>JAJKFI010000100.1:325212-353305 GCA_029204185.1 Lerista edwardsae | reverse complement strand
GGTCCGCAAGCCCCCAACTCTGCTCTAACCAACACAAATTCACAACAATTAATACCGAATCAAATAATCAGAAGCAAGAAAAACAAGTTGCTATACAATATCAAAGAACACCAACAAGTCATTTTTTCATCTCTGCAATAGAATAGTCCTCCACAAAACAGTATCACCTTACAAATCAAAAGGGCATATTAATGGACCGCAGTGCATAGATAGGGAATTACAGCCCTATGGCAAGAGATGTGGGCATCTGTCACCAGGCTCTCTCCAAAGCTCCTTCTTTCCTACCCAAGGGTAATCAATGAAGACACAGTGAGGCTGTAACATGCAT
The DNA here is from genome assembly GCA_029204185.1 of Lerista edwardsae. Taxonomy (NCBI): domain Eukaryota; kingdom Metazoa; phylum Chordata; class Lepidosauria; order Squamata; family Scincidae; genus Lerista; species Lerista edwardsae. The sequence goes on along the minus strand of JAJKFI010000100.1, from coordinate 352,977 downwards.
GGTGTGCACACCACATAAGAGGCACCTGCAATTTATTGGCCACATTGCATGGCCCTTCTCCCCATTGCATACAAGAAGATTTCAAAGAAGTTACCATTTCCTGTATAACCACACTTCTCAATGTATCTCAAATAAAAACAGATCAAACTATCTTTCTCGTTTGTGAACTAGCTGGTTAGAATAAACCAGCATTTCCCAGTTTCTGAAGTAACAGCAAAGCAGTTTATTCTAAACTGAAAGTATGCTTTAAATCCCTCCCCTCATACATAAAAGAGAGGGAAGGGAGAGCACACAAGCTTGAGTCTCATCCCTTTTCCACACAAAGCTTCCAAGTGGTTCAGTGTTGCTTGTACATGCAGCCATTCTTACAAGACAGAGCACTTGGTTAGGTCTGGGTGCTCTGTCCATAAATCAAACATTAACAGATAGCCAACTCCAAGAACATGGAGCCTTCCCTATTGTTCCTTAAATGCAGCTGCTTAGGAGCCAATACTGCAAGCTTACTGTAAACAAATAAAAAAGTTGTGAAAAGTCATGTTCTGAAAGTTTTACCACAAGCAGAAGATTACATAAATATTAAAGGTTGGATTAAAAAAAAAACATTGTTCAGCAGGAGAAGCAACAGCCTGTTCAAGATTACTGTAACCCAGTACTAAATGTGTAGACATTCCACTTTAAATAGAGGGGAAGGAGAAACAAGAGTCATGTAGCACTGGTGGGCACAACATTGGTAGTGCCTGAATATACATGGAAACACAAAAAGAGATATTAAATGTGAAATATTCTTAGACATCAAATCTCCTTCCAGATAGCCCCTTGAACAAACACTGCCTTCAATCTTTCAGGCTTGCTTCCACAGCCCATGAGGGACTGGAACTTAGTAAATGCACGCATGCCAAATGCAAGATTCTCAACAACAGGTTTAACTCCTCTGGAAGTTGGACTTCATTAGCAGTACTGTGCAACGGTAGAGAAGTTTATGAAATCTAACCAACTGTGCAACCACAACAAGATTAAGTAGGAAAAGCAGGTGCAATACGTTTTCCAACTTGCTATATTCACATGTACTATTAGTCTGGAAACCTGTATTCCTCATTCTCCAAGCCCTTCAAAATGCAGCCTTAAATAGCAATGAAACCTGTTGCCATGAGCTGTATACAACTCTGACCAAAGCAGTGCAAGATAAAACTAAACCAAGTTCGGTACTGAGCTCGAATTACCCCTGACTGAAGCAGGGCCAGCATGTTGGAGAAAAACCATTTGAAAGAGAGCTCTTTGAGTTTGAACTGTTAGTATATATAAACAATTTATACAGAAAGTCTTGATGCCAACATCCATCCATAGTAATAACGCAAAAAATTAATGGAGGAGCAAGCTCCCTCAGGCTAGTTATTTGAATGGGAGAAAAGAACAGTGAGCGCTTTCATGACAGATCAATGTGTTATGTTGCTCCCAATTTTAGAAGAACACAATAACATTATTTTCAAAATCATGTACAGCAGCATATATGATGCAAACAGAAAGCAGCCCCTACTCAGAGTGGTCTATTCCTATCAACCGGCTACTGAAATCATGCACTGGCACTCACTCACTTGAACTTGACACAAGACATGAAAATTTAGGACAGGTCCGAAGAAACACACCCAAAATATATCCAGCAATTTGATGCAATTATACCTGAGGCAGCTGACACCCAGATTAAACTACTCATGGCCATTTTTCTACTGAATCTTTCAGTAGGATTTAGGATTTAGCAATTTAAGCACATTAAGACTCCATCAATCAAATATCCTTCTAAAACAGGCAGTGCAATCTTCCTTACCTCATGCTGTAGGCACCAGCACCCAACTCTTGGCCAATACCCGAGAGGCTGGCATCGAAATCTTGAACCAGCCCTGACTCAATGACTTCGTCTGCTAAGGGTAACTTCAGCGCCCAAGCCATCTTTGCACAGCACCTCAGGAGCTCACTAGCTGGAAGCAGAGAGACAACTCCTCCAGACAGTTCAACTGCACACTAGGATGCCCCCTGCCCGTCTGCAGACACCATGCCTATCCTGGAACCCGCTCCCCTCCCGCTCACTTAAAGCAACATCAGCCACATGGACAGCCAGAAAAACCCAAAGTACCTGCCCAGATCTACCAACCCACAACTTTAAAGCACCATATTTGTAAACAACAACCTCCTCTCCTCAATAACACATTGTTCCTACTTGGAACTCCCAGTTATCTTACAGAAACCAGGCTCTCCTTTCAAAGAGGGCATGCCTGGGGCACTCTTACACACACACACACACACACACACACACACACACACACACCCAAGGGTACAAACCTACCCTCACTCCTACTTACAAACAGGGGGAATGTAAACTCCCCCAGAATCCTAAAGCGACCCAATCCTATTAAGCTTTCCTAACACAACTTTTAGTCCCCTGAACAGACCTGCTGAAGGACCCACCCTCACCCTTTGCCTGTTGACGACTTAGCCACCGTCTCCCATAGATCGCCTCAGAGAGCCACCCACCGAGGAGCTCTGGCTCCTTCCTAGATGATGGCCCCCTCCCACCCGAAGAAGCCCTACCCTAAGAGTCTGCACACACCTGACTTCCACTGGGGAGCCGCCTCTGCCCGCTTGGATAACCCTCCAACGGAGAGTGTAACCCAACCCAACCCCGCCCCGCTACCTCAGCCACGGGAGCCACCGACTGGGCCCCCGGGCGGGGGAAGGCGCTCCTCAGCCGCCCAGCGGTGCCCAGCCACCCACTTCCTACAGGCAGCCACAATGCCCAGGCGGTCCCCTCCTCCTTCCCAGCCCGCTGCCACAGACAGGCGCCTGCAGTGCTGCCTCCCTGCAAGCCAGGCGCCCCTGACCGACCAGCCGGGCCGCCTTCCGCAAGGGCTCAGGGCCGAGCCTGGCTCTCCCACCACCCAAGCACGTTGACTGCCCTCACTCCTAACACCCCGAGGCCTCCTCAATATGGAGGCGGCGACGGCGGCGGCGAAAGAGTGAGCGAACTCGGCTAACATGCAGCCCGGCCGGGCAAGGACGCCCCGCCCCCTGCCCCTTCCTCCTCGAGCCAATCGCGGCTCTCTTTCCCGCCCACCGACCCGCGCGTCCAATCGAAAGGCGGGTGTGCAGAAGCCGCGCCTCATGCATAGGTTGCGACTGAGGCTGCGGGGTTGGGCGAGAGAGGTCTCTGGGTGTCGTGTGGGTGAAGTTGGGGCTCTGAGGTGCTTGGCGTTGGATTATCGATGCTGCTCCCTCGAGGCTCTCCAGGAGCGCATCTAGATCGATCGATCGATCGATCGATGGATAGAAAGGGCGACGGGAATGCGCAGCCCCAGCTATCCATAGTTTGATTGATAGTTTTATGCACAAGTTTCTAAGCGGCTATAACAGCCCTTGCTGATGCGGTATAGAAAGCATTTTTATATATGCATATTTAGTCTCAAGTAAGCCCCCCTCAAATTACAGCGCAAACCTATGCAGGTCTACTCAGAATTGTCCCACTAAGGGTGCAGTCCTAACCTCTCCCCTTAAGCTGAGAGTGCAGTCCTACCTAACCTGGAGTTAGGTCAGCAAAGTTTGGCCAGCACAAGGGACACAGTAAATAAAAGGACGTTTGGACCACTCTTGAAGTCAGGGAGGATGGCGCATGTTTGTGTGCTGGCCTCTGACACCAAGGGTGGTCCAAACATACTTTACGGTGGCAAACTTTGCTGCCCCAACTGCACCTGATTAACTCCAGGTTAGGATTGCACCCTCAGTCTGTTGTTAGTCTTTCCACATAAGGCTCATCCACATATTCATGTAGTGTACATCATTTGATTACTCTAAACGTGGGAACCAACTCTGCTGAAAACCATTGTACCCAAGATGATATGAAGATTCTGTGGCATTTGATTCTGTAGTGATATCCATAGAACACTGCTAGATGCTGCAGTCATCAAGTGATGAACATTAATGTGAATGAGGCTTATCTGAAACATGAATTGTCTCTGCAACCCATTGTGTTGCCTTTGTGGGCAATTCCTAGTTTGGCCTGTGGCCAATTCCCATGGGGAGATTCCATTGCTCATTGCACATTCACATAGTCCCACATTCATTACTAAGCATCTCCAGCTTGGAAGGACCTCTGCCTGTCACCTTGGAGAGTTAGTAGACAATACTGGACAACATGGACCAATAGTCCAGGACTGGTCCAAGACCTCCTGGCATCTGAGCCCCCGCCCTTACCTGGTGATGTGCCATCTTTTACTCCTCTGATACTCAACTAGTCCACTTCTCCCCTTCTGCTCTATCCCCCCTTCCTTTTCCAATTCAGAATGGGAGGATCTGTAAAGCAGGTGGACAGAAGTGGGGGCTCCCTGCCAGTATGCTGCCCCAGGCAACAGATTCAGTTGGCCTCATGGGCCAGCCCTGCAATAATCTGCCAGTATAAGCCATGTTCATTTGTTCACATTCAAGTTAACACGTGCTGTTGTAGTTCATGAGTCAAGTACACACGTGGGCGCCAAAGATGGCGGACTGGAGCCTCCAGGAATGATTAACGCTTGCTAACTGGACAGAACGGCACTTTTTAAAAGTGGTGGAACACTTGTATTAATCAAAGAGAGAGTAACTGTCTCAGTCCAGTGCAGAGTGTCTTCTAGAGGCTGTTTACTGGTGTTTCTTCTGCTTCTGTTTAGGTTATAAGTCCTTTTGGGACAGGGAGTTCCAGTAGTCTCCCGGGTGCTAATGACGCCTGTGCGCCTTGTTCCCGGTTTCAACTGAAGCCCCCGCCCTGAGGAGAGCTCCAGTGCTCTCCTTCGGGGCGAGATGCTGCCGGCTTCAACTGAAGTGGACAAGGCGCGCTGAAGCCCCGACCCCAAGAACACCAGTGTTCTCCTCAGGGCGGGGGCTGCCAGCTCTTAGGGGGCGCAATACTTGCCCCGGGCACTGACAACCCATGCAATGCCACTGAGAGAACTGTTTGTTTATCATGCTATATAAAATATAAACCATTTTGTGAATGTTTTTTTTATTGAGAAGCAGCATATCAACATTTGTAGTTTTCACCCCAGCAATAAATCCTTCTTTATGGCTGTTTGCCGGCGTCTTCCTTACATTTCGTTTTCGAGCATGAGCCTTTTTCGAGACAGGGCACCCTCTTCTCATACTTTGTAGTTTGCAAACCTCTTTGACAACTTTGGTTGTTGAAAAGCAGTCTAAATTCATAAACATTACTATTCACTAGCTCTTAAAAGATCTTCACTGCCTGCTAACACATCACACCTTGAAGCTGCTGTGCCTGTAGGATTTCTCCTCCATGGCCAAGGCTGGCCCTTCTATGTGGTCACTTGAAGCAATCACCTCAGGAAGTCAATTTTTTTTGGGGGGGTGCCCACCTGTGGCTTCTACTTGCCACCTCGCTAGATTGGAAACAGGGGCCAGAGTGGAAATGCTGGTGGGGGAGGAGAGTGCTGAGCTAGAACATTGGGGAGTATGAGAGGTAGGCTGGCACATCATTAGGGTAAGGAGGCAGCATTTGGCATGCCACCTCAGGCATCAGGAGGTCTGGGGCCAGCCCTATTCATAGCAAATAACAGTTAGAGGCAGGGCAGAGCTTAGGTTCAGGTATTGGCGTAAGATGAAAGATGGTCTTTTCCTCTCTGGGACATTCCCGCCAGCTACTTTTACAAGATGAAAATTACACTGGGCATTCTTATCCCAGAGGTATAGTGTGATGTGTAATTTGGCACTGAATACTAGGCCTTAAGAGCTTTGTGTGGTGCAGGGTGGTGGGCCGCTGTACTGCACTCAAAAGCTCTCCCCACGACCTGAGTTTGAACCCAGCAGAAATCGGGTGCTCACATAGGCAGCTCGAGAGACTCAGCCTTCCATCCTTCCAAAGTCAGTAAAAGGAGTACCCAGCTTGCTGGAAGTAAAAATGACTGGGGAAGGCAATGGCAAACCACTCTGTACAATAAAGTCTGCCTAGTAAATGTTGCAGTGTGATGTCATCCCCATGAGTCAGTAATGACTTGGTGCTTTGCAAAGGGGACTACTTACTAGGCCTGTTTTCTTCTTAGATCCCATTTGTTTTCCTTCAAGGAGATTACTGTACCACTATGAGTTTAGCTGGTGGTGGTGCATGCCCCTGTGCTGCCCGAATCCCAGCAAAATGGTGCTCCTACGTGCACTGCTCCTGTGGATGAGGGACGTGGGCAAGTAGGGCGGGGCACCTCTGCCCTTTCCCGTTTCTAATGAATAGAAGTGGTAGATGCGGAGAAGTGGAATCCCAGCATGTGTTGCTCATGTTCATTGGAAAGAGAAGTGGTGTGGAACACGATGGCTATGCTACACTCCTGGTAAGTCCTGGAAGGAAAAGGAGGGGAAATGAAGGGAGGAGGCAGGCTCCAATTTGCCACTCTGTCCACTTTGATTTCACAAGCTCTTCACAAGTTGATTAGGCCAAGAGAGAATAATTGTCTCAGGATCATGGCCTGAGCTATGCAAGTTGTATGTGCATTATAGGGCAAGGTACAGTATATTGCAGGGGGACGTGGTGGCGCTGTGGGTTAAACCGCTGTTGCTGACCGGAAGGTTGGCAGTTCAAGACTGCACGATGGAGTGAGCTCCTGTCACTGGTCCCAGCTCCTGCCAACTTAGCAATTCGAAAGCATGTACAATGTGAATAAATAGGTACCACTTCGGTGGAAAGGTTATAGTGTTCCATGCGCCTGGGCGTATAGTCATGCCAGATCACAGAAGCTTGTCCTCAGGGCAGACGCTGGCTCTTTGGCTTAGAAACGGAGATGAGCACTGCCCCCTACAGTCGGTCACGACTAGACCATTCGGTCATGGGGAAACCTTTACCTTTTCCAGTATATTGCAAGGAAAACTCATGTGATCATAGTGAAAATTGAAGATGATCTTTTTTGGTGTGGTTACTCTTCCAGAATATGCATCCAAGTGTGAATGGGCAGTTGGTGATGGGCATCTCCTTTCACAGCTTTGAGAACTCTTGCTGAATACAGTGTATTGTTTGCACAATGCTGCCACCTACTGATTACGTTTGCCTTGGCTTCATGCTTCCCAGCGGATGATGATGATGGAAAGATAACTACCATGTATTATGAAGGTCAAATCAAACGTTGGGAGATGCAGCAGCAGCTATCAACATTCACATTCAAGGGTCGTAAGGATACATTACTCGTATCCATGAGCCCTTCTTAGGTTATGAGACTGCAACTGAGGTTCAGTAGTCTTTTCTGCAGAAGCAGATGTGCTCTTGACACCCTCTCTCATTAGCATATCAATCAACCCTCTATAACACCACAATCCAATGCATGCTTACTTGAAAGTAAGTCTAACTGTGTTCGGTGGGGCTTACTCCCAGAAAAGTGTGCATAGGGTTCCAGCCTTGTTGTTAGCTGGTTCAGCAATTCCTTTGAAAGGAGCTGAAACAACCTGCACGTTGTATAATTCTACAGCACAATCCTAACCTGGAGTTAGGATGGCACAGTTAGGCCAGCAAAGTTTGGCTGGCACAAGGTACACCGTAAAGTATGTTTGGACTGCTCTCGGAGTCAGAGAGACCAGCACACAGACATGCGCCATCCTCTCTGACTCCAAGGGTGGTTCAAACATGTTTTATGGTGGCCCTTGTGCCAGCCAAACCTTGCTGGCCTAATTCTGCCGGCCTAACTCCAGGTTAGGATTGTGCTCTTTGTGTCATATATAGGCAACCTCTTTACGCTAGATTTAATACATCAGTCATGACAATAAAAAACCACACAGAACTGAGGAATTGCTTTGCTGTATTAGATCATAACCCGTCTTGTTCATTACTCGTTTCTAGGGAGTTGGTACCCGCTGATCTAAAGGTGTTTAATAGATCAATTCAGGGGGCTCTAAACTCCTGCCAGCGGGTCAGATCCTTTCCCCCCAGATCCTTTCCCTAAGTAAATGGCATCTGCCATTCCACTTGGAGGAATGCGAAAACCCCGACTACAGCTCTCGGGGGTCTTCGTGGCAAGTTGCGTCTGTGCAGAATGCGGCGCATGAAGCATGCTGGGGTGGCTGACCCTAGGAGCGACTTACCATGAAGACCCCGGGGGCTGTAGTCAGGGTCTTCACGATTGTACTGGGCGAAATGGCAGACACCGTTCTCACCGGAGACGATTTTCGGTGGGGCAGTGGTCTGCAGTTTGGAGACTGCTGGATTAACTGAATCAACTGATTGATAAGAGCTGCAGCCCTAAATCACACATATCCAGAGGTTCACTCTTGGATTCCACTTGAACGAGGATGCAATCTTCTCTGTCTGCCTCAGGAGTTAGTTCACATGAGCACTGGACTCAGGGTAGCCACTGGATGCTCCTGCAGATGCTCCCGCAATTCCTTCATTATATAGTGCAGTTGTACCCTTCCACTTTGAAAATGGGAAGATGTGCACAGGTGGACAAACATCCTGGCATGAGTGGGGAGGATGTAAGAGTTCCTATATCAAAAAATTGACACCATTTCCAAACACTGACCCCCGCTCCCTAATTTAGGGCTTCAGCTTGATCCCATTTAGCCCCTTCAGCTGATATATTTCCTGACGATCCTCATCACCATGTTTTGCTACGCACTTTGCCCACCAAGAAAACATTTGCTTCTTTACATTGTCTAAATATTATATTTATACACTGTTGCTGTTATTATGGCGATGGAGGAATGCCAGGACATTTCTCAGCCCCCAAATCCACTTAGACATAGACATACCTTCATTTAGAAATCAGACATTGCGAATCTCTCCTTAGATTCTTCTTGTGGCTTCCACAGGCCCCCTAAGTGTAGTGCTTGGTGTTTCTCTCACCATCATCACTGCCACAACTATGACATGAGGTTCCCAGAGAGAAACAAGGACAAAGGAGAGATCCTAGCAATGTCTCTGGAGAGGAGGTGTTAATTCAGCAAATCGTGGTTTGTTGTCAAGTTTCACCCTTAATAGTCAATCAAAGAAAGAAAATATGGGACTGTAGCAAACCTAACAGATCAAAAATAATCCTTTTTCAGCAGATAAAAAGTATTTTAGTTTAATAGTGCTCTGTATAATAATAATATTCACAAGAAAAAAGGAGATATAAATTATGCCACTACTTTGCTTACAGTACAATCCTAAACATGTCTACTCAGAAGTAAGTCCTACTGTGTTCAGTGGGGCTTACTCCCAGGAAAGTGTGCATAGGGTTGCAGCCTAGATGCTGTTAACTGGATCTGTTACCACATATGAAAAGGTAAGTGTCTTTGAAAGGAGGCGGAAACAAAACAGGGTTTCACAAATTTTGCCTTGAAATGAAAGAAACAGGAAGTTCTGGTGGGCATTATTTCAGTGGTCCTAATGCTATCTTTCCAAAAAACACACAGGATGTCCTTTTAAAAAACAAAAAGGCTGACAGTGCTTTGTCTGACACAGAAAGAAGCAAAATGCATATGTACTCCTAAACCCTTCACAGCTCCAGTACGACACTCAGGAGGAAGGACACGGCTGGGCGGACATGTACACGACTGGGTCATGTGAGGAAGAAGGGGCTGGGACACGTCAAGACAAAAGGAAATCTTATCTCACTCCCTTTACCCTGGTCATCACTGCAAAAGGGCTGGCAGGGTGCAGGGGAAAATTAGCCACAAAGTGCTCACAGCAGCAACATAGGGGATGCAGGGCTCTGAATCCAAGCCCCACCTTTCAAGGGATTTGAAAGACATTGAGTTTGCTGGTGTTTTTGAGTGTCTGTCGCCGGTTGCAGAACCAGACTCGGACCACCTCGCGGTCATAATTGAGCTCTTTCGCGATCTCTGTGATCTCCTGGCCTGTAGGCAACGCATTCTTCTCAAAGTAGGCGTTAAGGGCCTCAATGGCCTGCGGCGTGAAAGACGTGCGGCGTTTGCGCTTCTTGGAGGGCTCGCCACCGACAAACTCCATGAGGTTCTGCTGACCTTCCTGGTTCCGCAGCTCAGCCTCACTCAACCATTTTTCCAACACAGGCTTCAGCTTCTGGGCACTCTTGGGGGTAATGTCCAGCTTTTCAAACCTGCAAAGGCAAGGATTATTGAGGAGCATGAGAGGATGGCCTGATACCGAGCATGTTAGGCTCAGCTCAGAGAAAAGAATGGCATCACACACCTTCTCTTCCCCCCTCCGGCTAACACGGAGGGACCGACCTTTAGTTCAGAGCAGAGCTCAAATTGTGTGCGCTCTATACTGTGTTGAAAACGTGATTGTAGTGGTATTTGGGGCAAATAGTAAACTGAATTCAATGAAATATACATTACTATAAGATCTAGTTTAATTGGATATTTAAGGTTCAAATGATACATAATACTGGGGGTGCAATCCTAACCTAGAGTTAGGCCAGCAAAGTTTGGCTGGCACCAGGGCCACCGTAAAGCGCGGTTGGACCACCTTCAGGGTCAGGGAGGATGACACATGTCTGTGTGCTGGCCTCTCTGACTCCGAGAGTGGTCCAAACATACATAATGGTGGCCCTTGTGCCGGCCAAACTTTGCTCCCAGGATTGTGCCCTGGGAGATCTATGATCAGTTTGTGCTGTTTCATTTTGTTATTTAAATAAAAAATGCTTTACCATTTTTAATGGGAGCCTTTTGCGACAAAGAAGCATTTTTTTCATTTATTTTGCATTGCAAACAGCTTTGTGATCTTTATTTTGTTAAAAAAGGGTATAGAAGTATTTTTAATCCAATCATGCATGTTTGCGAGACTGCAGCATTTATTGCACTGGTGACCTAAGGAAGGGACTGATCAACACTTTCTCTAAGGGCAATTTTTGCTATAGAAATAATGCCAGCATCTGCTTTCCCACAGCCTGTACAAGTCTCTGTACGTTTCCCTTATGAGTGGGAATTAAGTTGGGAGAGGGAGGAGTTTGATTACAAAAATGGTCACTGGGAAAAGGATTTGTCACCTCCTTCTCCCAGTACCACTGCTGGTTTCAATTTTACACTGCTACAATCTCCCAGCCTGTACTTCACTTTAAACAAATCTTGAGATTGCTCATGATGTAATTTGTGCCTGAAAGAAGTGGCTGAAAGACAGTACAGAATTCACGCAAAATGTGTTAATTATTAATGTAACATAGAATTAACACTTGTTTCAGCACACTTTTCTAGAAGAAAAGTCAACCACAGGTTTCAAGCCATGATGCATATATGCAACCTCCTGGTTCTAGAAGTAAGCTATCTCAGAATGCCAGGTGCAAGGGAGTGGCAACAGGATGCAGGCATCTTGTTGTCCTGTGTGATCCCTGAAGCATCTGGTGGGCCACTGTGAGATATAGGAGCCAGATGGGCCTTTGGCCTGATCCAGCGGGGCTCTTCTGATGTTAATACCAAATACTAGATTTCATGGCTGTGCAGAATCGTACAGACTGACTCTGGCTTACCTGCATATAGCAGACTGGCTGTACGCAGGTCCTTCAGTAGCCGTCAAGGCCTGTCCCACCTGTGTCTGCGTTAGGCCTAGAGACAGACGTCGAATCTTAAAGTTCTTGGCAAACTCTCTAATCTCCTCCAAGTTTATCCCATCTTCTTCGCTTCCACTGTTTGGAGGCTGAGGCTCTAATGCAGAAGAGGAAGGAAATGCTGAGCCTATTAGACCATACAATGGGTTTCCTATCACAATATGTAATTAAAGCACATGGAAATCCTGGCCACGTGCAGTCATGACAGAACTTCTGGCCACTGTTAAGCAGCACCCATACGGTGAAGGCATATCTAAGCATCCACCACCACACAACTGGTTGGTGCAGTTCTGGCATTGTGGTTCTTCACCTCCGCTAATGCTTATAACAGCCTGTGGCTAAAAGCCTATACACACTTTCCTGGGAGTAAGCCCCATTGAACACAATGGGACGTACTTCTGAGTAGACATGCGCAGGATTGCACTGTGTGTTAGCACTTGAGAAAGACATCATCAAAAATGACATCATCACACAAACCAGGCACTCCCCGCTTCCCTGGTTTCTACAGGAGCTGTAGCTTGCATGCCACCATAACTGGCCAGAGGACAGAAATACAATCCACTTCTGATTCCCAGCCGCCCAAGGCCCACCCTCTACCTGCCATAAAAATGATTGCAGAAATGCTTACTGGAAACCAGCTGGCTGACTGTGGGGGTCTCCGAGCAGGTGATAGGGACAGGAGCAGACGCTAGTTTGGTTGCAGGGGGAGGGGGGCTTGCGATGACCACAGTTGGCTGTGATAGAGTTGGGGCAGGTTGAATTGGCTGGACCTGACAATGCCACAGAAAGAGAGAGGGTTTTTGAATGGACTGTTTGGGACACATTCTGAATACAACTACGGATTTGTGGGTACAGGTTGATTATCTCTTATCCGGACTGCTTGGGATGGGAACGTGTCCGGCTTGTGGATTTTTCTGGATTTCAGAATAACGGAATATACAGGTATGTCCTGATATCCACTGGAATTCTTTTTACCCTTCCATGTTTGGGAACGCAGAACAAACTAGGCTAAAGAAGCAGGACACAACAAGTTTGCTTAATCTGTTCAGGATGAAGTATTACTCTCTCCTTACTGCAGAATTTTCATTTACATTCCTGCCCTCTTCCGAAGACACGCAACCTTGTCCACGGCTACAGTCTTGCCCAAATGTAGGGCTGCCTTAGACTGAGGGTGCAATCCTACCTTGCGCCAGGACAGGCAGGCCAGCGGGCCTGCGCTGCATCCTATGCAAGGTCGGAGCAGGCTGGCGCCTTCCCGGGCAAGGGCACGCCAGCCTCCCCTATAAGCCCCTTGGATCTGTGCCTGCTAAACAGCAGGTGCAGATCTGAGGAGACCGCGCCATCCAAATCAGGGCAGTGCAGCCTCCCAGACAGGCTCAGGAGTTGGCATTTTGGCCGAATCCTGGGCCCGCCTCCCTCCGGACCACTCACCACCTGCCCAGAACCGGCCTCCCTCGCCCACTCCCTCCCCTGTTCTAAAATGCCGCCTCCCTTGCGCGGACCGGCTTCAGCCAATGCAAGGGAAGCGCAGCACGGGTGCAATGGGACCGATGCTGCCTGCAGCGCCAGTCCCATTGCTGTAGCTCAGCCGCGCGGGGGGCCTCTCGGCGCCCCCACGTCAGAGCGAAGTGCACAGCGCCAACGCAACCCCCGTTGCATCAACGCTGCACCCGTTTGAGGATTGCGCTGTGAGTCAGATGGTCCATCTGGCTCAGTATTGTTGACTCTGACTCGCAGCAGTTCTCCAGGGTTTCAGGCAGGAGTCAGACTTCCGAAAGATGCCAAGGATCAAAGCTGGGACCTTCGGCAGGCAAAGCTGAGCTATATGCACGCCCTCCAACCCTAATTGGAGCCACTGCTGCTGCCCCCTCTCTTTTGCCACCACCCACAAGCTTCCTCCTCTTCTGCCCTGTTTAAATTAACAACTATATCCTACCAACCCTTCAGCCCTATAGCCTAGTTAAGGATGACCAACAGGCTCCAGGCTGGGAATGGTCAATGATGCAAAAAAAAAAAATGCATAGAAGCCTTGGATCTCTAGGCACCACCTGGTTCCAATCTTTCTCTCCACTCTTGATTCACCATTTGGAAGAGACTGTCAAAAGGCAAGCTGAGATAAATGTATCCCTCTCTCTCTCTCTCTCTTGTGTATAGCTGCCTTGCAAGGCATTTAAACTGTGAAGTCCACTGATTTATTTCCTTAAGATTCAGCAGCCCTTGCCAGTTGCAGCTCACCTCACTCTTTGCTGGAGACTCTGGAGTGTTGGGTTTCCGGACTGCTGCTGCTGTCTGGATAGTGCTGCTGGCCAAAGTAGCAATGACCTGGCCTTGGGCATTCAGAAGCAGCTGCGGGGTCACTGCTTGCACGTGTAGATTCTGGGCCGGCAATGCGGCAGGGGCAGGGTTTGTCGTGGCAATTCCAGCGGGGTTTACCACCCATGGAAGAGTCCCAATCACCTGGAAAAGAGGATGCACAGAAAACGTTGCACAAAAATGTATTCTTCAATTTCCCCCCTTCTCCATGTCAATAGGGATGGGTGTGACTAAAGGAGGATGCTAGGAGTAAAGGTGGGGAAAGGAAGCAGCACTTGACAAAACTTCGAACTGCAAATTCAGTCATTCAAATGATAAATTCCCCCCTATAACTGTTATAAGCTAGTGTAAGTTCACACCAACACATTTTCCTATTTTTGAAAGAGTTAAACCTCTATTGATGGCTGCTATTCACAAGACGGTCGCCAAGTGAATAAGAGCGGAATATGTCTGCATTTCTGCAGTTCCATATCTGCTTCAAGCATGCACAGATATTGGTACTCAGCAAAATTCAGCATCCTGACAACCTTAGCGGTCGTCTCTCCTTATAGTTACCAAGGTTGCCTTGAAAGGGGCCACTGATGAGTGGTACTGAATTATGTAAAATAAGTCAATAAAAACCAATTTGCATAATGCGTGGAGGCCAGCTTTTCTTGGTAGGGCATTTGGATTAACTAGATACAGAGTAAAGCAGCATCTTTGCACTCCTGTCTTTAGTCAAGAAGTGAAAGACTGTCTGATATGCCAACCCCTTGAAATCTCATTGAGGAAAATAATATTTGTGTAGCACTTTCTGAGTGTGCGAAGTGCCTTGCATGTATTAATTATTGCGATGTTGCCCTTACAACAACCCTGCAAGGCATTATTACCCTAATACTGCAGCTGGGGAGCTGAGGGTGAGAGAGCAGCTTGCCTAAGGCCTCCTAGTGAGAATTCATGGCACAGCCAAGATTCAAACTGGTGACGTTTGCAGCTCAGAGCGCAACCCTAACCTGGAGTTAGGCTGGCACAGTTAGGCCAGCAAAGTTTGGCTGGCACAAGGGACACCGTAAAGTGCATTTGGACCACTCTCGGGAGTCAGGGAGGATGAGGCACGTCTGTGTGCTGGCCTCTCTGATTCCGAGAGTGGTCCAAACAAGCTTTATGATGTCCCTTGTGCCGGCCTAACTCCAGGTTAGGATTGTGCCCTCAGTCTCTCAGCCAGCATGCTACACCAGTTCAGAAAACTGATGTAGGATAAAGTAATCACAAAAGAAATATCTCTAAGATGTAGATGATTACAAAAAAATAAAAAAATGACTACAAAAAACAGAAATATGTCTTTTCCTTTCTATAGAAGCTGGCATGCCTTTCAACATTTCTTTGAGCACTGCTAATTATAAGGAAGGCAATTGTCAGCCCAATTCTAACCTCCTGTGCCAATGCAGCAGCAATGCAGTCCCGAGGTAATGAAACAATAAAATGGGAAAGAGAAGCATGTGCTTAATGTTCTCATTAGAACAAATGGGCTTGCTGATGCACTTAATTTCAAATGCATGGTGCCTGTTCCTGCTTAAAATAAATAAATTCTGAATTTAAAACAAACACTTTGCATTTTGAACTAGAACCAAAGAAGAGTGGGACTAAACTAAGGCTGCAATCCTATACACATTCACCTGTAAGCACATTCCATTCACCTCAGTGGGACATGCCTATGAGTGTGATGTGAATAATGTACTTCACAAGATTCCTTTAAAAAAAAGTAGGCTTAAAATGCTCCAAATACTTGTGCTCTTTATTAGTGGGAGGGTAGAGACCTATTGTTTTTACTTTATTTCTGGAGCCTTGGGGCACTTACCTGTCCCTGGGCATTTGTTAGGATCTGTCCAGTTATCCCTTGCACGCTGGGAATGGTATTTGCAATCACTGGTGTGGCAGCCAGCGAGCTAAGGAGCTGTGTTGGAGCCCCAAGAGAAGCTGCACTGATCTGTAGGGGGTGGGGGAGATGACCCAGAAAACAAGGATTAAACATTGAACTGCTCACAATTGTCATTCACTACTTCTCTGCTTCTGCCCCACTAGCCACTTCTACGGAACAGATTATAATAATACTGGCCCACCTTAAAAGACTGCTGTAAGGGATACCAAGATAATGTATGTGCAATGCTTTGATTACTCAAAAGAAGGGATGGCCAACTGGCAGCCAGTAAGCCAGATCCATCCTCTTAAGCAGGGGTTTTCAAACTGGAGTGTCATGACGCCCCAGCCTGCTATGTTGCCTTTTTTCCTGCTGCCATCCTGGGGATCATATAGCTGAAGTTCAGTTGCCCTGCAAACACTTACAGTGGTTCAAAGTCTACATGAGACTTTGAAAACTGCTGCTCTAAACCAATTTTCTCTGAGATACAGCTACCCAATATTAATCAAGGTACATTAAAAAGCTTGCACATAGTTTCATTCATAAGGAATATTTTTTTTAATGGATTCAGGAAATAGAGATACTCCACAGTTCATATAGGAACATGTGGATTTAGGGGCAAAATACAAATGACATGAGAGGTATCAGACCAGAGGGAAATAAGTTCATTAATCCTTTTCCTCCACCCCACTCCCAAACTCGCGAGTTAGCTTGCAATTCCTCCTTTATGATGTTTCAGTTCCTTACTATTCCAGGGTTAAAAGCAAATCCTGCTGGTTGAACTGTTATCTGGGTTTGAGCTTCCAATGGCTTAGCCACAGGTGGCGTTGATGCAGTGGCAGGCTGCGGCAAAATGGCTGGCTGGGTTTGAGGCTGGAACACAGTCTGTGTTTGGACCGGTGGCCGTGGCTGGACTGTTTGCTGGACAGGCTGGGCTGGCTGCAGAGGGGCTTGTATTGCTGTATTCAGCACTGTAGCAGAGGGAGAAGAAAGAGAAAAACAGGGACACTAAATATCCTCATAATGCAATGGGTCCCACTCCCCCGCTCCTTCCCTGTAAATTAAAACAGCCATGTTGCTTTTGATGCACATATAAACAGTAGGAATCTTTACACCTGTATGTTTAAGGCATCCAAGAGGCAGGAAAGCACACCTTAGGGCAAACATACAAAAGCAGATGCTTCATATCTAGACAGCTGGTGATGGACTGGGTCAAGATAGTAAAAGATATACAATACCCAAGGTGGAGTCTTTTCTTATACCTAACCCTAGGCACGTGAAAGCTTTGGCATAACACAGAAATCTGTGACTTCCTTGATTCTTTCTACTGCTGCTAGAAAAGGCTAGGTATTTCTGGAAGGGAGCAGGCACCAGTATTGAGGAAGGGGGAAAACATTGGCCCTTCTGGCACCCTGAGACCTGCAACACAAGTGCCGTCTCCTCCTGACCTGGAAGTAATTGTGTCACCGCAATGCTTGTTTTCCCATGCTGCTCTTATTACTAGCTACTGGAAGCTGGAAAGAACCCATGCATTGGTGGGTGGCCAGCAAAGCAGTTATAACAGAGGCAGAGCTATAACAGAACTGACAATCAGCGCAGGGGCAGTGGATAGTGGCCCACCTCCATGCTGCCCAGGGGCACTTGTACCAGTTGACCCCTCCCCCAGGTATGCCAGTGGGAGGGAGGGGAACTCTCCACAGCTGCAATACCAGATGTCACAAACAATAGTGACCACAGTCAGCCAGAAGTTCATTCAGGGCACAATCCTAAATCGAGCTAGGCTGGCATAAACTAAGCCAGCAAGGTTTGGCAAGCACAAGGGACAGTGTAAAGTATGTTTGGACCACTCTCGGAGTCAGAGAGGCCAGCACACAGATGGGAGCCATCCTCCCTGATTCCGAGAGTAGTCCAAACACGCTTTATGGTGGCCCTTGTGCTGGCCAAACTTTGCTGGCTTAGCTTATGCCAGCTTAACTCCAGTTTATGATTGCACTCACACATTACAGGCTGAACTGAGCCCCGATGATAAGTTGTGCCTGGAGAAGGTAAAACTGCAATTATTATATTTTCTTTCTTTCTATTTCTTTTCTTTTCTAAGGAAAAAGGATTCTCAAAGATTTATGAAGAAATTGAAACCTCTCTTAAATAGCAGCCCAATGAAACTGACAAGCATGGAGCCTGCGCCTGTGAAACTGACCAGGGGGAATGACCTTATAAGCCAAGAATTTGTGCTAATGGGCTGTAACTCAATTTGCTGCAGATGTGGGGCAATCTGATGCACGCACAAAGCTCCCCTGCTTACAGGAGCTCCCCATTCATTTCAGTGAAGAAAACAAATGCGCAAGTGTAGGTCTTTATGCCAGGGGATCTGGTCCCTCTATGGAAGTAAATGGGTAAGCCTATTCACCAGGTAATAGGAGCAATGGTCATTAGCAGTAGGAGCAATGGTCATAGGTCAACTTGTTGCATTCTCGTCAGCTAATGAAATCAAAAACATGGCCAGCAATTCTTTCACACTGCCATCCCTTTCTGACCTGAGTGTTCTTAGCTGATGCTGCATATCATTAAGAAGACCAAACTCTTTGTTTCTGATATCAACAATAATTCTCAGCACGGCCTTTCTTAAATCAACACAAAACGTTTTGGAGGGACCTATTTCTGTATGATTTTCCTATTACTGCTAATTCTGTAAACAGCGGTCTTAACTGATGACAATGTTGAATTTTGTTTTTTGATATGTGCTTTCTGGTCTTCTATGAATTTATGGCCACAATCCTAAGCTGGAGTTAGGCCGGCCCAAGTTAGGCCAACAAAATTTGGCTGGCACCAGGGCCACCATAAAGCAAGTTTGGACCACTCTCGGAGTCAGGGGGGATGGTGCACGTCTGCGTGCTGGTCTCCCTGACTCCGAGAGTGGTCCAAACGAGCTTTATGGTGGCCCTTGCGCCAGCCAAACTTTGCTGGCCTAACTGTGCCGGCCTAACTCCAGGTTAAGATTGCGCTTTATGTCTGTTTGGTTATACAGTATTATTTCTTTGAAAACATTTACAATAAATACTTTTAAAAATAATAACACCCAGCCCTTCCCAAAGCAGAAGGACTTTTGGTTTTGCAGGAATAACAGAGACTGTTCTGCAAGGAGGGATCCTACAGAAGACGTGGTTACCTTGCAAATTGGCTATAGGTGATTTGAATATTCCCCCAGTAGGAGAGGCAGCCGTCAGTCCTGGGAGGGCAGCGACCGTAGCTGCAGGAAATGTCCACATAGCCAGCCCCTGCTGACCTGCCACTTGACCTGCAATACTGATGGGGATAAGAAGAGGTTGAGTAACTGCCCCTGCTGGAACCATTACGCCTGTCACAACTGTTGCTAAGTTTTCCTGAGTCAAGACCTGCAAAAGTAAACAAGATTTAAAAAAGAAAAGGGAAAAAAGAAATCAACGCCACTGCAGACAGCATCAGCGCAGCAGCCACGTTAGCGAGCCCACAGGAGGCCCAGCCCAGCCAGGAGGTGCCTGTCTGAGCTGTGCCACGTGTAGCATTGTACCCCCGTGCCAGCAGCTGGGCAGATCCAGCTCTGTAACACCCAATGGGAGCAGGTTGCAAAACTGACATGAAAGGCAGACTGAAGAATAGCGCTAGGCTGCAATTTTACCCAGAGGCATACCTAGAGGGGGGATCACAGCACTACGTTTTGCAAGCAGCTGCTCCCCTTCCTCTTTGGAGCTATTTGTAACCAGTGTAGCCTCTGTTTCACTCTAGCCACTGGGAATGGCTCCAAAGAGGAGGGGGAACAGCTGCCTGCAAAACATAGTGTTGTGATCCTCCTCTAGGTATGCGTCTAACTTTACGAAACCTTTTGTTTCAGAGCATCATGTTCTACAGCAAATAGCAGTAAGGTTCTCTAAAGGTGTGTTAGCCCTGGTGTTATTCCTGGCATATGCCCTGGGAAAATGCAGAGCAGTTCGCCACATACTGGGTGGAATCACGGATTAGGCATGGCTGAAGAAAAGAAAGTCCCTCTTTAAAGAGGAACGGATTCCACAAGGGTCTGGACAGACACTGAATGCAAGGAATAGTGGATTTGCTGCCCATGAAGGACTGATGCAGATTTGCTGGCTGAAAAGAGCTCCATTACAAGTGGCAGGCTTGAGCCTCTGCCAGTGGATCACTTCATCAGGGTCTCCATCCCAAAGCAGGTTGAGAAGCTCACTTGGCAAGTGAAACGTGTTCTGCTTCTCTTTGTCAGTGCAAACTGTACCACACAATGTTCTAGAGAGAGTGGGAACCTTTCTTACCTAACTGGAGAAACATCATATACTGTATCCATTGCCTCTGCCCCTCTGTTGATGTACCAGCACAAAATGTGCTGCAGCTGAGAACATCACTTTAGACTTTAGAAATCAACAGTGCTGAGCAGGCAAGAGGATGACTTAGCATACAAACAAAATTTACAGTATATGTGGTTCAGAACCCATGTTTACAGCACAAGAGGAAATGGCTTCTTAGCAAGTGTCTCATGGCAAGCTCTTGCAATAGGAAAGGCTCTGAACAGAGCAGGACCCAGAATATTCATCGTGGTTCTAGCACTGTTGAACTGTATATGCCCCACAGCATTATACACATGATAAAAAATACACACACCAGACACCTGCCAACAAACCCTGGAGTAGTGTATTAGATTTCTACATGACCTTGTCAGAAGGACATTTTTTTTCTCAACACATGGAGGCTCATTCCAGAACATCAGTTCCATATAACATAGTCAGTATCCCTGATTTCAGAACAGCCATGCTCCACAGCATGTCCAAAAATGGTACAATTCAACACAAATTTGATAGTTTGAGCTGAACCCTTAAGAATCCCTCAAAGGGACTCCGGCCAACTCTCTCCCTCTACAAGTTCTGGTGCCCACAGCTGGCTGCTCTATGTTGCTGCCAGAGATTCATGCCCCACTGTAGAAATGGAAAGCACTATTTCCTGGGTTCATTGGCCAACGTGCCACCTCCCACAAACCCAACATAGAACTGTAGGGTAGTTACCTGTGGTGCGGCTTGTACTGTGACAGGTGTTAGAGTTTGTGTTTGCTGGCTTGTCACTTGACTGAAGGGGACAATTCCTGGGACAGGTGCCTGAGTTATTTCAGGTAATGTCTTTACTTCACCTTGAGGAGGGAGAAAGGAGAGTTATTAGGTTTATCTAGTCACATTTTATCCATAGACTGGTGAATCGAGTCAGTACCATTGAGTGAAGCTACTGGAGTGGCAACTTGGAGTAGGGAAGTGGCCAGCGAAGAGCATCACATGCCCATTTCTCTTATTCCAGTTGCCCCTCTGAAAGCAACTTTTCCTATCTAAAGAGGACCACTGAGATAGTTACATACACTTGCACTGCCTATTTCATTTGAGCTGCAGAGAACATTCCTGTCATACCATCCTGAAGTACACAGAGTTTATTTGTCCTTGGTTGTAAAATCTGGACAACCAGGGGTACTTCTTTCTGTATATTTGTATGACAATCCTTTAGGAGTTGCTTGAGTTGATGGAGGCGTTTGAGAAATTGGTGTGTTTTCATACACAGGACAAAGGATTGCAGAATTCACAAGGAAGCTTATTTTGCCTAATGCTGTTTGTCAGAAAAACTGGAGGTCTAATAAAGTCCTGTTTCCCTTTTTACTCTTCAGATCGAGGAAGTGCAGAGATTAAAAATTCTGTGCAGGAAAAAGAGAACTACAATGCTGAAAGTTTTTATTAACTTCACTCAGAGCAGATAAACTCCCGCTAGCTCAAAGCTTGCAATTTTATAGCGAATAAAATCCACCACAAATGTCTTATGTAAATGCTTTCCTTACAGAACATCTGCTATTGCTAATTGGTTAGCTTATAGCCCCAATCCTATCCTTGACATACACTGGCATATCTCCATGTGTGCCTCTTGCAATGATAACTCCACCAGTGGAGAAGTCCGCCTACTGATGGACGTGCGCAGATACTGGTGCAATACTGGAAAAATGCCACGCTTGGATGTTGGCGCAACTCTAACACGGAGATGGCAATCAGGGAGGAGACCAGGGCGGAAGGATGTGGGATGGATGAGAGTGAGATGAGGTGGAGTCAGTGCACATCACATTCCACCCACTACACCCCTTCAGATTATGGACATGCCTCCAATGCCAGAAAAATGCTATGCCAATATCAGACTTATAGTAGGCAGGAGTAAGCCCATAAGAACTCTGCTGAGTTCCACTGCAGCCCTCTTAAGAGAGAAAAAGGTAATATTCCAAGTTACCATTCTCTCATCCCAACAGTGCACCACCTAAAACAGCTTACTGCAAGTCTGGAGTTATATACTGACTTCCCTTTTCCAAGTTCCATCCGTGCCCCAATTGCCCTTCCTAGACTTTGTTCCCTGCCGTTACCTGTCTCTGCATCTTGGAACACAGTAAGTTTTACTTTAGTTGTCACCAAGGCTAAGTTGGGCCCAGAGCCCAGAACCAAACTCCGGTAAGCTCCATTAAACCCTTCTTTCTGATCAATAATCCTAGAAATGTGAGCTAGGTCCTTCACATTAGAGACATACTTGCACAATGAGTGTGGAATCTGCCAGGGGTAAGGACTCCTGGGATGCTAACACTACACACCTTGCAGCTAAGGGGCCAATTTAAATGTGGTGAGCCGCACGAGCTGGTGCAATTTAAACTCATCTAGAATAACATTTGGATTAAGCCTTAGAAAAGGAAACAGTGATTACTACAGATCAGCTAGCTGAATTTCGGGGATGAATCTTCTTCTGTGGTTTTAGTTGATGACCCAGAATATGCATGGTGGCCCACTGGTATAGTCCCAGAATCAGGGCCAACTCTAGCCAACTCTTCTTAGCCAGGGAGTCTAGGAGGAATAAATCATTTTGCACTTTCTCCTATATAATATACAGGGGCATCTTTTGTTCTGCAACCTAGCAACGTGCTGCTAAAAAAAGCCACTTGACTCCTCCAGAAACTCCCTCTGCCAGCCAGCTGCTTTCTGCGTTGGCTCACCTGTCTGGTCCTCAGGTTGCCCTGCCTTGCCAAGCCTTGCCCTGACCTTTGACCCATGGACTGATGGGCTATGACATTTTGCAAGCTCACAGACTTTTGCAACCACTTGCTCCCATCCATCACTGTCACTAATCCCCCAGCACTGCCACAGCCTGGTTTGCAAAGGCCCAGAGATAGTCTCTGACAATAGACACCTGATGCAGACATTAGGAAATGGCCTTGGCTGGTGGGACTACTCATATCATCCTTTGCTCTCCTTGACCTCTGGATGCTGGAAGTAAAAAACAGGGATGGGTTCCACACCTCTCAGGTGTCCCTTTCTAAGAGGTACATTTCACTTGTGTTTCCTCATGCTCCAAATTTCCTCACTGGCTAATGAAGTATTGCTTTCTCATACCTTTTCAACTCCATTAACTTTTTGCCAACTCAAAAGAAGGCGCCTTTTTTTCAAAGGCAAACCTTAACTCACCACAAAGGGCCACCTCAGAGGCTCTAGATGACAACATTGAATGGTTCCTCTGAGCAAATGGAATGGATGGAAATAGCCGGGGAAACAAAATAATACAAAGTGCTTCTTACCACCTGACTCTTCACATGCCTTCTCTTGGTTCTGCTCTATTCCATCCTTTTTTTGTTCACTGGACCCTGATGGGCAGCTCGCTGGAGCCTCTTTTCCAGCCACTGCTGTTGTCTGAGTTTTTCCTTCATTTTCTACTGGAAGTGGAGCATCCACCCCCACCTCCAGCACCCGAATTGTCTCATGACCCGACATGACAATCACCTGGAAAGAGAAAGCAAAGAAAAAGTAGGATGTGGGTGGGCTCAAAGCAATGGACAGGGAGAAGAAGATCACTGATCTGGATCACTAATTCAAAAAGAAAAAATCTTCTTCTGTGGTTTCTGTTGATGACCCAGAATATGCATGGTGGCCCACTGGTATAGTCCCAGAATCAGGGCCAACTCTAGCCGTGGTGGGACCCAATGTGGGGCATTCCTGCGGTGCCCCCCACCCTCCCCGCAGGGCACTCCATTCACCAAAAAGAGTGCTGTTGGTGCCACGTGCAAAGCATGGCACATGGAAATAGTTGGTGGCGATATAACATCACCGCCAACTGCTTCCAGGTGGTCCATTTTGGGATGTTCAAAGGCAGGGGCAGGTGGGAGGGTCCAAAGTAAAGCTGCTCTACTTGCCCCACTGATTTACAGCCCAGAGAGATCCCAGCTGCAGCAGGAGGTGATACGCTCACCCTGCTGGTGCAGGGCCCCTGAAGCGCAGGGCCCAATGTGATGACATTGGTCACACTGGCTTAAGGCCAGCCCTGCCCAGCACAATCACATCATACGCAATTTGGGGTCTAACTATACATCACATGGAAGGTCCATGATTGAACTCACTCCCTCTCTCTTTTTAATAAGGTAGCTGTTGGGGAAAACCATGAGACAACCAGCATGACAAGGGGGGGGGGGATTTGGTTTTGATAGAGGGAAAGCCATCCAAACAAACTGGGAGACTCCCAGTGCTTCATTTCAGATGTCTGCCTGCCTGCCTGCCTGTTTAAATGGGCTCTCCATCATAATGAGTAGCTTGGCCTCCGATGCAGCAAATCTACTGCAGCTGCATCAAAAGTCCCCTGGAAGCCACTGCTTTTTGAAATCCTGATGAAGGCTCCACTGTGCTTGCTGTCTGTAACGCATCGCTTCCCTCCACAGCATCCCTGCAAGATGGAGACGGGGAGGCAGCACATACCTGCTCATTAATGGTCAGGGAGGCTTCTTGCGGGGGCACGGTTTCCGTGTTCATGGTTGGTTCCTTGCTGGAAGAGGTGGGTGGCACTCCCTGATGGGTTACATGCTGCAGAAGCAAAGGTCACAGGGACATTGGTCATTAAACTGGGAACACCTCTTGGTCCCAACAGACAAAGGTGGAAGCTATCCAGCAGCAGTGTGTTTAACCCACAGTATTTTATACCATGCTTTTCAGGTCTTCAAGATCTTCTTTCTTTAACAAAAGCTTTCATGAACCACCTGACCTTCATCTTACCTGAATCCTGGGTTGCCACTTGCTCATCCCTACCACAAACCAACCCCACTGCAATCCCTTATAAGTTTTTCTGCATCATCCAAA
Organism: Lerista edwardsae; assembly: GCA_029204185.1. NCBI lineage: Eukaryota > Metazoa > Chordata > Lepidosauria > Squamata > Scincidae > Lerista > Lerista edwardsae. The sequence goes on along the minus strand of JAJKFI010000100.1, from coordinate 328,096 downwards.
GGTGATGTAGGTGTGTCTGCAGAAATTGAGGGAATGCCTCAAAACTTCCTGTGTTGTTATCAGAAATGATTCTTGTTTACTTTCAGTTCACATAGGCTTAAACACAGCTTCCAGAGTGGTAGAAATCCCTTGTATCTGCCATTCCAAGCGAACGCCTTGTCTGCTTATATGAAAGAGCCAGCCCTGAATCCCTGGCCTCAACCCCTCACTTGGTCCATCCATGGTAAAGCCCCTGAGCAGAGATTGCATCACAGTTCTAAATTCTGTACAGCACCTGGCACCCGGCTGGTGCTAAATAAATGCCAAATAGAATAGCACAGCGTAGTGATCAGAGAAAAGAACCTGTTAATTTGTTGGCTGCTGAATCACAGGGCACAATCCTAACCTGGAGTTAAGCCGGCACAGTTCAGCCAGCAAAGTTTGGCTGGCACAAGGCCACTGTAAAGTGCATTTGGACCACTCTCGGAGTCAGGGAGGATGGGGCACGTCTGTGTGCTGGCCTCTCTATCTCTGAGAGAGGTCCAAACATACTTTACGGTGGCCCTTGTGTGCCATCCTTTCTGTCTCTGAGAGCGGTCCAAACACACTTCACGTTGTCAGATGTGCCAACCAAGCTTAGCTGGCCTAACTGTGCCGGCCTAACTCCAGGTTAGAAATGTGCCCACAGTTACATGGGATTTAAGAAGTAATCCTAGCCCTACATTTTCCCTGGAAGACATACTTGGGTGCAGGGGCTTACGTACAGTAAGAGGGATTTGCCTTGCAAAAGACCTATGGGGGTAGGCCACAGTTCAATGGTAGAGGCCCCACGTTCAAATCCTAACATCTCCAGTGAAAGGGCTGATAGCAGGTGATGAACAAGACCTCTATGTGAGACTATGGAGAGCTGCTGAGCCAATCACAATAGAGGCAGTAGTGGGCTAGATGGACAACTCAGCTTCATATGTTTAAGAAGAAGAGGCAGGGAGACCAGAGATAAGTAGGAACTCTATTTTTTGTAACAGTGAGGTTGTATGGGAGAGGGGGTTACTGTTGCCTATCCTTCACTAAGAGCACAATCCTAACCTGGAGTTAGGCCGGCACAGTTTGGCCAGCTAAGCTTGGTTGGCACATCTGACACCATGAAGTGTGTTTGGACCACCCTCAGAGACAGAAAGGATGGCACACATCTGTTAAAATTAAATCTTTTAATTTGTTTAAATCGGATTTTTTTTGTTTTTATCAAATCTCTCTCTCTCTCTCTCTCTCTCTCTCTGTGTGTGTGTGTGTGTGTGTGTGTGTGTGTGTGTATATAGGAGAACATGTGTGTGTGTGTGTGTGTGTGTGTGTACACGTATGTTCCGCATAGGCTCGGGAACACCTGGAGCGACGCGCACCAAACTCGGCACACACACGCGACAAAACACTGCGGGGGGCAGACCTCCCTAGCGCCCCCACGGGTGGGGGTGCGCAGGGGGTGTCATGTAAAAATGACCGAAAACGGCCGACATCGGCGTCAAGTCCGTAGTTTCCGGGGTCGCCAAGATGAGGGGTGATGCTCCCGACACCGTTTGAGTCCCGGTTCGGCCCCCCTCGGCATGGGGGGGGGTGATAAGGGGTGCGAAATAAAACGTCCACACTGACCTGCTGGAACGCCTGAAGCGACGTGTACCAAACTCGGCACACGTTTACCTCACGGCCTGGTGACACACACTGTGGGGGTACGACCCCCCTAGCACCCCCAGGGGTGGGGTGCCACGTAAAAATGATCGAAAATGGCTGATATCAGCGTCGAATCCGTAGTTTCTGGGGTTGCTGAGACGAGCTGCGATGCCCCCGATGCCATTTGAGTCCCGGTTTGGCTCCCCTCAGCGTGGGGGGCGAGAAGGGTTGTGAAATAGAACGTCCACCATGACCTGCTGGAATGCCTGGAGCGACGTGCACCAAACTTGGTACACGTATGCCTTAAAGATATGGAAAGAAACACTATGGGACTACGACACCCCTAGCACCCCTAGGGGTGGGGGTGGGAAGGGGGTGCCATGTAAAAACAATCGAAAATGCCCAATATGGTGTTGAATCCATAGTTTCCAGGATCGCCGAGATGAACGATGATGCTCCCGATGCCATTTGAGTCCAGGTTCGACCCCCATCGGCATGGGGGGTGAGAAGAGGTGCAAAATAAAATGTCCGAAATGACCGACATTAGTGTCAAATCCACAGTTTTCGGGGTCGCTAAGCCAGGGGTCAGGGAACTTTTTTACCTTTTACCCCAAGATATATTTAGATATGCCGATGTTACCCGCTTGACGTTACCCCCCCCCCCGCCAGAACAAAAGAAAAAAATTACATATTGGAACCCATTGCTTTTTATTTGATTAATTAATGAGCTTAATTAATGCTATGTAAATATGAAGTTGTAAAGAGTTTGGGTACACCTGCAGACCTTGAGAGAATAGAATTCAACCCTTCTGGGTTACAACTAGCTTACCTTTTTGACAACAGGTTTAGGTGCTTGGACTTAAAATTTCTCTCTATAATGAATTCAGATTGGGGCTGGCTGGCTGGCTGGCTGGCTGTCTCTCTCTCTCTCTCTCTCTCTCTCACACACACACACACACACACACACACACACACACACGTCAGCAACAGCAGTTCTGTTTTTGTTTTCTGCTGTTCGCCTTGCCTCGTTGCCTCCCACCTCTCTTTGTGTCCCTGACTCCTTGCACAGGCTCAGGCACCCCAGCCCTCCCCCCATTCGCTCGCCCGCCCGCCTCACTCCTTGGGACAGCAAGACAAGGCAAACCCAGGGGAGCCCTAGCTCCTCACAAGCAAAGAGGCACGTCCACAGTCCTCTCAACACACACACACACACACACACACACACACACACACACACACACAC
>JAJKFI010000100.1:307547-325202 GCA_029204185.1 Lerista edwardsae | reverse complement strand
ACACACACACACACACACACACACACACACACACACACACACACACGTGCGCACCTGCGGGCACATGCACACACACATCTCAGCCGCTCACCAGAGCCTCCCCCACGCCTGCACATCTCGCGTCCCTGCCGGGCTCCTGGGTGGCGGCGACAGCGGCAGCTCCTTGGCCTCCCCACCCGAGCTGGTTCAGGCTCTTCCCTGGCGTCAAGCAGTGCTGACTCCACGGCTGCCTGAGTGCCAGCTGGGAGCGGGTCTGTGCCGGCCTCGCTGCCCGGAATAGGCTTGGCCTCACTGGCTCCCCCATCACCCGGCACCGCCACAGTTGCAGCCATGGCTGCCATTTTCTCTGCTGTTGCTTCCTTCTCCCTCTACCAGCAGCGGGATCGATAACCACGGCCTTCTTCGCCGCCTGGGAAGGGAGGGGAACGCTGCCTATTGGGGGCCAAGTACCTTGCCACTTCTAATCTCCTATTGGAAGCAAGGGAAATCCATCAAGCGTGAGAGGAACTTCCCATTGGTCAGAAGAGAGAATGTTGGTCATGAAGGAAGGATGAGGGGAAAGGGGGCGGGGCATACTCCTAGCTGTCCATTACCCCCAGGAATTTCATTTTTACCCCATTTGGGGTAATTTACCCCTGTTCCCTGACCACTGCGCTAAGCTGACTGGCAACAGTCCCAATGACATTCCCGATGACATGAGTCCCGGGCAACGCCGGGTAACAAAAAGCTAGTTTATTTTAATAAAATGCTTTTGGAGTGAAAACTTAAATAGTTTTCTATTTAAGATACATTAATAATTTAGCTTATTCAGCATGAAATGGAGCTTAGTTATGTAGCATGAGACTGAATATTCTGCAATATTTACATTTTTGGTAAACTCATTCAATGAATCCAAGCTCTGCAATCTGAGATAACATGAACTACATTGATGCATTCCCACAATTTCAAGGTAACCATGAGACAAATCATAAAACGAAGTCCAGGAATATTCCTTTATCCCATTGTTTTGCAAATCTATGTACACTACAAACTGTAACTATGTGTGATTAACCTATTAACCTAAAATCGGTTCTGATATCGCTGTTTTACTAACCTGACAGATTATTGTAAATAGGAGACCTTCATTTTGTTTGCCAATAATAATAGTAAAGCTTCTAACTACCAACAAGAATGAGTCCTTACATTTAAAGAGCACTGTCATTTCAGATCCATCACGGCAGCGCTTGTTAGCAGGCATCCACTCACCTGCTGCCCGCCGCGTCCCTCACCTTGTTGTGTCATTTCCGCATCACCAGCCGTCCCATTAAAGTGAATGGGATTGTCGGTGAGTCAACAGCGGGTCAGAGGAGGACAGAGGTTTACAGTTGCTCTTTAAAAATTATGATTTAAATCGAGTTGATTTAAATCAAGCCTTTTTACTAGTGATTTAAATGATCCACCCTGGTGCTTTCCTTCTTTTAATTTTTATTGGTGATGGGTTTAATTTAGATTGTACCATTTTACATTTTACAGATGCTTTTTTGAAAATAGTGTGAAAAAGCAAAGCACAGGCACACACACTCTTTCAAATCATTCATTAGTTTCTAAGCTACATTTCACTAGATAATCACAAGGTGGCGAACAATGTATAAAAGCATGAAAATAATTTACCAGAAAAAACTAATTCTACAGTTTAAAAAAGTAATGACAGATTGACCGAAATAGATCACCGTAAAGTAAAGTAGATCAAGCCAGGTCAACAAATAAGCATTATGTTGCTACAGAGGTTTGTCTATCAGATGGCTTGCAAGGAATAGGAAGCTTGCACTATCATCCCTGATAGGATTGGGGTGGCTGCTAGATTCCTTGCAGCTCGAAGAGTTTGCTCTTGGCTTGGGGAAGCCACTGTTACAACATTTGACAACTGGTATAGAAGGATCTGAAACTCATCCTGTGCAACATTCCCTGGAAAATCAAGCAGCTAATGGGGCATGAATTGCATCCCGCTGCAGGGGAGGGCCTCCTCAAAGGGAACGTTTGTTCTCTTAACTCGGGGTTGCATTGTGACTGCATTGGCACTGGAAAATTTGTTAGGATTGGGCTGTTGGTGATGCAATAAATGACTACATTCCATTAACATGTACCTTACTACCCCACCCCACCCCATAGCTGCTTAGCATAGCTGTTTAGCATGCAGCTAAAAGGGACATGGTGGAGCTGCGGGTTAAACCGCTGCTGCTGGGCTTTCTGATCGGAAAGTTGGGAGTTCGAGACTGCACAACCGAGTGAGCTCCCATTGCTTGTCCCAGCTCCTGCCAACCGAGCAGTTCGAAAGCACGTAAAAATGCGAGTAGATAAATAGGTACCACTTTGGTGGGAAGGTAACGGCGTTCCATGCGCTATGACATATAGACATGCTGGCCACATGACCACGGAAGCTTGTCCTCGGACAAACGGTGGCTCTACAGGCTTAGAAACAGAGATGAGCACCGCCCCCTACAGTCGGTCACGACTAGACCATTCGGTCGTGGGGAAATCTTTACCTTAATAGGACTATGGAAAGGTTGCCCAAAAATGGACCTAGTGGCTTGTTTCCCTAGAATCAAGGCCACTACAGGCATGAATTGAGAGTTCAATCCTAACCTGGAGTTCGGCAAGCACAGTTAGGCCAGCAAGGTTTGGCTGGCACCAGGGTCACCGTAAAGCGCGTTTGGACCACTTTTGGAGTCAGGGAGGATGGCGCACGTCTTTGTGTTGGCTTCCCTGACTCCGAGAGTGATCCAAGCATACCTGAGGTTTCCCTTGTGCCAAACTTCGCCAGAGTAACTATGCCGGCTTAACTCCAGGTTAGGATTGCACTCTGTGTTGATCTTCAGAACTTTTTCCCAGATATTTGGAGAAAAGCCTTACTGTTGGGACTGACAGATGCAACTTGGCCGATTTTTCTTTGCTACCATTCACATTTCTCCTTGAAGCTTCCAACTTTGCATAGCTTTTCCTTATCAGGCCAATTTGGTTTGGGGGTGGGCGGGCGCGGGAAGAACCTTGTGTACTTGTTGAGAGGAATAAACAGGGCCCCTCTCCAAGCTCTTCCATTGCTCCCTGGGCCAGGTCCTGTCCTTTTGCTGCCTTGCAGAAAGATTGCCTTTATGAGACTAATGCATGTTTTATGAGGAGTGTCTCTGTGATGCACTTAGCCAGCTTGCCTGGATAACATTCAGATCTACTTGATGCATGCAGAAGGCATTCTTATTCATACAGCTACATGGGGGACCACTGGTTTCAGCCACGGAAACTGTTGAAGTTGCTAGCAATGGTGAGTGGTCAAAACAGCAAAGATGTTGAGCTCCTAAGGGCAAAATTAGCCACCAGTAAGTTCATCTAGACTGGGGCCCAATCCTAAACATGATAGTGCTGGCAATAAGCCTTTACGGCCAGCGCCAGTGTTGCAAAAGTGCCGTAAGGGCTTCCTGCCAGTCCTGGGCCTGTGCCAGTAGGCGCTAGGTGCTGGCCCACGCCCGGTGGTAAGTCATACTGCCACAGTCAGTGTTGTCCTCATTTGGGGCCTAACAATGAATCTTCCTCCTTCCTGGTTGCCATGTCAATCAGGCAGGCAGGCTGCCACTGGGTCTTAAAGCCTGCCACCACAAACAGTAATGTACAACTGCATACAATATGTCCCTGCTTCCTCTCTCCTCCATCCCTCTCTCTGAGCTATTCCATTACACAGAAAGAAGGAATGGCACACAGTACTGCACAAGCACCTTGTAGATCTCTGGAAAAACTGTGGTGCAATTCAGATTCTTTATCCCCTTCCAATCAAGTTCCAGGGCAATCAGTCTCCAAGACAAGTTCCTTCACCATTCCCCAAGTTTAATCCCGCCATCTTATCCAAGGGTCATGGAGCATTCCATTATTGAAATGGAAAACCTGCTTTGCTTGAAAACCTGCCCTGTGAGATCTTTGAGTTTACTTTATACTCAAAAGTAGGGGGCTGCTTTGCTAAATAGAAAGAACCAAACCATTATGTGATGACATAAAGCCTGTTTTGTGTGTTTGTGTGTGCACGCATGTGTGTGTTTTTAAAATTGTGGTTTAATTTCCTCCCTCTCTGCAAATTGCTTCTGTGTAATTTGCTAGCTTTTGGTAGCTATAGATGGGACAGATAGTTTTTAACCATGGTATAGAAGAGGGAATTTGGGCAGGTGCAGCTCATCATGGGTTTCAAAAGCTGCAACTGCCAAAATTCCCTCTTCTATATAATTTTGCTCCTGGGTTCCACGTGGTTGACTCCCTGAAAGATGAGTCTTTTATTTATTTAGGGGATTTCCGGAGTTTTGCATTGCATCATGGTTCATGCCTGATGCAACCTTCCCCTTTTTTTATTTTTTATTTTTTTTATTTTTGCTGACCCCTTCCAACATTTGAACCAACTATCTCAAGATTTCTAAGTCATGCTGTAGGAACTAGATTAGCCAATTGAGCCATTCTGGCTCTAATAAATACTTGACTAAAGAGAGGGCTATAGCTAGGGTTACCAGATTCAGATGGGGACAGAATGCCTAGACCTTTAACCATGGTTAAATCTTGAGATTGAAATCTTAGAAATCTTGAGATCGTTGGTTCAAATGTCTGATGGGGTCAGCAAAAAGGAAAAATTTAAAAATAAACAAGGGAAAGGTTGCATAAGCATGCAATGCAAAACTCTGGAAATCCCCTAAATAAATAAAAGACGCGTCTTTCAGGGAGTCATCCACGTGGAGCCCAGGAGCAAAATTCAGCTGCTGAAGTGTAGGGAAATCAACACAGTTGTTCTCACTGAATTGAGTTGCTGAATCGACTCGAGTCAGGGGCAGAGACACTGACATGTGACACTTGAGTCTCATGAGAGTCAGGCCACAATGTGAAAACTCAAGTAAGAATTCAAGTCACAACTCTTTTTTTTCCATCTCTGCTTGATACGGTCTGGGGCCACAGACAGAGGGGTGTATGTGGAGTGGGGGCAAATTGGGCCCAGGAGGGAGATAGGATTGGGAGAGGCTTCCTCCACCATCCAGCATTACACCTCCCTGGCTGCCCAGTTTTACACCAGTTCCATAGCTGACATGGGAAACCCCACTGGGCAGGCTGGGGCTCGACGTGGGGTAAGGGGAAATATATCCCTTACCCCCAAGGAGAGCGCCAGCCATCTCCTAACCTGTACCGGATACAGCACAGGCCATGCAGCCTGGCTGTGCCAGCGCAGGATTGGGCAGCCTGAGTCTCAAGGATTTTGTTAACAATCTGTAGCCCCACACTGAACTACAGTTCCCAGATTTGTCCAGGAAGAGGGAGCCTAAAAATTTATTTTATGTCTATAGTATATACCTTGAGTGAGGAAAAAAACAAAACAAAACCAGACATACCTGTCCCCTCAAGGAGGTTTCTCTTTACACATTTCTGGCAACAAATGGAAGAGCTAGCTTTCAAAATCTCATATTCTTTAGAGCTAAAGTCACTGTGGAAGCCTGAAGATAGCCACAATATTGCAAAGCTCACGCTAGTGTATTTATCATTTGCAAAGAGATTCAGATCCTTTCAGGCCTCCCTGTGGGACAGAGTCAAGCAGAGAGCGATTTTTCGACGCTGTGCCGAGACCAATTATCAAGAGAGGCTATTAAAATAGACATTTCATAATGTCAAGCCCGGCGCATGTTCAGCGGCTCGCAAGCGGGCTGGATCTCATTTAACAGGCGTTCCTCGAGGTTCTAGTAGCATTTTCGTTTTGCTTCTTCACACATTTTTGCAATTAATGGGACAAATAATTTTGCCCAGATGGCAATGTTAAGTGTGCACTGTACAAAAAAACTGTACAAAAAAAAACAGCCATTTCACAGCAGATGGTGACAAAGAAATGAAATGTGCAAATAAAAAAAAAAGAGGGGGAAGAGGATGATTTGCAACACTTCAAGCCGCACTGTGAATATAATTACCAAGTTTAATTACAAATGCTGATGAGTCAGAAATATAACTGTCCCAGATACCATTCTGGTGGGAATCTTACCTTGAATATGCTACAGGTAAGAAGCACAGCGCCACTGGAGATTGCCCTCACTTTCTGTCACAAAACTGTCAGGGTTTGAACCAATGTCCCAGATCTCTGCTTTGACTCCCAAGTGCACTGACCAACTTCTGTAAGCAGGCTGTAGGCCAGGGAGCCTGTACCTATGTGAAAAATGCTTCTTACGCAGGAGGCAGATGTTCTCAAGTAAGCTGAAAGTGGCTTACATTTTCCCCTCTGGCCACACAGGTTTTTGAAGCAATACAAAATCCTGTTTACAAAAGGTGAAAGGGGATGAGTGTAACCACCTTCACGCCATTCCTCAGAACAGCCATTCCTCTTTCACACCAACTTTCTCTCTCTCCTCAAAAATCATCTGTCTCCAGCCTTAGAGTCATGTGGCCAACCAGCAGAGGTGAGAAGCAAAGCATGAGTTATACCTGGCATGGAAGTGCAAATGACTCAAGCTTGTATTTGTGCTGTGATGTGTAAAAAAAAGAACTCAAGAGCTTGAGATAAGAAAGGAGCAGTCTTAGGGCGCAATCCTAAGCAGCGCTGGACTGGTGAGGCCTACGGGCCAGCTAAATAGCAGGTGCAAATCCGAGGAGACTGCGTGGCCCGAATCAGGGCTGCATGGCCTCCCGAGCAAGCTTAGGAGGTGGCCGTATGGCCGCCTCCCAAGCCCACCCACAACCTCCCCCCCCCCAATCCTCGTCTTGGAGTGGGACAGAGCCTCCCTCATGCCAACTGGCTTTGGTTGGCACAAGGGAGGCACCCTGTCGGCTTGAGAGCTTTAGCACCAACACAGGGGTGCCACTTGGCGCTCCTGTGTTGGCGCTAATGTTATAGCTTCAACGCAACGATGTTGCGTTGACGTTACATGCAGCGTAGGATTGCGCTTTTTGCCTGCAGTGTATCCAACACAGGTGAGCAGCAGGCTTGGGCGCAACTTAGAGGATTTCAGTCCGCTTATCCCATGTTGCGCACCAGCAAGACCAATAGGGCTACTCAGATCTGCACTTGTGACTTTGCGAGCGCAAATCCAAGTGACCCAGGTAAGGTTGGTCAGGCCAGGGATATGGGCTAGGATCTGGAGTAGATCACCCAGGCTGGTCCCACCCGCCTCCTGAGCCTGATCCGCCTGACTGCCCTCCCCCTGCCAAGAATCGTCACCGTTCTACCCTCCTGCCACCCTCTCCTGCCCCCTGTGCTAGCCTGCCCATGCCAGCAAAAACTCAGCCTGTGCCAGTGTGGCTCCAGTGCTGCTGAGTTAGCGCACATCCGCGTGCTGGCTCAGCTTCCTTCCGAGTAGCCGCAAACATCCTTCACGGCTTGTTTGCGATACTTGGGAGCCAGCACAAGTCCCTTGTGCTGGCTCAAGGCAGCTTCAGGATTGTGCTGGAAGTCACCCTTCTCCCTGCATAGAAGATACATGAGCTTGCATGACACACTAGTGCAAAAAAAGAATGTGTGCGTCACTGGTACTTCCTGCCATTTTGGTGTACAATCTGCAAAGTCACTCTTTGTTGACAGCAGGTGGAAGCCTTATCCCCAGCGCCTGGGCAGGCTTTCTTTTCGGTCTGAGCCAGGGAGCTTCAGCTTGCCCCTGCTTTGCTGTTTGACCTCTGTGATTTGGCAGGAGTCAGGTCTGCCATTGACACTAAGTAGACTTCTTACCTGACAGATGGCTTCAATCAGTGGTGTCATTCAAATGATTTAGGAACAGGAACTCACTTTTGATTGGCACTTGTTGGGAACCCAGAACCAGCCACGGAGCCCTTTAGAATCCAGAACGCCCGTTCTGGTCCGTTCCCCCTGAATGACATCACTGCCTTTGCCCCCCTAGGAATCCGAAGTCGCTCCCTTTAACCCTCTGAGTGCCAGCCAACCAAGAAGAAAAGCTCTTTGCAGAAGAATTGGGAGGGGGGAGGAGGGAGGGTGAAGTGGGCGGTGTCAGCCCTAATTTTAACTAGTGGAACTGAGTTCCCCCGCGTTCCCCCTGCATGACATCACTGGCTGCAATCATTTCCAAAACCCAAACCTATTTTCCAATTATTTCCAAAACCTAAACCAAATCCCCATCACAATGTCATCTGCTGGCTGGATGAAAAAATAATCCTCGTGTGGTGCTTCATCTGTAGTAGAGATGCAGCCTATAATCAATTTGATTGGTTGGTTCAGGACTAGGAGCCATTTATACCATCTGTTCAGAGCAGCAGTAGCAAAGATGGCAGTAGGAGCACCTGGCTGACTGGGAAGAGAATTCGGAAGAAGATCTGCCCTCCCCACAGCTACCATTATTATTTCAAGGGAGCATAGCCAGAAGGCACATGAAACCATCATTTGATACCATCACCAGCAGCTGGTATTCTGGATCTGCCATTGTGAGGGTTATATCATCCATCTACACACCTGAAGAAATTAATATGGTTCACTTTGAGAACCACTACAGTTGAAAAGCAGTGTACAAAATTGTAAAATCAATCAATCAATCAATCAATCAATCAATCAATCAATCAATCAATCAAACAAACAAACAAACAAACAAACAAACAAACCTTCAACTCATTAATCACTGGGATTCATTTTTACTCAGGACCGAGACTCAAGTGCATACCTGTTAATGATGTAAATTCTCCACTTGCAAGTCAGTGATGTATTCAGGTCTTTTATTTCAAGTCTCAAGTCAAGTCTCAAGTCCTTGCAAGATACTTTCAAGTCAAGTCTGAAGCCGAGTCTCAAGTCTGGGAGCCAACTAACAGAAAAAAAGATGATGTGGGAGGGGAGCGTCAATAACTAGAAAATAAAGAAGACATGCACGGTTAGGTAAAAAATACAAATTATCACTGGTAAGTTTAACAAGGCTTGATTTAAACAAAGCTGTGCTGTTAATCAAATTTATCAAGATTGCATTTTAGAACCGTGGACTATGCAGTACGTTACTAACCAAGACCAGCAAGTCAGTTGCTAAAAATATACAAGTCACAAGTCCATTTGTCATTAATGCAGAGTTGAGTCCAAGTTGAGTGATTGGAATGACTTGCATCTGAGTCAATCAACTCAAATCTACATCACTATTGCAAGTATCCCAAAACTCTCTCTCTCCCCTGGATCAGAGAGCCTGGTGACGTTCAGAAGCATGTGTTGATTTGTCGTATTTTTTTAAAATGATTACTTAATTTCACTTGGTCCTAAAAAGTTTTGCTTAAGAGATCACGTCGATATAAAACGATGTAGAGTAAATCTTACATTGATTAACAGCAGCACAAATATGTGTAGCTGCCAAGAGGAAGAAAGCAGAAAAACTCATTTGTATCTGACAGAAAGGAAAAAGCTCTTCTTCATGATGCATAATTTACAGCCCAATCCTAACCGACTTTCCAGCACTGATGAGGCTGCAATGCAGCCCTGAGATAAGAGAACTAGCATTCCCTTACCTTGGGGAGGCATCCGTGACTGCCCCTCCCACCTCAGGATGCAGCATGGCTGCATCAGTGCAGGAAAGTTAGTTAGGTTTGGGCATCTCCTAAACTGTTTATATTTTATGTGTATTTCTATGCGTGTTTTGTCCATTTGCATGTGGGAAAGATATCTGCATTGGTCCAGGCTGCGTCAGAGCTGGAATGCAATTTACAGGCAGCTTGCCAGACAAAGGAAAAGGAATACAAATTGCAGCCAGCAAAACTGATTCTGCCGGTTCTGGGGGGCTCCAAGGAGCCAGCAGCGCTCCTGCAACAGTAGCTAGCGGTGAGTATTCTTGGGGAGGCAGAGAGAACGGGGTGAAGGGAGGACCGAGAGGAGGATCAGGCCCACTATGGGGGCGGGGACAGCAGCAGCCTCCACCACCAAATCCTAACCCCCCTCCCAAGCCAACATCTCAAATGCAGGTGCAGAGCTGAGGAGACTCATTGGTGCTGCAGTAGCGTTGCCTGGGGTAAGGGAGCAAATGCCCAAATGCTTCCTTACCTTGAGGAGACCCCAGCAGTAGCCTTGGCAACCATTTTGGCGCCATTGTTCCTCTGGGCACTGAGGTGTTCAGGATTGGGCTGTGAGTGAACTTTCGGGAGAAGAGGCACTTGGATGTAAGTAATGAGCTAGTGGATCAAAAGTACAAACAGTTTAGGAACAGCATTTAGCCAGAAACCATAAGGATTTTTTTAAATGTTAGTCTCTCTTCTCTCTGCAATACGAGCTTGTTAGAAGCTCATTAAAAGGTCTCTCAGCTAGCATTGAGTAAAACCACAAATGCATGAGATTCATGGCAGCATCTTAGCGCCATCGCTGGCGATTTGTATGATTCTTCGACTGGCATTGTTGCCTTGCGCCAATGTTCTATTTTGAATTAACCCCCTTTTTTCGGCCAAATTCCCAAATTTTGCCAAATTCAATTCTCCTGATTCCTTTTTTGCTCAATTAGTTCTGTTATTATTATTATTACTATTTATTAAATTTATACCCCGCCTTTCTGCCCAAAGGCACCCAAGGCAGCTTACAACAATTAAAATACAATATCATTATGTGTGATAGTTAAAAACAATAGTTAAAACAATATTAAAACAATTAAAATTTAAAACAGCCAACCCCGTGGATCATAAAATATACAAGGGTGTAAAAAGAGGATGCACAAACCAGCCAGCCTGTCAACAACTAAAAGCCTGCTGAAATAAAAAGGTCTTCAGCCCCCGCCAAAATACTACCAAAGAGGGAGCAGTTCTCAACTCTAAGGGGAGGGTATTCCAAAGTTGGGGGGCCACTGCCGAGAAGGCCCTATTCCTGGCCGCCATCCCTCTCACCTCTCCTGGTGGCGGCACAGTCAAAAGGGCCCCCCCAGATGACCTCAGAGTACGGTAGGATTATATGGGAGGAGGCGGTCCCTCAGATACCCTGGGCCTGAGCCGTAAAGGGCTTTAAAGGTCAAAACTAGCACTTTGAATCGGGCCCGGAAAGGAACCAGCAGCCAGTATAGCCAGTTATTCTTTTTTATCACCTTTTTAATAAACTCTTTGCATATTATTCTGACTTGTTAAGGGAAAAATCAGCGGACTGCCATGTCTCCTCGCTCTGCAGGTGCTACTCAGTGATTCCCTTCTGAAACCCTTGAGTTTCCGTATTGTTCTAGGAGTACTGTGCTGCCTGGGGAACCCCTAAGGCAGTGGTTTTCGAACTCAGGAGTTTGAAAAGCACGGTAAGTGCTTGTGGGGGAGAAGAGAAAGCACCAGTACGATCCCCCAAATCACACTCCTGCCTGGGCCGACAGGGCCTTTGATCTACTTACCAATCAAAGCACTGTTGTCCTGGGGGTGTGGGGAGCCTTACGGATGCCTCCACAGAGCTCCCCAAGCCTCTGAATTTTTTTTTTTTACAGATTGTGATGCACTTCTGTTTTGCAATAGTGAAAACGGAAGTGCACTGCGATCTTTTTTTAAAATTATGTTCTGAGGCTTTCCACACCCCCAGGACAACAGTGCTTTGACTGGTAAGTAGTTAGAAGCCCCTGTCGCCCTAGTTAGCAACACAACGCGTTGGGGACAGGGCCAAAGGTTCTTTGGCTGGGGCATCATGATGCCCTAGTTAGAAAACCTCTGCCCTAAGGTTACCTTGATCTCCTGGGCTGGTTGGAGCAAACTACTAACCAACTGGCAAGTAAACTACTTTCCCCCAGTAAGCTGCAGGTCCAAAGAGGGAAGAGAGGGGAACGGGAAGGGCGTGAACATGCTACGTGATGCCGCACCACCGTAGATCAGCATGTGGTTGCTGGTGGCCATTCTCAGACCCCCTGACACATCTAAGTCAGATGGCTTTAAAATTTTCTGCTTAAACATTAGATAAATTAATGGAGAAGAGATCCATCACTATCTAGTAGTTATGATGGCTGTATAATATCAGTAGCTGCAGAACAACAGTGGAAGAAGATTATCTGTCTATACGGCCTGCCTGTAGGCCTTCTGGAAGAATCTGATTCTGAGAAATAGAATATTAGATTTGATAAACACTTGGGCTGATCCAGAAGGGTCTTCTTGTATTTCTAGGAATACTGTTTAAAAAAAAAGATCAGTTGAAATGTACTTGTTTTTAATAAGCTCTACTAGACCACAGCCTGATAAATTCATTGAAAAATTGATACCTTTCATAACCTTTTGAAATGGCATTCAAGATAATTTTGACCCTATATTTGTTTTTCTGTGTTATACGTTTTTTGTGTTCTGCCTATATTGTTTTTAAAAAATAAAGATGGAAAAAACAAACACTGTCATATCACTTGTGAGTAGGCTCAAGGAAAATTATTTTTTTTACTTACACGCACACTCACAGCCCAATCCTGTGCTGGAACATGCGGGTTAGGTGAAGGGTGGAGTGCATCTCAGGATAAGGGGATTTTTTTACCCCTTACACTGTGGGTAGCCACCCCTATGGAGCTACTCAGATTTGCATCAGTGCAAATCTGTTTAAGGTTACTTGGGACAGGAATGGGGGTTAGGATCTGGTGGGTTTGATCCGTCTACTGGACTGCCTTCCCTTCCCTGACTCCAATCCCTGACTCCCTGACTCCAATCCGCCCTCTTACCACCCTCCCCAACCCCCAGGCCAGCCTGCCTCAGCCAGGGCAAACTCACCTGCTCTGGACATGGTTGCTATGCCTGTAGACCAGCGCAGGGGCGCAAATGTGCTTTACAGCTTGTTTGCGACACTCCTGGGTTGGTGCAAGGGACTTGTGCTGGCCATCTCTTTCTCTAAATTAAACACCAATGCACACAAACTCTCTCTCTCTCTCTCTCTCTCTCTCTCTCTCTCACACACACACACACACACACACCACTGTATATTACCAAGAGAACTAGTAAACTGAATTTCATACTTGGAATTTAGAATGTGCTTGAGCTTTAAAAAAAAAGTTCAAGGTAAAACCATGTGTAAACTTGGTGACTCACTGAAAAAAATAATCAGATGGGAAACCTGGTTCTGCCATCTCAAGATCTTTGGATTGTATCCAGTGATGTCATGCACCCACTATGCACCACTACATGAGTACCGGTTCTTAGAAGTTGAGCTGGCCCCGCCCACTTGAAGCTGGCCCCGTCGGCTGGTTGGCTCAGCAGCTGCGCATGCATACTGCACGCCCGCAGCCGTTGCCTGCACTTTCTGTGAGGAGGCAGGCAGACAGGCAGTGTGGTGGCGGCGGCACCATGACATCACTTCTGGCTATGACCTCACTTCCTGCCACAACATCACTTCTGGCTTATGACCTCACTTCCAGTGGGCGGACCCTGACAAGTGCCAATCAAAAGTGAGTACCTGTTCCTAAATCATTTGGATGACACCACTGATTGTATCTGACAATCCCCCAATAGCTTAGGTTCCTAATCTAATTCAAGATGATGATTCATTCTCATTCCTGGAAAGTCTGTGCTAGGGTGGGCCAGCTTACAAAGGCCTTTGTTGGCCGATTCCCTGAAACACATTTGCAAAACATATGGACAAATAGCACAGCACTTATTTAAAGCTGTTAGAAAAAGCTGCAGCCCAGAGCTGTAAAGTAAGCTACCAGCAGATCTAGCTGCTTGGTTTGACTATTAGCCTTTTTCAAGAACAAAACAAATTGACTAATAAAAGTCCATGCTTTGAACCAGATACATACAAGTGGTAGGAAAGCTGCCTGCAAAGAAAAAGGGGTATTTGCTTCACTTGGCTTCTATCAGAGTTTAAGAAATATGTTAAGCCACAGGAGGCACATTCCATGACTGAGAAGAAAATGCAAGCTCTGCTAAATATACCTCCCTCCCACCTCCAACAAAATGCAACAGTCAAGGTGCTCTTGTATGATGATGGGGCTGTATGACAGGGATAAGAACTTGTTCATCCATTCCTGGTTTCAAGTTGTACTTATTTTTTAAAATCCCCATTTTCTGCAATATCAGTGCTTCCCGCCTTGTTCATGACTTTCTCTCCATATCACAACATCAGCAATCAAAAGGAAGGAACTTAAACAAGTGGGACTCTGTCTGACTAAACATGTTTCGTTCTGAGCTGAAGAGTGAATGAGATGTGTGAATGAGATGAATGACCTTCCAAAACAAAGCAAAGAATAGTTCTTCAAGACTCGAGAACTCTGTGGCAGGCAGCACAATCCTAACCTGCGTTGGAACAGGGAGGCAGGCTTGAGTGTGTTGTATCCAATGCAGGTTTGCTGCTTCCGGAGTTCACAGAAGGGCAAGGAGACGTTTATCCCTTTACCCTGGGGTAAGCCCCAGCCTGCTTGGATCAGTGTCCTTGGGGAAGAGGAAGTTTGTCCCCTTCTCTTGGGGAAAGCCCTCGCTCCTTCTAAAATTTGTTCTATTCTTTCAAGCCAATTGAAGCTTCCTGATATACTTTTTAAAACATTAAATACACAAATATGTTATAATTGTGAGTAGCACACAATGTTCTCTAAAATACTTCTAACAACATTTCTTAGACTTCTGTTTTCCAGAAAAATAGAAAGCATTTGAATAACATTTCTTCACTGTAACTGTTACATAGGATTTTTTTTTTGTGATATGATTCTATGATTCCTGTTATGTAGCAAAGAAAAAAGTAAAACGAGTTATTTACCAGGCTTCTTTCTTTTAGCAAGACAGAAAACACTATAAAATCTCAAGAGTCGTTACTGCCTTTTGTCGCTTTCCATCTGACGCCTACTCTGTAAGAGTGGGTAAAAGGGAGGCAAGGAACACATTTGTGATGGTAATTTTATGAAAATGTATCTGGTTTGTTTCTATTATTTCAGGCACAACAACACTTGTTCACTTTTGCAGCAAACCTGGAAAAAGAAATGGGGAGATACAAGCTGTTTCTTGATCTCCGGAGACAAGGCAGGGGAAGAGGCAGCAGAGAATGGAAGGGGATGCATGAATACAACCTACAATGTAATGGAAGTAGTATATCCAACCTACAGATAGGGAACATCAGTGATTTTGCTGCAACAAAGAAGAAAGATTTGTTTAAAGTTCCTCTATCTTTTTAATAGGCATTCCCATGGTATCTATGGATAACTGAAACCATGGATACCAAATCAGTGGATACTGGGGCACACCTGTAGATACAAAAAGGTAGAGGGCAAGAAACTTTTTGATGTTACCCATCAAAGAACCTCTCAAAACTAGATGCAGATACAGGACTCTCCTACCAGCACAGCAATGCAGGTGTCATGGGGAGGGGAAAGCAATTATCCATCACCACCTACTGTACCTGACTTTGTGTGTGTGTTTATGTGCTTTGTTGATAGCCTGCAGCACAAGCACTTCCATTTAAAACCAACCAACTCAGTTCACACAACCAATGCGGCAGAAGATAATGGGGGTTCAGTAGATCCACGCAGTGTTTGGTACGGGCAGTGAAGCAGCCCTATGATTTCTTCACATCATGCCCCACTGCACACAACAAATTCTGCAATTTTTATCACACCATCACAAAACTGCCAAATGAGTCTTAAGCAGCACATCACACAATTATAAGATTCTGGATATTGGAGGAAAGCTCACAAGTGTTTGTATGAATTAATTTGAGAAAGGCAATTCTGGCACCCAAGGAAGGGACAATCTTTTTCTTACCATATAGCCATCAAAGGCAGTAATTTTAAATGTACACTCTCTCTCTCTCTCTCTCTCTCTGTCTGTCTCTCTCACCGGCAACTGTTTCATTCATCCAACATAAGGCTGTATCAAGTCTATCAATCTACTGTTTTTCAACATGACAGAAAGCACAAGAACTCTCTTTTATTGCGGGCGCAATCCTAAACTGGATGTAGGCCAGCATAAACTAAGCCATCAAAGTTTGGCCAGCACAAGGGCCACCGTAAAGCGTGTTTGGACTACTCTTGGAGGATGGCTCCTATCTGTGTGCTGGCCTCTCTGACTCCAAGAGTGGACCACACATACTTTACAGCATGCCTTGTGCTGGCCAAACTTTGCTGGCTTAGTTTATGCTGGCCTAACTCAGTTTAGGACTGCGCCCTGAGGCATACACTGCATCCTGAGGTGGGAAGGCCACCTCAAGATAAGGGAATGCTTACCTCAGGGTTGCATTGTGGCTGTATTGGCGCTGGAAAGTTGGATACGATTGGGCCCTAAGTACCATAATGTCGAGATTGCATAGCAGCTGTCGGTTTGGACTGAGGAGACTCAGGTGCAACTCAGCCATGAAGCTCACTGACCTTGGGCCAGCCCACTGTCATCTTGGCCCAACCTACTTTATGACATCCTTCCAAGTTAAGGGAATTAGCCGTGCCACCAGAACTTCTTGGGGGAGGAGGAGGATAAAAATGCAATGAAAAAATACTCCAACGGGCTGATGGCTCCATGGGGAGTCGCCGCTGGTCCCACCCCAGCTCTGCCCCTCTCCCTTCCCCAGAACGCCCTCCCACCCTGCCTGGAAAGGCAGCAACACCAGCAACTGGTGGACTCACTGCTCGCCTGCTTGTGGAGCTCCCTCTGGGCCATACCGGAACAGTGTTACCATGGCATCACCCCAGCGCCAGCGATAATGGCTTTTCGCCAGTGTAGGAGGCGCTTTACATCTCCTTGTGCAACAGTTGTGCAAGCAGTACAAGTCTACTGCCTACATTATACCCGATAGCATCAGGCCCTAAATCATTAAAAAATAAATTGCATGTAAAGCACATGCAAAGCACATGCTGTATCACTGAGCCCTTTCTAAATTCATGCACACTTGTGGTAAAAGAAACCAACTTTCTCCTGCTACATTTTATCTGTAATGACGTGCACGGTTTTCCCAGCACAAAAGTTATATCTGGGTACAATCCGGGGAAAGATTCACAACCGCAGTGGACTAGATTTTGGTTTGCCCAGTCGGGGGGGCTCTTGAATTGCTGTTAAAAGGGATGTACTGAAGGGCAAGTGGCCTTGGAGCCCATGTCTTCTGGCCTGCACGCCTTAATTTCAGATGTGAAAAGCTTTAGCTGCAGTTTCAAGGCCGAACTAGACAAGGGTGTGTGTGTGTGTGTGTGTGTGTAACAAGACCTCCTGACAGGGTGATTTTTTGGCTAAGTACAGTTGTGGGAGAAGAGGGCTGAACTGGATCAGGCCTATAGCCAAGACAAGTCCAAGACCTCTGATGTCTGAGGTGGCATTCCAAATGCTGCCCCCCCTTACCAGATGATGTGCCAGACTTTGCTCCTCCCACTGTCCCATATTCTAATTCAGAACTCCCCTCCCCTCCACATTCCTCTTCCTCTCCTTCCCACTCTTCCTTTTCCAGTCTAGGAAAGAGAAAGAGGTGCAGAGGAGGCAGAGATGCCACCACCCACCTGCTGCCTGAGGCGACTGCTTCAGTTGGCCTCACAGGTGGGCCGTGCCGACCTGTATGTAGCAAAGGGGCAGCAAGGCTTAACCTTTTCCTCCATGTCATTTCCATCTAATCGTTTAAATCCCCCTCCCGCATTGCTATTGGCTACAAAGGTGCAAGAAGACACAATACACCTGTCCTATTTTCCCCAGCAGGGCTAACAGCAGGTTGGGGCAGGGGGATTTAAATCATGGAACCACACAGTGCAGAACACTCTCTCTCTCTCTCTCTCTCTCTCTCTCTCTCTCTCTCACACACACACACACACACACACACACACACACACACACACACAC
>JAJKFI010000100.1:127492-307537 GCA_029204185.1 Lerista edwardsae | reverse complement strand
CACACACACACACACACACACACACACACACACACACACACACACCTGCTTTTAACTTCCAAAAAATGGTGAGGAAACCATGCTCAGAATGACACCCTTCTTTATTAGATCTTGCATAAAAATGTGACAGAACTCCTTCCTCTTTGCATGTCATAACCCCTTGGCCTCATGGTTTTCAAACTTTTCTTCTCTGCATGTCTGTGTGCACACAGATAAGAGTAGATAAATCCGCTGAAAAGGGCTCAAGGCTAATGCCACAATAAACAGTCAGCCTTTAAAGTGCCACCGTCTCTGGAGCCAAGGAGCACAGCTACCATTCTGGAATTCTCTTCCTGTACTGCCCAGGGTTGTTTCTGCACTCTGTGCTGGGGCAAGCATCACCTCCACCCAGGGCTCTCTCTGCCCAAGTTTCTCTCCCAGCTCATCTCCAGCAGTGCTCTTCAGCTCAGTCAGCTCAGGTCTTCCAGCTCAGTCTTAAGCAGCTGGCCATTTTACACACACAACACACAACACACACACACAGAGCACCCTGGCCTCTTGTCACTAGTTCCCTCCCACTCCACCCCATCCGTTTCTTCCTCTAAGTGACCTCGACAGGACTTCTCCATCCTGCCCCTCCACAATGTAACCAGCCCACGCTTCTCTGACCTACTCCGGGTTCTTCCCCCGTGCCACCAATCTGGATTTGCTTCACCCTCTGCTGCTGCTGTCTTCTCCCCCTCAGCCTTCATACCCATCCTCACCCCACATCCGGCTCTCCTCCGGTCGCCCAAAACCAACGGGTCCTTGGCTGCGGGGTGGCGCCCCCCAGCTTCACCCCCTTGCTAGGCTACTCTGCAGTTCCATTTCTGAAAACCCGCTTGGCTACCACCCCAACACACAGCTCCTCGCAGCTGGACGGCTACTAACCCCGCTCCCCGTGCCCTACTCTCCGTAGTACATCCCTCTCCACTCCCCCATAACCCATTTCCAGCCCCGTTCCCTGAACACACATTCTTTTTCCCACGGGGCTCCCCCATCGCCTCCCATCTCTCGGCTCCTGCAGCCCCGCTCGGGGCTTCTCCCATCCCACTGCCTTGCTTCCACTCCCACCCCCAATTCCCCATGTATCTATCCCGTTGGCTCCCGCACCCTTCCTCTGCCCAGCGTCGCCGAATCGCCCGCCAACCCTCTCCCGACACCTTTATTGGGGGAGCGCCCCCAGACCCCAGTCCTTCCCTGAGGTCGCTCCTTACTGCCACGAGCCCCGAACGTCCCGCTCGCTCAACCCAGTTTTCTCCCCCATACTTCCCGCCCCCGCGCCCCGCTTTGCTCCGAACGGGCTTCTCTAGCCCCAGATCCCTTCCCGCGGCTTCCACGGGGGATGATCCCCAACAGCAGATCGGGGGGCTCACCCCAAATATGCCCCCCCAGCCTCCCCTTGACCGCCCAGGGCAGCCCCTGCCCCGCTCCGTGGCGCCCCGGCCCCTGTTTTTTCCTCTCTTTATCATAAATATATAAATTATGCTAATTAAGACCATTGCATATTCACCGAACCGGGTCCCCCCCGCCCCCCCCGCCCCCCCAGTCCACGCCACACCGGCCCCGCCGCCGCACCCGCACTCACCGCTGTGCAGCCGGGAGGGACCCGCTCGCCCCCTGCCCGGGCTGGGGCTCTTCCTAGCCGATCTTTCTTTTCTTTTTTTCTTTTTTTTTTCCCTGGGAATAATTAAAAATTCATCTCACAGCAGCAGCAGGAGCGAAGGTTGCTGCACGCACAAAAGGGGGGAGGCCGGGGAGGCGGTACGCCCCCGGGCCCAGCCGGGCTCAACCCCTTCTGCAAACGCAGACCCCGAGCTTTGGCATCCAGCATCTCCCCCCCAGTTGCGGCCGCCCAAGCCCCTGCCCCGCCTGGGGGGGAGGACGAGGGGGCAGATTTTGAGACTCGGGATTTTTTAGCTGCTGCGTCATGAACATAATTTATGCAAAGGCCTTTGCCGCATCCTGCAGGCTGCAGCTGCCGGAAGAAGCCACTAGAGGGCGCACGGAGAGAAAGTATGTGTGTCTCCTCCCCATTTTCCACGGCTTCCAACCTTCGCCCCATTTCTCCCCCCACAATGTCCGAAGTATTATATCTCTATACTAGTTGTCGTGCCCCTATTTCCTTCTCATTGCAACAGAGACAGGGAAAATGATCCAAAGCAGAAGACGGCAGGGTGCGTGTTGTGTGTCAGCCCCTTTCCTGTTGGGTTGTGCAGTAAATCCCCAGAAGGCAAATTTATTTTTCCCTGTCCTGCAAAACGTCTGGGAGAACCTTTGAGATAGTCTCAAATCAGGGCAGGGATAGTCTACCCAAAATCTACCTTTGGGATAGTCTCAAATCAGGGCAGGGGGCAGGAGAGGCCTAGGCAGGTTTCCCTATGAGTAAACACAGGGCTGACCCAGCCATGAGGCTGACTCGTGGCCTCTTCAAGTTGCTAGTTAAATGATGAGGTCACTGTCAAGCTGCCCTAGGGCGGCCCTGCACCCCACATCTGCCCACCACCTTCCTCTAGTCTGCAGCCCATCCCACAGCTGCAACAGGCATTCTGACTCTTCCTGCTTGCTGAGAGCGAGCAAGATGAGGAGTGGAGCAGTGGCAACCCACCCCTTTCTCCAGTGTCACTGCCACCAGCAACCTTGGTGGCAGTGGTGCTGAAGCAAAACGCGGTAGAGTGCCACGGCCAGGGATGGTGTGATTTGGGATCTCCCTGCTACCTGTGCCAAAAAAAAAAAAAGTGGCAAAAAAGCCTTTATTATGTGCTCTTGTGAGCTTTTCAAAGACCTGGAAGTGCAGGACTTCCAGCCTTATTTAAAAGGACCTGAAAAACAAAGGAGCTCTTTCATTCGCGTGGCCTCCCATAGATAAAACTGGAAGGCTCGTAATTTTGGGTTTGCAAAAACCATGGGATGAGGCATTCTAAGGAGGCAGATTATCCTCTTGCTGCTTGAGCGAGTGAGAGGCAGATCAGTGTGGCTCGCGTCCATGGTGAAGGGCATGCCAGATCCGCTGCCCCCTTGCCCTCCACCATCTGCTGCTGATGCAAGCTGTGTCAGGCCGCCTGATGGCAGAGTTGGCCAGAACCACAGCAATCTTGATTGCTTCCCTTCCCCAAGTGAGCAAAAGAGGACAGCGCTGCCTCCTTCTTGCTTGCCCAGCAAGAGGACCAGGTGGGCAAGAAGGAGACGGAGGCAGACCACCCCATCTCCTCTTGCCTGCTCACGTTCAAACAAGCAGCTTTGCTCCCAGCGTTCTCTGCCCAGCCTGTTTGTTTGGACACGGCCAGGCAGGAACAAGTGGGGGGTGTTGTATGTAAAGGCATTCCAGAGTTGCTGCCAGCAGTGTCACAATGGGGGTGCTGCGGAGGCGGACCACACCAGGTGTCACCCTCAGGACCCACCCCATTGCCCAATCCTCTGTTCAGCGGTCTTCTGCCTGCTCCAGACTCTGCCACATTACGCTCTCACCAACAATCGTGTTTCCTTTGCTCGCCAGCGAGAACTGGGCTTAGAGCAGGCTGAAGCAGGCTGAAAAACAGAAGCTTTTCGCGTTTAAAGCAATACAGGAGGCAATGTGATTGCATCACATCACATCACATCACATCACACACACACACACACACACACACACACACACACACACACACACACTGTCATCCCCCCCAAACTCCCAGAATGCCAAGCTTCACCAGGTAAGCATCCATCCCAGGGAGGCCACCAGTTGCCACTCTCCCCTCTTCTTGCCTGCTCTTCTGCTTCTTAAACAGTCAGGTAGTTGAGGAGGGGAAATGGTGATGACGGCATATGCAAAGAGGGGTATTCTGGGATCCCTGTGCTCTGCTGTGTCCCCTCTCTTTTCTTCCCCAGCTGCTTCTTTAAACAGGCAGGTGGGGGGCGGGGGGGGGGGAGAAAGAAGCAGCAGTAGCAGCAGTGGTGGTGGGATGTGCAGGGCATGCACAACCTTTCTCATTTCAACAGAAAGGGGTAAAAAGATCCAGAGCCAGAGAAAGTGGGGGTCATTTTGTGGGTCAACTGCAGAGAGCATTTAAAGGTAAAGGTTTCCCCACGACTGACCGAATGGTCTAGTCGTGACTGACTGTAGGGGGCGGTGCTCATCTCCATTTCTAAGCCTGTAGAGCCACCGTTTGTCCGAGGACAAGCTTCCGTGATCATGTGGCTGGCATGACTATATGCCAAGGCACACGGAACACCGTTACCTTCCCACCGAAGTGGTCCCTATTTATCTACTTGCATTTTTACGTGCTTTCAAACTGCTAGGTTGGCAGGAGCTGGGACAAGCAACGGGAGCTCACTCCTTCGTGTGGTCTCAAACTCCCAACCTTCTGGTCAGAAAGTCCAGCAGCAGCGGTTTAACCTGCAGTGCCACCACGTCCCTATAGAGAGCATTTAGGTACCAGCAGAAAGCAACAGCAGGAAAGGGCGTAGTCAGGTTTCCCTGCCTTGCCGTTGGCTGGTGATTCAAAGGGCATCACTCATACCTACAAGTAAACCCAAGACTGGCCCAGACATGAAGCTGGCTGGTTGCTTTCGTGAAGTCATGGGTTGGAGGAAGTGGTGGCAAACAGACAAGGGATGCTCTGTACCCCACATCTGCCCCCCCAAGCCACTGCTTCTTTGCTGTGTTCCGCTGTAGTCCTGTCTCTGTGCCCACCTAGATGCTTGCTTAAACAGCCAGGTAGGTGAGGAGGAAGAGGAACTGTTGCATTTCTCTCTCCTTAAGCAATGCAGAAGGACAGGGTTTCCCCAATCCCATTACCAACTGCATACCAGGCGGCACCATTTGACTCAACAATCAACAGGGTTTGCATGTGAACGCTAGCACTGCAGTTGCGTTGAAAAAAAGAAAAAAGTCATTTAACTTTAATGTTATTATTTGCCTGTAAACCGCTTTGTGAACTTTGTGTTGAAAAGCGGTATATAAATACTAGTGATTGATTGCTTGAAAAATGGCTCTAAATCGTGTCTTTAAAAAGATGGGAGAACCAGAGGGAAATCCCTGGAATGCAACCGTTCGGCAGAAATGTCATCAGGAGACTCTGGAATACCTGACATGCACATGATGCGCATTCTAGAGGACTATGACTAGAAATACCCTCATAAGTATTTATTCTCTTACAGTGCTATATTTAAAAAAAAAATCAGTTCATTTAGAGCGTAATCCTAAACTGGAGTTAGGCCAGCACAGTTAAACCAGCAAAGTTTGGCTGGCACAAGGGACACCGTAAAGTATGTTTGGACCAATCTTGGACTCAGAGGCCAGCACACAGACGTGCACCATCCTCCCTGACTCAGAGAGTGGTCCAAATGCGCTTTACAGTGGCCCTTGTGTCAGCCAAACTTTGCTGGCCTAACTGTGCAGGGTTAAGATTGCGCCCTCACATTTGAGTGTTGCAGGAAAAAACATGGGTACTGCTGCAGAAAATCGGTGACAGATGTGCACCATCCTCCGAGTGAGGTCCAAACATGCTTTATGGTGGCTCTTGTGTCAGCCAAACTTTGCTGGCCTAACTGTGCCGGACTAATTCCAGGTTAGGATTCTGCTCTTAATAATTTTGTAGAAGATATTCTAATCTGATCTCTGGTGTAATTTCCTGATTTTCATATCCATAACATTTGGTGTGTGTGGTTGTGCATACATATCTGCAAGAATGTAAGGGAGAAACAGAGGACAAAGAGCACATAAGCCCAAGTCAGCTGCATAGGACTGCAGCCTGAAGTTAACAGCTTCCCTTTTACCGGACAATTACACTGTTGTTCAAGCACCAACTGCTTTTTGCCTTTTATGTTTCGGTTGTCGATTTAGCAGAAGCTACAAAGATAAAATGCCATTTTGGTCAGGCCATTTTGAGCTATTAACATTTCATATCATTTAATATCCAAAAGAAAATAATAGGAAGGGGTTTGAAGAGATAACATAGTGCTTTTTTATTATATGTCAGTGTATATTGTTTGAGGAATGTAGAAAAGCACGTTAAGTGATAAAAAGAATGACAGTATCTTCCAATATAATGTGATATAACTTTTATACCTGATGCAGGTTTGGCATTCAAAACAACTGTTGGCATAATCACAGTGGCTGCAAAATTAATAATCCAGCACAGACATGTATTCATTTTATTTTATTTAAAAGATTTATATAGGCATTTCCTAAACTCCACTAGCTGATTTTTGAAACATTTCTTTCTCATTATCCATCTTTACATTGGAACAGTTTGCTTATAGCTAGGATTCTCAGATGGTGTCTTTGTGAACTCCTCTGTGTTTTTCAAACTGTGGGTCGGGACCCACCATATATATCCCAAGGAGACCTCCAACAACCAAAACTCCTCCCTGGGATGCAGCGGAGGTCACGCTGGTGCTGCTGTATCACAGCACAGGTGTTGCAGGTTAAGATCGGGCGGTAAGATCAGACTGTTTCGGTAGTACATTCCCCTCCCCCCAGAAATCAGGATGCACATTTGGCTGTCATAAATTAGTTGTCAAGACTTAGTCAGACAAGATGCTAATGCCCAAAATAGTTTATTGCTGGCAGATAAGCTCTAGTATTGGGTACTAATTAGGCACACACCACATGCATGCATAATGGGGAAAAATGGTGTGGTACCTATTGAAGAGGATATGCAGGCATATGCTACAGGTGTGTCAACAAAGCCTCGACACTAAACCAGGCTCTTGAAGGGAAACATGGGATGGGGGGTGGGGTCCAACCCTATTTTTCCTTTGAAACACTAGTGGGTGGGTGGAGCATTTGCAGGACAGAGCAGGGGGGCATAACTCCCCCCCCGCTTCCTGATTCTTCCCACCTCTCCAATATTTCCAGCCCTCACAGCTAGGCTCTGTTCTAGGATAAGGACCTTCTTGGGGAGGTGTTTGTTGGGAAGAATAAGTTATGGGGGGATTCAACAACCCACCCTCCCTCTCACTTGCTGATTCCCACTGCAAACACCCCACATTCTCCGTGCATGTGTCAGCATGCACACTTGCCAAGCTCATGTCTGGCTTGGCCCTGAGTAGCACCTAGGAACACATTTTGACAGTCAAGTATACAGGGGCAATCCTATGTGTGTTTATTCAGAAGCAAGTCCTGTTGAGTTCAATGGAGCTTACTACTCCCAGTGCATGTAGGATTGCAGCCCTAAGTGAATAATATGAGCAGCCAAGGGGAAGGTCATAGTGGAGGGAGCACATTCTTTGCTTACACAAAGGGCGCAATCCTAACCTGGAGTTAGGCCGGCACAGTTAGGCCAGCAAACTTTGGTTGGCAAAAGGGACACCGTAAAATATGGTGTTGGACCACTTTCGTTGTCAGAGAAGCCAGCACACGGACGTGCGCCATCCTCCCTGACTCGGATAGTGGTCCAACACCATACTTTACGATGGCCAAACTGTGCTGGTCTAACTGTGCTGGCCTAACTCCAGGTTAAAATTGCACTCAAGGTCTCCGTTTCAATTCCTGGCTTCTCCAAATAGGGCTGAGAAAGACCAGTATCCAAAACCTACAAGAGCTACCGGCCATCAATACTGAGTTAGACGGACCAATGATTGGGCTCTGCTATAAAGTAGCTACATATATGTTTACCGTGGAGAACCACTGCCTCCAAACAGATCTCCAGCTTCGACGCGACTGTAAGTAGCTCTCTAATGAAAAGACCAGTTGAGATTGGGGCATTAAAGCATAAGAACTGTAGTTAGGATCCCTATGCGTAGCTAATGCTCCTCTAAGTGCTTATGGTAAAAACCCATATTTTCCACCCATTTAAGTGCATGCTTAAATGCATACTTGGAGAAGACTGCTTGTCTGAATCAGGCTCTAAGGGGCAGATAGTCTTACCATGCACACACGCTCCCTAACACATGCACGATGGATACTGTCAACATTTTCAGTAACAACTGCATCCGTTCCGTGGTGATAAGATGCCTTGCTCTAGTACAGCTGTTTTTCGAGACAGCATATCACAATTCTGCTGAGAACCTCGTTTGCATATGCTGCACGGTGATTATGAATATTTAAATACTTCCATCTTGTTGAATTTCAGGCTCATTTACATACATTGGCATACTATTAATATAATGCATACAGGAAAAGAGAGCGCATTAATTTTTAAACTCATCCCAGAGATCAGCCGATTTCTTTTTAACACCCTGCTGGATTTTTCTTCTTTAGAAAATAGCTGCTGGGGGGGAGGAGAGAAGGGTGCGAATTAGCCTCAAATTAATAGATGGAGAAAATAAAGCTCTTTTTCTCTCTGATTGCTATCAAACTCTTCCTGCAGAAATTTTTTGCAGGCCTCATTATCCCTTTGTTGATAAATCTGTATTCCAACTTTTAAAGTTTCCTCTTTTTTGGTTTCCGTAGATGAGATTATTTCCCTTTCCTTTATCAATGCCACATTTGCATAATGTCCTCTTATGATCTTTGACAGACGTCATTCTTTGCAGTAACTTTCCACACATAAAATGTCCATCTGTTTTCAACTGTGCACATGCTCGTACCAACCCCCACACACATATGCACGCCAACCTCCATGATCACAGCTCCTGCAGCCCCTCATCACAATCTCCTTTCTCTCACTGCAGTCCATTATTGACCCTCACAAGCTCGGCTGTATGTTCCTTCCAGGCAGTTCCAACCCGTAGCAGGTAGTGATGCATGAGCACCTTAATGCTCAGCTTGAAATGGAGTTGAGCTTTCACATGTGCTCCCAGTGAATGCTCACAAAAATTCAAGCCTTTATGAGTGGTGGCTTTCTTCACAGAGACTCAGAGCACAATCCTAACCGGGAGTTAGGCTGGCACAGTTAGGCCAGCAAAGTTTGGCCAGCACCAGGGCCACCATAAGGCGCATTTGGACCACTCTCAAAGTCAGGGAGGATGGTGCACGTCTGCGTGCTGGCCTCTCTGACTCCGAGAGTGGTCCAAACATACTTGACGATATCCCTTGTGCTGGCCAAACTTTGCTGGCCTAACTCCAGGTTAGGATTGTGCTCTCAAAAGCATTCACAAAAACTTGTGTCTTTGATGAGTTATCAAATTGCTCACAAGGCTGCCAAAAGAAGGCTGCCCTTCTCCAAAGCAAAGTGCTTACCCAGGGCCGGTCCCATCTATGAGGCCAACTGCAACAATGGCCTCAGGCCGTGGATTAACGATGGGGGGGGGGGCACCCACCTCTGTCCTCCAGCATTCCAACAGTGATCCTCCTCCCCTTCCCTGAATTGAAAAAGGAAGAGGAAATGTGGGCGGGAGGGGAGTTATGGGCTAGACTAGTGATGGAGGAGCAGAAGTTGGGACATCACCAAGTCGGGGGCGGGGGGCAGAGGCTCCAAGAGGTATTGAGAATGGAAATCCCCCAGGCTCCTCTTGGGGATGGAGAAAGCAGCAATGGGTGTGCCCATGCTTCAGCAGCATCCTGTGGATTGGGACTGGCAGTCAAGAAAGCTGAGAGGAGTTGTGCCTAGTGCTCATGCACTAACCCAATCATCTGGGTTTTAGAAGTCGTCCAATCTGTGAATGCCAGATGCAAGGGCATGGCAACAGGATATACCATAGGTATCTTGTTGTCTTTTGTGATTTCAGAGGCATCTGGTAGAAGCCAGGAAGCTGGACTGGACCCATCTCAAGCAAGCCCTGTTCAAAACACAAAGTGGATGTGATAGAGAGCAGCACTTACAACACAACACAGAATATTTCTAAGGGTTGGTTCTTTACTAAATTCTCAGGGTGTTTCAAGCTTGGGTGGGCAAACTTCAGGCTTCCAGGCTCTACTTTGCATTGTACAAGAAGCTTGTGAGGTCTAACTAAGAGCGCAATCCTAAACTGGAGTTAGGCCAGCATAAACTAAGCCAGCAAAGTTTGGCCAGCACAAGGGCCACCATAAAGTGTGTTTGGACTACTCTCGGAGTCAGGGAGGATGGCTCATGTCTGTGTGCTGGCCTCTCTGACTCCGACAGTGGTCCAAACATACTTGACTGTGTCCCTTGTGCTGGCCAAATTTTGCTGACTTACCTTATGCCGGCCTAACTCAATTTAGGATTGCGCCCTAAATGTGATAAGAAATGCAGAAGTAGTGCTTTAATGGTGGGTTTTTTTAAATCACAAACAGCGATTGGGGATTAGGATTGGGACTACGGTGTGAGGGGCTTTAACCATTTGCCCCAGTCTGGATTGGAGGCAACTGCTGTTTGCAATGAAATGAACACTCAAAAACGGAAGCACACATTGCCATTTCTCACAATGCATGCTTTGAAGTAAGGGAAAAGATGTCTCTCCTCGGGCTGGGAACATGTTTTCAATGCCAGAACTGAGCTCACAGTCCTGACACACAAAATTCTACTCTGGATTCTATCCTTTCTTCATTTCAGCAACCTAAGGAGGGGTGGGGAAGGGTTTTTTTTTAAATTGTTGCTATTGTCGAACAGTTAGAAACCCTTGAAACTACAGCAAATCACTCCAGGAGATCCAAATCTACCTTCTCTGCCAATCTCTGGCCACCCCAACGTGAAGTCAGGTATTTGTTGAGGTCTGACTTTTGCCTACAACCTGCTCCCATTTTCAAGCAAACAAAAGCCTTAAGTTGATTTTCTGTAGTCCCAGCATCCTTCTAAAAAAATTTTTTTCAGACTGTTTTCCCACCTTTTAGAGAGGAAGAATATTTTATGCTCATGAATTATGTATGCGCCAGGCTTGCAGAGGAGCCGGATATGCATATTCATCAGGATCCTCCTTGTGCATAGTACACAAGAGGTTCATTTCAGGAACAAGTCCATGAAGGCTGTGGCTCGCGCTAAAGAAAGAGTGTGATCAAGCAACTGGTTCCAAACTCAGGAAAGTTTGTGCACATACCATGAAAAAAAGACAAGAGAAAAAAGGACTTGTTCTCCCCGAGATGTGTGCAGTTTGTTTCCAGGTATAAACTCACTGGCTTAGCCTGAGAAAAGGTACAACCAGGTCTGGCTTAACCTGAGAACAGTGTTGGAAGCAATAGCTTGTGCTATTGCTATAGCTATCAGGTTCCAAAGGCTGCTGACATAAAGAACTCCAGGGCAACTCTTGATCTGTGAACACAATCAGAGAACATGCAAGTTTACAGCCAACACCTCTAAGGACGCAATCCTAACCAACTTTCCAGCATTGACATAGCTGTGCCAATGGGGCATGTGTGTCATCTTACTGTTGGGGGGGGGCAGTCTCGGAAGTCTCCTCAAGGTAAGGGAATGTTTATTCCCTTACCTTGGAGTTGCATTGTCCTTACCCTGGAGCTAGAAAGTTGGTTAGGATTGCCTTAAGGAAGAGAATCAGTGCATACCTTTGGAAAAGGGTGGAGCTGATATAGAGCTGATGCAGCTTAATAGCATGAATATCAAATGAGCTGGAGAGCCTGGTGTGGTCCAGGCACACCATTCAGGAGAGCTCAAATGCTACTTGTGATCATTATTGCTCCACCAAATCTAACAGTTAAATAGGAAAGCCTGATATGCAAGATCATGTTGGAAAAAACCCCAAGCGTTCCATAAATTCTAACACTCCTGCAATAACTGTTGTTGTTGTTGTTGTTGTTCAGTCGCGAAGTCACGTCCGACTCTTTGCGACCGCGTGGACCACAGCACGCCAGGCCACTAGCTTCCGGAGTCCGCCCAATTTCATGTTCATTGCTTTGGTGACATTATCTAACCATCTCATCCTCTGCCGCCCCCTTCTCCTTTTGCCTTCCATCTATCCCAGCATGAGGGTCTTTTCTAAAGAATCCTCTCTTCTCATGAGGTGGCCAAAGTATTTGAGCTTCAGCTTCAGGATTTGTCCTTCCAGGGAGCAATCAGGCTTGAGTTCCTGTAGGATTGACCGAATGGATCAACTTGCAGTCCAGGGGACTCTCAAGAGTTTTCTCCAACACCATAATTCAAAAGCAATAACTGTTGCACAACGTTAATAATGCACTGCATCAGTCAGTCAGCAGTCAGTTTGCATGATCTGCCTGGGAACTGACAAAGATGTTTAGTGATAAAGTAACCATAGAAGAGGCACACACAGGCACTCTTGAAAGAGCTTCAGATTGTTAGACCACATTGAAGTCAACTCAGGTGTGGGTAGGATATATGGATTGATGGTTGAGCTAATGGACTGCCTGAAGCTAAGCAAGAGAATCTGTGGTCTTGTTTTTGGATGGGAGATGTAATGTCGGGCTGCGACAAGTTGCTGTACCCATTGTGGCAGGACGGAGTCACTGTTGAGCTGATTGGACACCACAAATGACGGTTGTGGGGGAGTGTGGAAGAAGGCTAGCCAACAAAGGATCGGAGTATGACTTTGAGGTCCTGTCCAGGCTTGACTTACGATTGCCTGCTGAAGCTTGATGGCAGTCAGCCAGAGGAAAGAACCACACTGTGAAGGTTACATCTGGGACTGAGGATTCAGTGAATCACAGAGTACTATATATTGGTTAAAAAAAATAGTTTAGACTAGCCTGCCCATGTAGGCCCCCTTGGGCATTTGCTTCAGCATGGGAAAGGCAGGACATAAATTCTTCAAATAAATAAACAAACTCCAAACTATGGTAAGGTAAGCAAGTTGGCCTAATAGAAGCAAACACCTTCATTTGTACGATATGTGCTTCAAATTGCAAGTCCCATCACTCACAATAACTTTTTGTTATATTTGGACTCTTCCTTCACTTCATGAACAGAGCAGAAAAAATATGCATCTTGGGTTGCACTCCAATATGGCCCTAATCTGTAGCGAGGTGCAATAAATTCACTGTGGATCAGTGTCCAAGGAAATACACCTACTTTTTCACCTTTTCCTTTTTATAGACCTGAATACAACATGAAACTTCTGCAGGACATGTCAGTAGTCCAAACCTTCAGTGTGGATCAAGATGGATCTGTGTTGCTTGAATCTGACATACATGGATGGATTACAGAATTGGGAGCTCTGAATCAGTATTCTTGATTCCTGGTGATTAAAATATATTATACATTTTCCCAGGCCTCAGAGCATTGTTTCGGCAATCCTCTGTAGCTGTCTGTTATTGCTGTCTGATTTCTTTTTTGACAGTCCCTGAAATAAGAGGCTGAGGTCCAACAGCAGTCACAGACTTGTGCAGGCTGAACTCCTAGCAACAGGGCTTGGAGAATTCAGTATCTCCACCTGCTGGAGGATGAAGGCCAAGCATCATGTAAGTCACAAAAATGGGAAATATTAATTTTCAAGGACTGAAATTTTTGAAAGCCATTCTTTCATGGATAGAAATGAAATTTGCTTCTATTATTGAGCCAGCTTATATGCTGCTGTCACAATGAAGTTCTTTGTTATGTTCTAAAAACAGCCATCTTCCATATAATCCTAAACAGTGGAAAAGCACAGTATTTTGTTCATTCTCTTTAACCTTTCTCTGATAAATTATTCGAGTAATTCTTAGTAAAGGGTTTTGTATTCTATACATGACCACCAGGCATGATTACGAGATGCACATATTGTTGTGTGTGCTCCCTGAGGCATCTGGTGGGCCACTGTGAGATACAGGAAGCTGGACTAGATGGACCTTTGGCCTGATCCTGGGAGGCTCTTCTTATGTTCTTCTTCTTCTTTAAATCTGCTTTGTTAGCTGCATTTCCAGCATCTGAGTGTAGTTAGCTGACAGATTTTGCTCAGCGTCTGAGGGATCAGATGGAAAGGCCATCTGTACAAAACCTTATATAGAGGCTGCCTAAGAGTTACACAAATCAAAAGGTCTGCTAATCAGGGCTGGCTCAGGATGAGAGGGCATCCTCTTCTGGCAAGCGACATTGTGGGTGTGCCCATCTAAGCCTTATGGGTGGCGCTGCAGGGATAGCCGTGATGGGTCTTTTTGGCTCCTCACAGACATCATTGACTGATAGTTCTCATTTTTTTCACAAGACATTGTGTAATCGAAATGTTGGGGAGATTGCAGGGTGGTGGTATTGCTGGGTCCAGCTAGTGGGCTAGAGGGGGTCCTCGGTCCTCTGCCACCCATCTCTCCAATTCAGCAGGGTGCATGCATGAAGCACAGCCCTCACATTCTCCTCCCTGGATGCAATTCCACCTTGCTCACAGTGGGGTTGGCTGACCCCCCCCCCCAAGGGTGCAGCTCTGATTACAAGACTGGGTCCCTCTTCTCTGGGTTCCCCACAGGTTTGACACCACCTGTCTTTGACCAGCCTCGTGACAGGACTATTGTGCCTTTCCTTTCCTGGGTCTTCCCTCTCCTTTCTCCAAGCCTTTTCCTCCTCTTGTGCCTTCTTCCATCCCTTGCTTCCTCCAAAGCCACTCTTTGCCCTTTTCCGTCCTGCTACCTGCCTCTTTCCTTCTTACTTTTAACCAGTGGTGCAATTCAAATGAATTAACAACCGGTTCTATGACATCATAGCCGGAGCAAAAAAAAAACCCCGAAGCCAGCTGAGGTAAGCGAGTGGGTGGCGCCTGGCCATTTAACAACCGGTTCTATAGAACCTGGGCGAACCCCCTGAATTTCACTACTGCTTTTAACCCCTGCTAACTGGGCAAGAGGCACTTTTTAAAGTGGTGTTCCTCTTACATTTAGCAGGGGGAGAGTAATTGTCCCTATTCACCCCTGCGCAGTGTCTATTCTAGTGGCTGTTGCTGGTGGAGTTCTGCATTTTTTTTTTAGATTGTGAACCCTTTGGGACAGGGAACCATTTAACTTCATAATCATTTTTTGTCTGTAAACTGCTTTGTGAACCTTGTGTTGAAAAGCGGTATATAAATACTATTGATTGATTGATTGATTATCTTCCCAGTCTCCTTCTTTCTGCTCTGTGACCTCTCCCTACCTTCCTTCCTTCTCCTGCTACCCACTTTCAGCTCTTTTTAAAGGGCTGAAGCCAGTAACCCAGCACCCAGTGATTGGCAACAAGGGAACTATAAATCCCTGTTGAGCTGGCATCATCTGGCAACAGCCTCCTCGCCAGGTTCTTTGTTGATGCCGGGCATGAGTTTTGCTTCTGTGAGGCTTGCACCCTGGCAGGCTGTGCCATCCACAGATCGCCAGCCACCTGGGCCCAATCCTTCCCAGAGCTCCAGGTGTCAGTCGTAGGCCCCACCAGGTTGTTGGCACCTCAGCAGCTGCCTAACAGTGCAGTGTGCTGAGGCTGGTGCTGCTAACACCATGAACCGTATCCGATATTCTAGCTGGTCTATCCGTCTCTATGTCTCTGGCCTACACATGTCTATATGAGTCCCACAAGCATTTTGAAAGAAAATTTTGCAGCCTGCAAACCAGCATGATAGATATCTATATATATAAAAACGGACGTGTGTGTGTGTGTGTGTATGTATGTGGGTATGTATGTATGTTATTTATAGGCATCTCCATGCCTTGACCCACAGCCACGAAACTTGGCACACACGTACCTTGCAGCCTGGCAAAGAACACTGTGGGGGTCAGACCCCCCTACAGCCCCCCGTTTTTTGGGGAGCGGGGCCAGATCATCAGGAACCAAAGGGATTGCATTGGGCTACAGGTCTGCTGCCACCCTGTGGTCAGAAACGATTCTGCAGGTTATGTGATTCACAAAGCCAAACCGAAAGTGAAACTGGCTTAAAAGAGTTGCAAATGATCCAGAGAGTTCCAGCACCCAGTCGGATCTGAGAGGGACCTATTTCCAGAGAGCTAGCTGGCCACCTCTTCCACTTTCTCATACTTCAGTGCTATCCTAACACACGACCTGCAGACATTGGTCAGTGAGTATGACTGCTCCAGTTTGCCCTTGTACTTGATTTTGTCCCTGTCTCCTCATATTTATTCTTCCTCCTGGAGGGGAAACTAACAATGTGGGTTACAAGCAGGGTTTGAGTTAAATTAACATTACTGTGAGTTTCTCACACTGCCACGGGACCTGCAGACATTGATCAGTGCGTGTGACAATTTCAGTACGTTCCTTTGCTTGATTCTGTCCCTGTATGCATTCCTTCTTCTACTACACGCTGGGGATACTTTGTCCCCCGGGCAACGCTGGGTAACAAAAAGCTAGTTTAAGTATAAAACTGCCTGCACTAGGAAAAAGGGAGGCAGCCGGGAGCACAAATCACCACCCTTTCTTTCTGTTATGATAACATCTAAGAGGATAGACTTTAAAATAACTAACATAACCTAAAGCGTATACTGAAATAACTAACAAAGCATTAATTTGATGCTAATAAGCAGAGTTCTCTGACTGGTACTCTTTTAACCACCTTAAGGCTTAATTAAACTTAAAAAATATTTGCAAGTTATCTGCTCCTTCCATTGATCTCTTATGCATGAATTTAGATGTTGGTTCTTTTCCCAAGTGCAGCTCCTCCACAGAAAGAAATTTTTCCTGAGGGATGAAAGATGGTTTCCTAACTCATTTTTGAGTCCCTGGAGAAGTTTTGTTCATCTCAATCAAACCAGGATGAAATTGATATTTGTGGTCAAATGTTTCCATGCTACTGTAGTGGGAAGGGGTTTAATGAAAGCGAATGGTACTAATCAATATATTGCCATGGTTCTATAGAGGTAGGCAATACAGAAATTGAGATAATTTTCAAAATTTAGTTTCAAAACCTGCATCCTACTTTTCTTGCAAACAGGAACTCCAAGTGGCGAACAGCAGAAAACAAACATAAATAATAGATTTGGGCCACATTTAGCTGCTACACAACTACTAGCTGGCCCATGATTTAACTAGGCCAAAGCCATAATCATACTGTGCTTGTGCATGGGAAACCCAGGTCTAAATTTCTACCCAGCAATGAAGCCCACAGAGTGCCTGTGGTGACTGGCGCTCTGTGGAATGAATGGCCCAACCCTCTTGCTGGGCTCCACTGCTAGAACTAGAATTCCAATCATAGAACAAGCTTTCCTGTGTCAAAGAGGTACTCTGGAAGTGTGTGGAGCTGCATGCTTCCAAAGGGGAAGCCAGAGAGGAAATAAGGAGACGGCCGGGCAAATGGGGTCCACCGAAGGCCACAGAGGCAGGAGAAGAGGCCTGGAAGGACTGGGGAGTGGGGGCCAAAGTGGGGACGACTTGGGCTGATCCAAAAGCAAGCTGATGGGGGAAAGGGACAGAGGCAGCCAAGCCCAGGGGAGTTGCAAGAAGCCCATTCCTAAACACAGGATAAGCTGGGGGCACTTCCAGCCCAATCCTGCCATGGACCTAGGGGAGATGATACACCAGGAGGCAGCCTGGGTGCTCTGCTACACCCTGGGCTATTCCCTGAATGGAGAGCATTCACCTGACTTCTTGGACCTAGAAGACCAGCAAGAGGTAAAGTAACCCAGCAGAAGTCACTGCTTTTGTCATTTTCCACTAGTTTTCCTGGCAATAAACCCATGCAGTTTCTTCTGTACAACCCTTACATTGTCTTCCACCACCACCACCACCACCAGTTGTCCCATGGGAGGATGATGGGGAGAGGTGACAGTGGCCTTGGGCAAGTCAAGCTCAGCTGAACTGAACCCACAGGGTTGTTGTGAGGGTGAATTGCTACTTTGAGGCCTCCTGAAGGAAGCATGGGATACAAACACGTATAATAAATAATTTGGCTTTCTAATGGATAAAATTATGGAGCAGGTGTTAGCTCAAGTCAAGCTCCTGGTGCTAATGGTCAGAGATACACATGGAGGGCACCACATTTCAGGAAAGGCTTTTCTGGGGCTTTTCACCTCTGCTAGGGACCTCCTGGTAACATGACCCCTCTGCATTAAGGGGAAATATGCTGGTGAAGATATAGTGCAAGAGGCAGGAGGGGAGCTTGGAGACTGGCAGGCAACTACATATGAGCTGGCCCCATGTAAAACTCTGCTGGCAAACGAGGGAATCCGCGCCCCCTACTGGCTGAGGCCATCATTGCAGGCTTCAAAGGACAGTAGCTCAATGAAAGCATCAACCAGGGGTGCAATCATAACCTAGAATTAGGCCGGCACAGTTTGGCCTGCACAAGGGACACAGTAAAGTAGGTTTGGGCCACTCTTGGAGTCAGAGAGGCCAGCACACAGACGTGCACCATCCTCCCTGATTCCAAGAGTGGTCCAAACGCGTTTGCCAGCTAAACTCTGCTGGCCTAACTGTGCCGGCCTAACTCCAAATTAGGATTGCGTCCTCAGTGTGTGGCAGTGGGGAAGGCAAACACTATTGACGAAAAGGACCAGTGATGTCATTCAGGGGGAACGGACCAGAACGGGCGTTCTGGATCCTAACGGGCTCCATGGCTGGTTCCGGGTTCCCAACAAGTGCCAATCAAAAGTGAGTTCCTGTTCCTAAATCATTTGAATGACACCACTGAAAAGGACTGTCAGTGTAGGTCAATGCTAGAGGAACTGCTTTGCATACAGAAAGTCCTATGTTTAAGTCCTGGCATCTACAAGGAAGGCAGAGGAAAATTCCTATTCCGAACTCTAGAGAGACATTGCTGGTCATTGCTGACTAAACTGACCAAAATAGACCTGTGGTCTGCTTCAGTATAAGGCAGCTTCCTATGATCCATGCTAAGAGTCATTAGAAAAGGGACTGAGAACCAGACTGTTAATATCAAAAAGTAATCCTGTACTTTCTAGGGAGCAACCACTTTTGGAATTGTGTCTACAGTTCTAGTTGCCACACCTCAGTCAAGAAGGATATTGTGGAGCTAGAAAAGATGCAAAAGAGGGCAACCAAAATGATCAGAGGGCTGGAGCTTAGAAGGAGAGGCTCCAGCATCGGAGTTTTTTTAGCTGGGAAAAAGGCAAAGGGGAGGTGACATGATGGCAGCCCAATCCTAAACAGCGCCGGCATAGCAAGGCTGGCACAGCAGGGTTGCATCCTAAGGCCATTAGGAGGCAGCAGCAGCTCAGCTCAGGGCAAGGGGAGATGTTCCCCTTGCAGCCCCAGCCAGCCCTATGGGGCTGCTCAGATCTGTGCCTGCAGATTTGCAAGCGCAGGTCCACGTGTGCTGCAGAGGCCCAAATCAGGGCTGCCCTAGCCGGGGATGGGGCTTAGGATTTGGCACAATGGCCTTTGTCTGTCGCCGCCCCAGTTGCCACCCACTGTGCTTCCCTGTTATGCCCCTGGCACACCTCTGGAACACCCTCGGCAATGTCCTGCACTGACCAAGTGCTGTTGGCGCTCGACCGGTGCATGACTGGCACAGCAGCGTCCATGTGCCAGCGCTGCTGCTTGCACTGGTCCAGCACCTGACTCCCCAGCACAGATGAGCATGACAGCACGTTTGCAACAGCACTGGACCGGCGCAAGAGTGCAGTGCCGGCACGGTGCAAGTATAGGATTGCACTCTGATACTTTTAAAACTATGCAGGATATGTGGAAAGAGTGCGGTGGTTTCTCCCTCTCTCTTAATGCCAGACCCAGGGATCATCCAATGAAACTAACTGGTGGGAGATTTAGTTATTGTTCCACAGAGTGCATAATTAGAGCACAATCCTAACCTGGAGTTAGGCCAGCACAGTTAGGCCAGGAAAGTTTGGTCGGCACAAGGGGCACTGTAAAGTGCATTTGGACCATTCTTGGAGTCAGGGGGGATTGGCCCTTGTGCCGGCCAAACTTTGCTGGCCTAACTCCTAGATAGGATTGCGCTCTTAGTCTGTGACATTTGTTGCCACAAGACTTGGTGATGGCCAAATTCATGGAACGCAGGTCTAGCAATGGCTCCTGTGATGTGATGCCTCCAGATTGTGTGGCAGATCATGTGCCTCTGAATACCAGGTGCAAGGGAGCAAAGGCGGGACTGAAGTATGCCTTTGTGGGCTTCCCAAAGGAAACTGATGGGCCATTGTGGGAAACAAAATGTTGGGTTACATGGGCCTTTGGCCTGATCCACCTATCTCAACACAGGTCCCTTTTGAAAAGCAATGCCTGTATATCGGAGGTGGGCAGCCTCCAGTCACTGAGTGCATGTAATGAGAAAAGAATAAAGTTATTTTATGGATTTCTACCCTGTCTTCAATATAAATTTTTCCAGGGTGTCTTAAGTTTCATCAAGGCAATAGAAATCATAAAAGGAAAGGGGCAGTGATAAAAAGGTTAAAACAGCAGGACCTCTGAGAGCACTTTTCACCCTAAATTGATTTTGGAACTATCACATACACAAGAGCTCTGCTGAGTCAGCTCAAAGATCCATCTATCCCTGCTTTTGAAGCGAGGCACAAAAGTGATGGCTCCTCTGGGTTTTTCCCAGCTTCTGGGATGAAGATGATATACTGTGCACTGCCTCTATATATGAGTTTCCATTGAGCTATTGTAGCCATTAGCCCTACTGAGGTTCAGTAGGTGGGCACAAGGAAAAAGGCCTTTCCGCCTGTGTTATCCACTGCTCTGGGCACCCTCTCTGGCAGACGCCCATGGCAGCTCAGTCACTTTTCCACATCTATCTATTGCCTTGTTACAAAACACACACACCCATCTTCGCAGCCAACCCCAACCTTAGGCAATCCAGCCTCAGGCAGGCCTCTCCTCACAAATGAACCCAGGCTTCCATGGAAGTTCCCCATCCCAACACCCCACTCCTGAAACAGCAGAAACGCAGGCAGGAATCTGAGGGGCAAAAACCAGAAAAACCAGGCACTTCTACCTTGTTTCCAAAAGAGGGGAAAAACCTCACAAGCAGACCCAGACTTGCATGGAAGCTCCCCAACGATGCAGCCTCCATAGGCAACCCAGCTCAAGCCCTGGAGGCGAGGTTTGTCCCACGTGGTTCTTGACGAGCTCTGCAAGCCTCACCTTTGCAAGGTTGGGCTTGCTGTAGTCTCTTGTCGGCTGGATGGCAAGATGGGGATGGGGAGCCCCCAGAGGCCAGATCTAGAGACCCATACATGAGACTGACTCTCAGACAAGCCCCCTTGATGGGCCCAGCCCCTGCGGAGCCTCTAGACTTCAGCCTAATGGATAATACTGCCCTGCTTACATGGGAGTAAGCCCCAATGACTATAATGAGACTTACTTCTGAGTAGGCATGCCTAGGATTGGTCTCTAAATCTCTGTCCAGGAATCACTATTTAGTCCTGTCACTTTCCAGCCCCTGGTGAAGACTTGCATCTTTAAACAGCTGTCTTCGTTGTGGGGGGTGGGTGAGCTGGGGAGAAACTGATCTGTTCACTCTGGTGTTTTGGCTATTACAGTATTCTATATATTTACTTATTTGTCTCTTTCTGCTCTTAGCCATTTTGAGTTTTCTAATGGAAGCCAATGGGAAGGAGGATAAAACTTTGAAAAAATGAATTTGCTTTTAAGTTCATTTTATATATACATACATGCATTTATAAACTAGTGCTATCGTGTATTAAAAAGTAGATCTCCGTTCCCTATCATCTGTTGGAACTAACTGGACCGCTGCACGCACCCTGCTGAGCTACTTCCCCTTTTCCCACTGTAAACACTGAGGGACTCTTCCGAAAGCACAAAGCTAGAGCCACGCCCCTCGAAGTCATGGCCACGCCCCCGGAGGCTGCCGGTGATTCTCCGTTCCGCTTCTCGCGGCAACGCAGCGGCATGACGTCACGCGGCTCAACGTAACCTCTCTCATCAAGGCTGCAGCGACAACAACAAGGAAGTGCTTGAGCGAGAAGAGTCGTTCCTGCCGTCGCCACAGCCACCACGCAGGCAGTCACCGGGGCCTCCTTCCGTCGTCGGGGGTGAACTGCCAGTTCCCTTTTCGACGCCGCCGCCATCATGAACAGCAAAGGCAAGAGGCTGATTTGCTCCGCTGCCGCCGCCCCCTCCCCCGCAACCCCACCCAGCCGCCTCACCTCTCGCTGGGAGGCCGTTCTCTTTAAGACCAGCGCCGCAGTCCCGTTACCTGCGGGCCTAGTCCGTAACTGGCGGGAGCTCTGACCAATGGGAGGCGTTGGAAAGTCGGGGTGAGGGAGATGGGGGAAGGGCGGATATTAGGTTGCTATGACGTACCCTCCTGGCCTGGAAGTTAACCCTTTGGCTGCCTCTGGGGTGGTTGGTTGTGGCCCAAAATAATTCCTCTTCTTTTCCCCTCTACGGCATTTGAACCTTTTTGAATTCGATCCAGGAAGCTATAGGGAATGTGGTTGAGATGAGATCTAAGGATCTCAGCTGTTTTATTGGGTGGCGAGTAGGATACCCTTTGGATGCTAGGAGATAAGGTTACAGGGAGTTGGCTGTGTGCACTGGCCTCTTCCCCTTTTGCACAGCAGAACATGCCTGAAGTCAAGGAAACAGTGGAAGTAGCCATGGGCTCTTTTGCGCTCCCCTTCAATACTACATAGCACTCGTAGTTACAAATACCATGTCAGGTTCTAGTGTTCCAGAACTGTTTGTCTTGATACACCACTTTCTGGTACTGTATTTACAACCACAAAGCTTGGCATTGCCTCTGTGCCATTGTGCATTTAAAATGTGGCAGTTCCCATGTTATTTCCCATCTTATTGATCATCTGTGCATGGAGCATGTTGTCTTCACATGTATGCACCAATGAACATATATGCACCAATCTTCCCCACTTTGCCTCTGAGCCTGAGGAGGCATAGGACCTCAGAGGAGGAAATTGATACTTGGAAGTGCTTCTGTCACCTATAAGGATTAGGGTTATAAAGTGTGACAGTAAATTCAGGAAGGCCAGAAGGATTATTGAAGAAAAATTGCACCTGATTCTCAGGGAGAGAAGGAAATTACCACCACCAACCAGAGAGAGAGTGAGCAAGTGTACAGAGTGGGCTACATCTATCATCAGTTTAGAACTGGGTAACGAGTGACAGCGAGGGAAAGTTAAGGTCTGAGTACCTCCTGAGTGGTAAGAAAGAAACCTTTCTTACCAGTACCTCCTGGTAAGAAAGGAAGCAAAAAGTGTAGAATTGCAGGGTGCTTCTTGGATAGGGACACAGTAGTTGAGAGCTTATTAGCAATAATACACTGATAGCACAGTTTATTTTGGATAAGTTAAATGGCGCTTACTCCCAGGTAAATAGTGTATCCATAGGGTTTCAGCTTACATGGCACAAGATCCAAAGGACTAGTCTTAGTGGGTCTTGCAGTTTAGGTACTGTACTGTCCTATATGTCTTGGGCCCATGTTTAACTATCTCACTTTTTTTTTTCTTTAAAAATTCTAAGGAAAGTTTGTACAAATATATATATTTCACTGTATTTATAGTGTGCCCTCCTGCCAAGATGGTTAAGAATTGAAAATGCTAAAACTAAAAAGGATTAAACATCAGTGTAGTCTTAGGCCACTGGCGGTCTTCTCGGGAGCTGATGGCCTGCACTTAGAAACATAGGAAGCTGCCTTATGCCTCAGGCTCAGCATTGTCTGTAGTGACTGTCAGCGGCTCTTCAGGGTTTTACA
This sequence comes from Lerista edwardsae, assembly GCA_029204185.1. Taxonomy (NCBI): domain Eukaryota; kingdom Metazoa; phylum Chordata; class Lepidosauria; order Squamata; family Scincidae; genus Lerista; species Lerista edwardsae. Next base: position 284,200 of record JAJKFI010000100.1, on the reverse strand, counting down.
CAGGGATCTTTCCCAGCCATACCTGGAAAAGCCAAAGGTTGGACCTGCAACATGCAAGAGAATGTATACCATTGCGTGAAAATCATCCCTCTTGTCTTCTTCCTCCCTCTCATGGCAGAAAACTCTTTTAAGTATCTCCTGAGAAGGTTAAAGGGAAAGGGCTTTCCCAAATTCAGATCATTGGTGGTCTTTTCTTTTCAGAAGCTGAAAGTATGAGTTCCTTGGCCTGGTCTATTTCTCTTCTGACCTCCCAGAACCTGTAGGTGGTTGATTTTTAGGACTGAATGGATCATGAATAGCTAGGGAGGTTTTCTTAATGCTTAACTCAAATTTAGCACCTTGTAGCTGAATGTGCTTATGTTCACTCATTAGGTATGGTAGGCAAGTTTGAATTGTCTCAGTTCAGGATGAAGTGCTGTTTTGGGGGTATCAAACAGAAGGCAGCCGTGCGAAGAAATACAAGTTTCTGTGGAAGTATTCTGGGGAAAAGAAACGGGAACGCCAAAGGAATTGTTTTGGAATTGTCCCTGAGACCACCCAAAACAGATTTCAGCACTCTTGCTTGCTTTGGCCTTAAATCAGCAGGTTAACAGATGAAATGGCATTTAGTATCTGACCCTGGGATGTGGGTGGCACTGCGGGTTAAACTGCTGTTGCTAGGCTTGCTGACCGGAAGGTTGGAATGCAATGGAATGAGCTCCTGTTGCTTGTCCCAGCTCCTAGCAGTTCAAAAGTACATAAAAATGTGAGTAGATAAATAGGTACCACTTCGGTGGGAAGATAAATGGTGTTCCGTGCGCTTTGGCTTATAGTCATACTGGCTACATGACCGTAGAAACTTGTCCTAAGGACAAATGCTGGCTCTTTGGTTTGGAAATGGAGATGAGCCCCCTAGAGTCAGTCATGACTAGCCTATTCGGTCATGGGGAAACCTTACCTTTATCTGACCCTGGAAGTAACAGCTGAGCAATCTTCCTCTTGCTAACTGTCTGAAAGGTGTTTATGGTGTCCACGAGTAGGTACTATCCTTTTAAAATAATGTAGTGTAATTATTGACTACTTTTGTGGGAATAACAAATTGAATAAGATCTACTGAACTTCTTTTATTGGGGCATCTAACTTTCTGCAGATGCAGAATAGTGAATGTCTTTGGGCCCTCTTCATTAGGTTGTTCCAACATAGGATATCTCTATTTAAAAGAACGATTTTTTTCCTTTTAGGTAAGACTCTCAGAGGAGGGAGTTTCCCTCACCTCACACAACTTCCTGTTCCCTTGCAGCAAGGACAACTGTGCTAACATTTATTAACTTCTCCTCTTAGGTCAATATCCTACGCAGCCTTCGTACCCGGTCCAGCCTCCTGGTAATCCCTCTGTATTCCCACAGACTATACCTCTTCCTCAGGCTCCGCCTTACACCGAGGCCCCTCCTGCTTACTCAGAAGTATGTACTCTGTCCTCTCTTGTTTCTTTTTTTCAATCAATCAATCAATCAATCAGTATTTATATACCACTTTTCAACATGAAGTTCCCAAAGCGGTTTACAGGCAAATAATAAAGTTAAATTGCTCCCTGTCCCCAAAGGGCTCACAATCTAAAAAATGCAGAACACCACCAGCAACAGCCACTAGAAAAGACACTGAGCTGAGGTGAAGAGGGGCAATTATGCTCCCTCTGCTAACCCTAAGAGGAACACCACTTGGAAAAGTTCCTCTTGCCCAGTTAGCAGGCACTTCTCCGTAGTGGGCAGGGTGGGGGGAAAGCAGCAATGTGATCCAGAGGATCGTGGTGGGGAAATGAGGGTTTTTTACATTTACCCTCTAGTGCTGGGGGTCTGGGGAGCTGTCCACAGGATCCCCATGCCTCCAAACATGTCAAAAAAGAGAAAAAAGGGCACTGGAAGCATTTCTCCCTGCCCCTGGAAGGGATGGAGGAGGCTGGTAAGTGTAAAAAAAACACCCCATCACTCTCCCATTCCCATCAGCAGATTGTGTTGCTGCTATAGCCCCTTCCCCACAAGAGTTAGGCGGTTCCTCTACCCATGGAGGACTCTAGGAACCACTGATAGAACAGACAGGTCTTTGTCCCAAGGAACTTGCAATCTAAATTTTGCAGCAGGTGAGATGAGGGGAAGAAAGTTTTAAAAGCTATTCTAGCCTTATATTAGGAATTTAGTTTTACTATAGGCAGCAGCATATAGTATTGGATAAAACAGTTATCCATCTGCAAGAGGTTGTTGTGACCACAGTGTTAGGCACATTGACTCAGAAGTAAGTCACATTGTCTTCAATGGGGCTTACTCCCAAGAAATGTTTATAGGATTGAAACCTAAAGTGAGTGCTGCTTGTGCCATAGTCTTCCTGCCCTTGAAGTTGTGTGCCAATATGTAATGCCAGTTACTGGAGTCAGGTGATGATTAGTCCATGGTTCCTGATGTTTTGATATAGGTTCTTTCTTCAGGGAAAGAACTAAAGTGTTATTCTAATTTGGGAAGAGACATTTGACTGAAATTTAAAAAAAAATGGTTCCTTTCCTTCTGTGGTTTGACTATTGCAGAGGGGAAAGTTCAGTGGCATAATACCTGCTTTGTGTGTCAAAGGTACTAGATCCAATCCTCAATTAAAGATCTGGACTCCTGGCCTGGGAAGGATTTTTGACTGAAATTCTCTTTTGACTTAAACTACTAACAATCTTGTGGCACTGACTGACACATTTATAGAACCCTTCCTTTTTGGCATACAGTAAGCTTATGCACAGTAAATGTTAATCTTTTTGGTGACTTACAATTCTTTGCTGCAACAGACTAATGTACCGCTCCTCTGGTTTGACTGGGTATAATGCTCTATGTCTTTAGGTTTCAGCAGCACCTTATAGGCTGCTACGCCAAAAGCATCATAGTGGAAAAACACCAGATGCTAAAGGCAAACAATAAAAGAAAGCTATCATCTTTGTGCCTTGCCTTTGGGCTTCCGAGAGGCACCTGGTTCACTGCTTCTGGGAACAGAATGCTGGATAGAACTTGGCCTCTTCTGGCAAAACAGTTCATATATTAAGTACATAAAATGTGTTTCTTAAGGCTGCAATGTTTGATATGCTATATTGAAATGCTGCACCTTTTTAGGCAATTAACCTACGGGGCTTTCCTATGCATATCTACTCAGACGTAAGTCTCATTGAATTCAGTGAGACTTACTCCCAGGTCAGTGTATATAGGATTGCAACCCTAAGGCATGTACTTCTCAAATCTGTGGATGGTAAGCGCATGACACTTTCTCTCTGAGGAATACCTGTTCAAAGACCACAATCTGAAACTTTGAAAAAAGTTTCCCCCCCCCCAGCGTTGTTACTTTTGTTTGAAAATGCAGGTTTCTCTTTTTCCATTTTTGACTCTTTTCAATGTATTTATAGGTGTGTAATTAAATGATGTTTATGTATGTGTTTAATATTTTTATACTTTGGTAATAAAGTATGTGTCATAGCAGGCATGACATTGATCCAAAAGCAAAATTCTTCCCGTCTCAGAATTGTTCTTAAACACATGATTTATTAATTGACTAAAGCTGCAATCCTGTACACACTTACTTGGGAGTAAGGCCACCTGAATTCAATGGCCCTTACCTGCATAAGATTGCACGGTAAGGTTTGTTTAATCATTAGATGCTTTAGAATGTAGCTGTTAAAGATAATCAGTTGGAGAGAAAATGAGAAACTTCTTTTGTGCTCTCTTCCTCCCAGCTCTACCGCCCAAGTTTTGTGCATCCCGGAGCTGCTACTGTTCCCACCATGTCTGCAGCCTATCCTGGTGCTTCTCTGTACCTTCCTATGGCTCAGTCCATGGCTCTGGGTCCAATGGGTTCTTCAGTTCCAGTGGCTTTTTACCCAGTGGGCCCTGTTTATCCTCCTGGGTCCACTGTACTTGTCGATGGTGGTTTTGATGCTGGAGCAAGGTTTGCATCTGGCGCCCCTGCTAATATTCCTGTAAGTAGATGTATAATGTAGTCCTTGGCGGGTGTGGAGTTTTCATAGCCTGGGAAAGGGCAATAGCAAAATACTTCTCAACAAAATTTTAAAAAAATTGAAGGGTGTGCTTATTGCTTGGGAAGAATTAAGTTTCTAACTATATAACCACAGTGCTCACTGTGGGAAATCAGTTGTCTCTATTGAAAGGTTCTAAGTGTGAACCACTCTGCAGGGATTAGAAGGAATTTCAGCTACAAACATTAGCTGTGAATGCTGTGTAAACTTTTACCTATATTTATATTTTTTATATGCCATTAAAGGTCTTTGATTTGATTTGAACTGTGAATGTAAATTGTGACAGAGATGTCATAAGTTCAGATTAGGTGGAGAGAAGACCCACCAGCCTGATTCTCCTGGGTCTTTAGTCTATGGAGGTTACTGAGATTGTTACCCTAAAAGCTAGGAAATAAAAACATTCTACCCTTGTGACTTCCATAAGGGTGCTTTGATCTCCTCAGGCAGGCTACCACTGACAACAGGCAGGCTACCACTGACACTGTTTCTCTGAGGGCCATACCTGAACCTATTCTAGATAGGTCAACTTACAGCCCAGTCCTGAAGCCAGTGTTGCCCAAGGCTCCAGCAGGGTTGAAATGGTGACTACTGAATCCTGAGGCCACCAAGGCTACTGCTGGGGACTGCTCCCTATTTGCTCCCTTCCCCTGGTTAATGCTGCTGCAAAGCCAATGGGTCTCCTTGGCTTTGCACCCGTTCTTGAGTGGGTGCAGAGCCAAGGCATCTATGTTGGGCAGTCCAGCTCACAAGGTGGGTAAGGGGGGGGCAGAGGCTGCTGCTATCTCCACCTTCTTCGCAGGCCCAATCCTCCCCACCCAGTTCTGGCCACCCCACCCGCCCCTGACACGTTGCACTGCTATCTGGCAGTGTTGCTTATGCTAAGTGGCGTGCTGTATCTGGGCACAGCATTAGCATTAGTGCTCCCTCTTCTAGTGAAGTGCTTTATGGCACATTTACGACACTCAGACCCAGTAGTACAAACGTACTGCCAGCGATGATGGGCTCAGAATTGAGCCTGTACTTACCTAAAGTACTGTACCACAGAATTCTTAGTGAGACAAATTCAGGCTTCAGGATGTACCCAGAAGTCTATGGATGCTTGATGGCTTCAGGGCACTCCCTAGAGTGCTTCACTTCTGTGCAGCTTGCCTACTGCCTCTTCTTTGAATTTTGTGGAAATGTGTGCTGTTTCCTCCTAGAGCACCTCAAGTCAAAGCAACTCTTGAGGTTCTGACTGACTCTTGCAAATGGTGTGGGATGTGGTGCAGGGGGCTGCTGTGGGCAGGGGGCGGAGAAAATCCCTGAAAATAATTTGAAGGTAATTTATGTGAAGGGAGGGAACAGGAAAGATGGGTTGCATGAGTGCCCTTGGTACTTTTTAAAATGTACTCAGTAGACTAACACTCGTACATAGCTGAGTAGTTATGTACTGCAGTCTACAAGGGCTTGTTGAATCCTACTTTTGCAGCCCATTGTGACCATCACCCATCCAAGCACCCACCTAATTGTTTTTTCTCATTGTCTTTCAGCCCCCGCCTCCTGGCTGTCCTCCCAATGCAGCCCAGCTTGCTGTTATGCAAGGTGCCAACGTCTTAGTGACGCAACGGAAGGGCAACTTCTTTATGGGGGGCTCTGATGGCGGCTACACCATCTGGTGAAGGAAGGGGGAGGCTACATTGGTGTAAAGGAACGACATCACATACTGTCAGCACTTCTCACAATGTAACCGCTTTAGTCGTATTAACCTGGAGTTGCAGTTTAGACACATGACGATGCGGGGTGTCTTCCTGGTGCCCTGACCCTTCAGGCACTTTTTTCTTTTAAAAATAAAAAAAGCAAACTTTAAATACAGAACCATGCAATGGCAGGAGTGCCTCTCTTCAATCTTGGGGGCTAAATTGTGAAATGACCGTGAGCTTAAGCGGCCCCACAGATTTCCCTTTAATTCTGCTGGAGAGTGCTTCCACTGCAGCACTGTCTCTTTTTCTTTGGCTTTTATTAATCAGCTATATATTAAAAAAGAAAAACCGGGCATTAGCGTTGGGGTGGGGTGGGCAAGAAAGGGGTGGGGGGGATAGGATTGGAAATGTGGAAGAAAGCCTGGCTTCCAAGTATCAAAACATATAAAGCTTGCAGATATCTGTTGCCAATGAATAGGACTGAGATAATGCATCTTCTTTCCTCTTCCATAGAATCAGTGGTGCTGGGGAGAAAGATAGGCAATTTCTTTTGGGAGGGCATCCACAATGGATGCCTCTTAGAAGAGCAGGGTGGAGGGAAGGCCCAGTTCTCAATTTTAGATCCCCCCCGACTGGTTCCTTCTATATACCCTTGCTCTCCATTCCCTTGCTAGGAAGGTATGCAGCTAGAGCATTGGCTCGGGATGTTCTTTTTATACACTCTTAAGTGATCTTGGACTCCTTTGCACATTAAGAATCTAACTGAAGCCATGTTTTGGTGCCAGAAACACAACATTTCATTAAATGCTTCCTGTACTTTTCAGAAACAAAACTGAAAGCTTAAAATGAAACCGTTTTTTTTCAAAGGGGGAGAAGAAGCAACCCAGTGTTTTGATAATAAAACTGTGTATGGAATGTTATTCAGAGTAGAGAGACAAGAATGTCTTGTGGTTATCAATCAGCGTGCAAGTTAGCTGGATTTCATGGGTTGTCTTTTGTTTTAATTTTGGTGCAAACTTTTCAAAAATGACTTGGGTACAATGAAGTCTTATTAGGGTTAAGAAGAATATTTCAGGGATCCTCAATCTTTTTGTTGTTGTTGTTATTGCTTTTTGTTTTTATGAATTAAAAAAATATCAGATTTGGTGAATATATTTTATCTTAATTTTTCTGTGTGTTGTTTGTGTCATGGTCAACCATACAGCTGACTGTTAATGAAAGGTTGGGATTCTAGGTCTCTCTGTAAACACTGTGGTGCACTTAACTTGTGGATTTTTTTATACTAAAAACAAGTAGAATAAAGGCTATTTTGAAAATTTGAATAAAGTGACAAAATTGAATTTAGCCTCTTAAATTCCTGTCCATCACAAACCTTGTAAGCTTTTAATTTGTTTTACTTTTATTTTTGTTCATTGTGCCTGGTCATTATCAAAGATTTCAGGTTATACAGTTCTATTCACATGATCTATGGTAGTTCTGAACGCACACAAATACCACTGATTTCAATTAAGCTTCCAAGTTGGTGTGCTTAGGTTCAATTCCTCCTCTTGATTTTATTCAAGGGCTGATGGAGGGTAGAACTAGATGATATATAATCCATGGGGCTGGTGTCTACTCCCCCCCCGCCTTCTCCCATTCTGTGATATGTAGAAACACTTATCCCTTATATGAACATTATCATGTTTATTTTTTTCTATTTATCATACAGTTTTCTGTATCAAATGTTCAATGCGACTTACAGCAGTTAACTTGAAACAAATTGTTTTAAAGCTATTTCAAACGCAGAAATTCAGAAACACTGAAAACCACAATCATTCACATAACAACTTAATTTCCCTGTCAGTGGCAGTCAACGACGTAGAGTAAGAAAATGCATACTGTGATTGTATCAGGATACAGCATAAATGTTTCTGCATTTTATGGAGAAATCTCAATGTAGGATTGCTGTTTTCAGCTTTTTGACACTTAGAACAGCTGTATTCTTGAGGTACTTATACTGCCTAATACTGTGAGAGAGAGATGAAGGAGAATTTGTCCAGGTATCAGAGGAACTGATGGAGTATGGGTTACAGAAGGGGTCTCCTTCCAAAGGAGGGATTGGAACAAAAGAGCCAACAAAAACAAGATTTCATTGGGATATCCTCTCTTTAGATTTAGATGTGCACCTAAAACTGTGAAGTGGAAGTATGACATATAGTATTATTTAAAATCATGTCTGTTTTTATATAGGTAAGCTCCCCAGAGAGCTGGGATTGACTGGTGTTCTGTGCTGAGTGTATACACAGGGGCAGAGCTTGTTGCTATGTACTTTGTGAAATTGGGAACTACTGATTAATATTATGCAGAAGAATGCAGACCAAAATAAAAGTAGCTGTTCATTCTGGGCCTTTAGTAGACATATTTGGTAAGTAAAGTAGAGGTTACTCTGCAGAAGCTAACAAAAGGAGTGTTGACCCAAACCCATTGCACAACTAAAAGTGGCTTTAGACTTCCTCTTGTTTGCTGGTATGGGTGAATATTGGCACTGTATGCAGCAAGTTGCATATACTGTAACTTCAAATTTAAACATACTATATGTTCTGGTTGTTCTAGGTTTTTCATTTATACGCAGGTTGAAGAAAATGCAAGAATTGACAGGTGTCTAGATTAATCATCTCCCTGACCTTTTCTTGCACATGTTAGGGTATTGGTTTTGTTTCTACACAAGTAGGAAAAAATTGAAGGCAGTACTCTAGTAACTATCTACTTCTAAACAAATATTTCCAAATGTTTTGTGTGCATTTGATGGGCTCTCTATTTTAACTGATTGTCAAATTATAGAGGGTCCAATAATCTGGAAATGGGCAACTGTGAAATTGCCCATTTAGTGGGCAATGAGGGTTACAGTTTAGCCTTGAACCCTTTGGCACAGGGTGTGATAGAAAGTGAAATAAATAATACAGCTTTAATTCCTTGATGAAAAGGGCACCAAATACAATAAGCTATTTTTTTTACAGTAGATCTCAGTGTCCAAAGTGTACTGGTAGCTTAGTACCTTGTTGGTTATATAAAATATTCTTCCTTTTCGCCTTTACAAGGAAGATCCTCCATCTGCACTGCTCCCTCTGACTCTGCTTCTGGTCGTTCATAGGTGCGGTAGCTGCCTTTGTTCTTGTATAGGTAAATGATGATCAGCACGACAACGGAAAGAAGAGTGACAAACACCACTGCGATGACAGCTTTAAACAGTTTTTTTTTTTAAAAAAGAGGAAATTGTTTAGCACAGTGAGGCTGGAGCAGATATAGTGTACTTATTGCTTAATAATAGTAAGAGGTCCAACAGCAGGCTCTAGGCTTTCATGCTCCCTCTCTCACACAAAGTCTGCTCTACTCCTTTTCAGCATGGTGTAGTACAATGGCAGTAAAAGCACTGTGATAACTCAAGTTAATCTTTTCACCAAGATTTGAAGTTGGTTTCTTACCCCTCATTTGTTTGGGGGCTAAGTGAACAGTGGTTGTCAAACTTTTTAGCACTAGGACCCACTTTTTAGAATGTCAGGACCAGGACTTGCTGGACGTGCCATCACTGTGACGCCAGAGCCTGCTGCTTTCCTGAGACTGCAGCAATAAGTTGGGTTATTTCTCAGCTATTTTACAATAGCAAAGTGAATCAGAAAGAAAATAAAAGCTTATTTACAACCCTGATGCAAACAAAATAACCATACAGCCCTCTCCCTGTGCACTGTCTCATATTTTCATATTTTCAATATGGCTGCTCTAGGAGCTGTGTGACCCACCTGAAATTGGCTTGTGACCCACTGGTGGGTCCCATACCATACCATCACACCTGATGCCATATCATGTGAAAAATAAGTACGTGTGAAATTCAATTCCCTGGAGGAGAGACCAATGGGAATGCATTTATTTATTTATATTCTGCCTTTCCCCTTTGCCAGAGCAGGGCTGAAGGTGGTTCATAACATACTAAACTACCAATTGCATTAAACCACACAAACAATATTGTAACATCATAAGTAAAAAACTGCCAAATTATACAATAACAAAATTTGCAATTACACTAAGTCCTTGCCCAAGATTGTTTTTTCCCTCATATGCTTGTATTACATAAGTTTTAAACATGGCCAGTAATAATGTGGACCATTGTAGTTGGGTCAAAAGGGTAGAAATATAAAGATTTTTTTCAAAAAAATAAATCTGTTGTGATGCTAAAAACCATATGCAGATGTAATGTTACGTTATACTTGATGGTGACAAGGGAAGGGAGAGGGATATTTGTGCAGAAGAGAGAGGAAGCACACAAGTCTGCAGCCTGTGTTCCTGATCCCTTACCAATGACTATGAGATTACTAGTATTATGGACTTTTATATCCTGCCTTTCTATTATTAAAATAATAAGGCAGCTGACAAATCACAATAAAAATAAAACAATAATAAAAATAAAACAAACAGTAATAACAGGCAACACTAACAATAGCAGAGAAACATTTTCTTTACAAAATGCTCAAGAATGGCATGCAGCAACCTCTATATATCTATAGGCCAGTGCCCTTTGGGTTGGGGACAGACTCTTAAACCTAAATAAGACTATTTGCACTATAGGTTACTGTGGGCGCAATCCTAACCTGGTGTCGCACTGGCACAGTGCTGTTGCAAATGTGCCATAAGGCACTTCTGCGCCGTTGATTTGGTTGCTGGGCCAGTACAAGTAATGGTGGCACATGAACAGTGCAGTACCGGCAAGTTGTGCTGGCCGAGAGCCGGCTTAGTTCTGCTGGTCCAGGGCCGCGCAAAGGGCATGCCAGAGGCGGATGGGCGGCATAATGGGGCAGCACCACGGCGTAGACAGGACACGGCCATTTGGTGGTATCCTAACTGCTGTCCTTGGTCTGGTGGCCATTAAACACAGAATTTGCCACCAGAGTTTGCAATACCACACACAAAAAAATTGTTCTTTCTGCCACCATGCAAATAGTATCTTAATTTTTTTTTTTTTAAAGAACAAGTTCCTAGTCCTTAAAACTGTGAGGTAAGCTACCTTTGCCTTTGGAGCTTAAGTGAGTGACCACCAGAAAGAACAATTTTTTTTTGCAATTGTGTATTGCAATTGTGGAACACCCTGCCCACGGACAGGGTGCCTTCTAGCACCTACTCTGTGGAACAGATGTTTTATATAAAATAAATAATAACCACACTTGAAAACTGTGATCAATGCTTAAATTCCAAAAGTTAGGGAAGGGGGTGGGGACACTGAACAAGATCTCTAGGATTCAAAATGTGGAGCTTCTTTCCTTGCATTCATGGCTCTTTGTGATATAGAGGGAAAATACATTTTGCAAACCTACACAAACACGACAAATTAGCTTGGTATGCATCATCTATGCGGGTCTGCTTTTTGACATCAAATTTGGGTTACGTTTGTGCAGATTTGTTTTTAATGTCTACTGTTAGTACACAATATACACAAGTCTGACCTAGAAATCTGTTTAGAGAGCTCTAATTTTGACTATTAATGGTACATTCTGTACATTCTACATCCAATGTACATGGTACATTCTTAGTACATTAAGAAGTACATTCTTAGTACTTCTGCTGACTGCAGCCTCCACGGACTTCCCATTGTGACACTAGAGTTGGATTGGGGCACATCAATTCCACTACTACTGCCAAAAGTACCTCCTATGACAGCCACGTTGACGTCCTCTTGCAATGTTGGCGTATTCATCTTCTTCATAAATGGACTGGTCAGTAGCTCTTCTTTACATACAAGTGAAAGAGAAAAAGCTATCAGGGCATCTGATGCCAACATGGTGTGGAAGACAGAGTACTAGACTTGGACCAGGGGGACCCCAATTCAGATAACAGTAATTTCTACAGTACCTAAAAAAACAAGGCACTGAACAAACAAGAATTAATGAAGACCACACCCTTGTCTTATGCTCACAATGTAAAGGAACAGACAAATGAAAAAAAGATGTTCAAAAACAAATTCCTGCTCAGCCATGAGAATAACTGACCTCATATTTCAGCCTAGCTGACCTCACAGGGTTGTTACAAAGATAGCATCCAAAAAGGGGAGGATAAGAAACTATGTACACTGCCCTGAGCTCCTCAAGGTGGGTTAAAATAAAGAATTTTCCAAAAAAATGGCACTTGCCCTTCACACGATGTGCTCCCTTGCAATCTTTGAAGAAATGTATGCCACCCAAGATGAAACTGCGGAGACTCTGAATCAGCTTGGTAGGTTGCCCACAACTTGCAGCCCTACCTCCACTTACCCAGCCCAACTCTGTGCAGGCTACTACTTTCATTAAAATGATGGCAAGAGATCTTGATGAAACAATTGACACTTGAGGCCAAAATGCCGGTGGAGGAAAAAGAGCCATTGAAGCCGATGGAAGATTTGCTCAATTAAAGACTGCAACATTTGGCTCAGGTTATAATGGGCAGAACAGGTCTAACATAATCATTTGCTAGTGTTGCCAAGGCTTAGGTAATCAGGCTTTTGCAGTGAATATCTCATTATGAACAACGGTAGCACTGCCAGCAGGAATGAATGTTCTGCCAACAACTCATTTCTAAAGATTTCCAAAACTTGCCAGTATTCAGCCACTATATTTTTGGGGACAAAGCGTTACAAGAATGTATGACATCAAGGGAAATTGTGTATTTAAGGTTGCAATCCTAAATGCACTTTCTAGAGAGGGTCCTGATGGACACGTAGAAATAACTTCTGAGTTAAGCGTGTGTCATGCATTACTAGAATGTTTGGACCAGCCAAAATTTTTCTGGGACCTTCAAGAGAGGCTTTTTCCTTGAGGCCTCTGGTCCCTTCTCTGGACATCACCCCACCTTTCCTCTTCGATTCTTTTTCCTTATGTTTTAAAAGTGCTGTATTTTTTGATGTGAAATTAGCAGGCATTATACTCTGCCCACCCTATGAATCAGGGCAGGTTAACTATATCAGCTGCAGATCAGCTAGCAATCTAAGTCAAAATATTTGTCTGGTTAGTTCCAAGCGTACTGTATATGAAATTCTATCTCCTCCAAAGTGCCTTTGGGGTCCCTGTCTGCCTCCTGAAGCTCTAGTCCCGACCAGCTTTCCAGCCTACTCAGCATTCCTACCTCCATACCCGCTTCCTTCCTGTCAACAGAACACAGCTCCTGAGATGAGAGGTTGATCTTCTCACCCACCTGACCTCACAGGACCTGTGCTCTTTGCAAATGCTCAGAGCTTTCTGAGGCGTTAGGATGGATTGTGACAATCCTGGGCTTGGCCAATAAGGGCCACAGGGGCTCAGCCAATAATTAATGGAGAAAGAAAGAAGGAAGTCAAATAATGTACAATGGACAGTTTTTACTTTTTAGTCATATGCACAGTTTCCTGTGCCTGAAGGGCTCACAATGAATGTGGCATATATTTCTAGAGTTCATAGACAGCCAAAAAAGGGAATGCCATCGTGTTCCTTTAAAATACGAAGGTGTGTTGTTTTAAATGGGATACAAATCTTTTAAATAAATAAATAATAAAAGTGTTGGGGCCAATCAATAACGTATCTCCAATGTTTGCTGGTGACGAGTGGTATACTGGGCTGCCAGAGAAGCCCAAATCTCCCCATGTATTACTTCATTGGGACAAAGGAAGACTGCTTCTCTCCACTACTAAAGCAACTGTGGTGAAGAGAGGAGACTGGGCTCTGAGGAAGCTTTCTTGAAGGCCCATTTGCATCAGACCTGCCAACAAGGGATTCATTGCAGGTTCTGGCTTGCATGCAATGTTCGCCAGAGTCTCCCTCCCAGCCCTAAACTTGTTTACCTGTGTGTGGTGGAGGTGTTGGTATAGCTGCCATGGCATCTCCTTCTTGATTGTCAGCCTTTGATGTTCAAAATTTCAGTATCTTGTAGAGCTGCGGGATGGGGGAAGGAAGGAGAAGAAATGAGATCCTCCTCATAAAGCTATTAAAAAGAAATCTATCCATTTCCTCTGTGTGGATCTGTCCAAATCTGATATCAATGATTGGTTGTATTTTATTATTTATCCAAACCAGTGAGTAATTGGCTGCATGGTTGAACTTACTTCTGAGAAACATGGGCAAGAACATGCACATCTGACAACATTTGCTTCCCTATTTTTCAGTACTTCCTGTTATGTGAATGGATAGCCTTTTTTAGCACAGCTGCATTGGCAGGGGGCAGGAAGGGAACAGAATAGGATTAGGCTGAAAGTTGCTTTATTATTTGATTACGGTAGCAAGGTTAACAGGCCAAAGATGGAAGGAACAAAATGTCCCAACAATTTAACATTGGGAAATTGTTTGAAGCTAACATAGGTGATTAACAGTCCAATCCAGCGGTCACTTTCCACTGACAGAATAAGCATATCTGTCATTGGAAGGCCCGCTGCCACCAGCACCTAGCTTGAAGGTGTTTCATGGAGAATTGAAACTTTTCTGTTTCATAGGGCATTGAGTGGCAACTAAGCTTTCTCCTATGTAATTTTATAATCTTATTGTTCCTGGTGTTTTGATTTGATTAGAATTGTTGCTTTCTTTTACAATGTAATGTTTCTATTGTGGCTTTGAACACTGTTTTGTTCTGGGAGCAAAATCATGGATAAATAAATACATAAGAATTGCCACTCCCCTGACCTACCCCTGCTATTCACTGACTCCAGCCTCACCTGACATGCTCAGAACAATGAACACTGCAGCTGCACTGCCATAATTGACTGAACCAGTGCCAACTATATATTGTGTGGGCTATGCTGCCGTGGTACTAAACAGGTACTCTGTACCAGGTACCAACACTGGCATGCCTGGAGCACAAGGAGTCTAAGTCACAGGCTTCCAAAAGCCTATAGGGAGACAGAAAACACAGAAGATCAGGTCCAGACACAACAAGCAAGGCAGCAAAACTGTGAAAGAGACTGAGAGCGCAATCCTAACCACCTTTCCAGCACTGACACAGTTGTGACACTGGGGCATGTGCTGCATCCTGGGCCCTTAGAAATCTCTCCCTTCTTTCCTATTACATTTCCACATTAAGTACTGTGGATAAGTATTCTGGATATTGTGCTAATACTGTTGCGTCTGGTTTCCTGCATCCCACAAAGATTTATACATTCTAATAGGTACAGCTTTTTGAAATAAAAGAAAGTCGTTCTTAACAGCATATGCTTCTTGGACTTGCAGTAGCTCCATGAGGTCTTGCACCCAGTCAACCTGATATGTTCAAATGCAACAGGTTGGAGTAATCCTACTACCTCCCTAAAATGTCTATCTTGCTTTATGTAGTTTGTTTTTGTTGTGTTAATGTATTTACATCTTCTTTCCTGTTTCCTGAACAATTGTTAGTTGTTACAATATGCAAAATACACATTGGAAGAGTAGAGGTTACAAACTGAAACAGAATTATTTGCAAGAGATCAGCATAAGCAACCACAAGAAGACTGCTAACAAAAAGTACCTTCATTTTAGTTATGAAGTACAACGATATAAAACTGTGGTTGCAGGGGCCAAAAAACCCCACCTTGCTAAAAGGAAGGATCATCCCCAAAATATTTCCCCTTCCTCCCTTAACCTTTTAATCCATATCATATGCAGAGGAGCAGGAAAGAATAAATGCACACAACACCAAAGATACGGGCAAAGCAGAAGGTACCAGATGACTCAAGCAAGGGAGACAAGCCACACACAATTGATGAAGGCATACCATATGGAGGTCAGAATATTTGACCTATTTGCATAGGCTCTGCTTTTGACGTAGTTTGAGAGGAGGCAAACGGTTGTGGGCTTGAACTGAATAGAAAATGTGCCAGAAAAGAGGGATCGATGGATTACTCTCTTCTGGGGTGGTGACGGTGGTAATGACAGAGGAGAAGGCAACCAGGAGTTGGGAGGGGAGAATATGAAGGAGGCATATAAAGAAATTTGACAAAGACAACAGGGCAGTCATCTTGAAAAGTGAAACTAGAGAGAAGGAAGAAAGGACTCAGGAGTATACAAGGAGGAGGTGTAAAAAGAGGAGAGTAGAAACTCTATGATGGGGAGTTCCAGTTTTATTCTTGAAGAAGGAAGTGAGGTCGTTGACAGAGAGTGCGGAGGAGAGAGTCAGCAAAACAGGCCTTAAGTAGGGCATCAAACTAGAGAAGAGGTTGCAAGGATTGTTGGAAAGGGTGTGACTCACAGTGGAGAAGAAGCACTGCCTGCTCAATTAGATAACACAGATGGAGGACAAGAATATTAATTTAAATGGATACCTTCAGCCAAGCCTTTGATCTTCTTCAGAGATTTTCAGGTGCACAAAGGAGTATGAACAGAATAGAGAAAGAAGCCATGGTTGGGAATGAGAGCCAGGATTTTGTTGTGGTTCTGTAGTAGGACTGAGATCTGGCAGATCCATGCTCAGGTTCAAATCCCCAGTCAGCCTTGAAGCTTCTAGGATGACCTTGGGCCAGTTATCAGCCTTACCTGATACAGGGTTGTTAACAACCTCACAGGGTTGTTGTGAGGACAAAAGGAGGCAAGGGAACCGTGTATACCACCCTGAGTTCCTTGGAGGAAGGGTGGCATAAAATGCAAAAATAATAACCATAGTTGGTGACACAGCGGGACAAACAACTGGAAGGCTGAGGTTAGGGCTGAAGGTGAAAATGCAGCGCAAGAAGTAAGCAGAAGTGCCAGAGCACTAAGCGAGGGCAACACTTCTGAAAAAGCGCCAATAGAGTGCAGGTCACAGAAGAAGCAGGAGGCAGAGATGTGAAGCAGACAATACTGAAAGAGATAAAGTAATTAATGGTCTGCCTCTGGGTAGGAAGCGGAGGTGGGGCAGCAAAAGATTCCTGCCAGCAAAGCAGACCCAACATTCGCCTCCTCTATCTGCTCTGCTTCTGAGGAGGCTGTGCCCCACATCTCAAATCACCAACTGTCTCCAAGGAGGAAGGGGATGAGAAGAAAAACATGTAGAAAAAAATATTTTAACCTGCTCTGCTTAATACAGCAAGATATACATTCAAATAATTGTTATTGTTGTGAGTCCCTCTGGTGGCTCTGTAGGGGCAGAAGGGTGGGACTGAGAATTATGTATTCTTAAATAAATGCAATATGGGGAAATTTTGCAGCAGAGAAATTAGAGGCCCAGCAGTTGGAAGAGAAGATGACTAAGATCAGGGCTAACGGGAGGAAGTCCAAAGGGGAAGACCAAAAGAGAGATGGAAGGAAACAGCAGAGTCACAGAGCTAATATCAGCACAAATGCGGTAATCCCAAAGGATAAATAATGAATGGTAGGAATATTGTAAGAGGAAGAGGTGGCAAAGCAAACATCGACTTCTGAAATTAAAACTGACAGGAGTCCTGGGACAGCTCTGGTACAATATAGTCCAGCAACATGAAGATGCAAAGAGGAATACAGAAATATATTAAACTGATGGTAGAGGAACAGTGGGACAGAACTGCAAAGATGGGGTTGGCAGGATCTGCATGATTTGGCAGGGGGTAGGCCGATGCAGTTCAATGTAACGTGTGTTGAAACAAGGAGAGGTCTCCAAAGGCAGGGTGTGGCAAGAGCAAACCCAAAGAATATACAGGCCCTTATGTTAACTTGAAAGCCCACTTCAAAATGGAGCAATCGGGCTGGGGGGGATAGGCTGGGCGGATGAGGGGAAGAGGCAACCCCCACCTTTTCTCTGCTCCACAACCAGTTTCTCCACCCCCACCCCCTTTTTGCCAAGGGGAGCCCATTTCAGTGAAAGCAAGGAGCAGAAAGGGACAAGAGTGGGAAGTGTTATGGAGGTCGCTTGCTTCCTTGGCAGAGCAGCAACAATGCTAAGCTGCAGCAGGCAAAGAAGGAAGGAGGCCACAAATGGAAAGAAGATTGGTTGAGAGAGGGAATGTGGGTGCTGTGAACACCCTGGGAAAGTTCAGCGTTGAGGTGTGGCTAAAGCAAAGTCCCAGAGAACAAAAAGGCAGACAGTCAGAGGCACATGGGAGGGCAGGAGACTTGCAGGGTGTCGCCTGCCTAGCACAGCATGCAGGCCTCAGCAGAAGCTGCTTGCTTCAGCAGTGTAGGCCGGGCTGTAGTCTGGTGGGCCCAGCGTGTGGGGAAGGTGGTGTTAGGAGAGCAGGTGGAGCAGCAGGGTCAATAGCTAGAAACCGCCTTACCCCCTAATCTTTACCTCTTTTCTTTGTGGCCACTCAGAGTCCAAAATGGCCACAGCCTTGGCTTGCAGTGTGCTCATGGAGCCTTCGGCTGGAGCCACACCCCCTAGTCTAGGCCAGGCGGGGAGATGGGAAGGGAGCTGAGCTGAGCTGTGCTGTCGTTTTTGACTGGGTGTCTTGTTCAGTGAACGCACCATCTTTATGGACTGTTCATACAGTATGTCAGGTCAGTGTCCTTTTTTGAAGGAGCGGTGTGGTGTTAATACACAGAATTCTAATGGCCAGCAGGAAGTGCCTTTTGCCACAATGGGCTATCAGTGGCAGAGCAGCAGTGCGCTCAAACTGGGCAACTTGAGCGCAAATGTATACAAGGAAAAGAAAAAGGCTATTTTGAAAGAACAGGGAAAATCAGAGTAGGTTCTGCACAGAAGTGCTCATTTCCTCCACTGGTTTAGATGGGCAGCCAGCACCTAATATAGTTAAAACTCTGAGGGTGAAATAATTATTAATCATAACAAGACCTTGATAACCTATTTGCTTTGCAGCGCTGACAAGGTCAATGGCTGGACTACCATAAACTGAATGTTTAAACAATGGCCACCTGATTTCAATCACAGTTTGGGCAAAAATACCAGCTAGTGTTTGAATGATGAGATGGTTGAAATTCAGGGCGCAATCCTAACCTGGATTTAGGCTGGAACAGTTAGGCCAGTAAAGTTTGGCCGGCACAAGGGCCACCCTAAAGCACATTTAGACTACTCTCTGAGTCAGGGAGGATGGCTCAGGTCTGTGTGCTGGCCTCACTGACTCAGAGAGTGGCCCAAACATACTTTACGGTGTCCCTTGTGCTGGTCAAACTTTGCTGGCCTAACTGTGCCAGCCTAACTCTAGGTTAGGATTGCACTCTCACTTGTTTCCAACACCAGCTGCCAGCACTCACACAGCATACTCCAGTGCTTGTATAGTCAAGAAACTGTGTGTGCTGGCAGCTGGTTTTAGAAGCACACAGAAGCTATGACTTCTCAAATGGTAACCCAAACCCAGAACATGCATAGGCTGTCCAGGTTATTGCTACTGTGGAAAATTATTTGAAGGCCACCTGGGCTTCCAACCCCTAAAGTGATAGGACTGAGATTTGAATGCTCATCGTTGGTGTATACATACGATACATGCTACCAACCAACTATGCTATATAGCCTCAAACTAGTTTAATAGTGATCCCTTCACTGCAGGATGTTCTAGAAACTGTTATTCTGAGCAAGGAATGGTGGGGGTGAAGGAGTTAGACGTTTCTAACATGGAATTTTCAGCACCACTGCTACAATTTCCAAGGGTATTGGGGGGGGGAGTTATGCTGCTGGGCAGCCCAATCCTATACTGCCCGGCTCCAGCATGAGCAGCAATACCCAAATGGCTACTGCTGCATCCTGTGGGTGCTGCTGCAATCACTGAAGTCTCCTCTGGGGAAGGAAAGTTCATCCCGCTCCCCCAAGGAAAGCCCCTGCCCTCACAGTTGGGCTGCTTGAGTCTCTGCCAGCTATTTTGCCTGCATCGACTCAAGAACCCTCATGTTGGGGGTTTAGGGGGGTTAAGGTGAGGGCAACTGCTAGTCTCACCCACTCCCTGGCTGCTCCTCCCCTCCCCCCGCTCAGTTCTGCCCCCTCCCTGTTTCCCTTCCTCCCCAAATCTCCTTATTGGTCATCAGCACTGCTGGAGCACTGGCCCAGCACCAGTGCTCCCTCGCTTCGCGGTGTGGCTAGCATTTTTTATGGCACGTTTGGGACACTTTTATCCGGCGATACAGATGTATCACTGGCATTATGACCCTCAGGATTGGGTCCACAATTGCTATAAAATCAATGTATGTTTGTGGTGTAGCTAGGCCTTTAGGGTGTGTTCATAGGTGAGGTTCATAGGGGCTTTGGGGCCCCTCTCATGTGTGGTTTGGGAGAATATTAAGACCCTTGCTGAATAGGAAGCATATGTAAAGAGAGTGGAAGATCTACATTGTCCAAAATGCTCATTCTCATTGCAAACCAATTGAATTAGCCTTGTGTTTGAAAACAGCCAATCCTGTCCAAGTTTCCAGCACCGATGTAGCTGCAATGCAATCCCAATGTAAGGGAACAATTCCCTTAACCTTGAGGAGGCCTCCATGAGTGCCCCCCATCACAGGTTGCAGCGCACACCCATTGGATAGGATTGGGCCCTTAGAGCATTTTCACATACAACCTTGAAAAGTTATCTAGGGGTGGGGTACAGCACTTTTGCGTTCCCTTGGCTCAAAAGCAAAGGCTTATCTGATTTTCAAGGCTCCCCTCCGTTTCTGCAAGAAAGAATCCTCTTAGGCTTTCATAGTCCTGAATTGATACAGCAATATACAATACTAATAGAATTAGATGGAGGATGAACTTGTTTCAGGCTGAGTAGAACACATCTGTTCATGAGTGACACAAGAAGTGCATGGAGGCTGAAATGCAATTGTGAAATCCACATTCCTGCACAGCCCTCCATCCAATAAATAACTAGATTCCTGTGTGTTTGAAAGCACAAACAGCATAAGAGAAGCTCAAAGGTACATTTTGTTGCAAGTATGAACATCCACTTTAAGGGAATTTTCACTTTACAAGCATGCCTTGGTATCCGCTGGGGTCCATTCCGGACCCTCCTGTGAGTACCTGAAACCGTGGATACTGGGGAGCCTTTTTAAAGATAGGGGAACATCAGTGGTTTTGCTGCAACAAGGTAAAAAAAAAGATTTGTTTAATATTCCCCTCTCTTTTTAATAGGCGTCCCACTATTCATGGTATCTGTGGATAACCATGGACACCAAATCAGTGGATACCATGGTACGACTGTATTTTCTATATTTAAGATATTTGCATTGCTTTTCTATTAAAAAAATGTCCAAGTTGCATACCATAAAATATATAAAAACCACCACCACCACAGCAGTATTAGGCACTTATGAACACCACACTGTAATAATTGCTTCCAAAAAGCCTGGGAGATTGCAGAGTTATTTCCCTTGCACCTAAATGACAATAATCATCAGGAAGTGTTGGATTGGGTGTCATTGCTGTGCTGATCTAGTTTTCCGTTTCATTTCCATCTGGCCATAGGAAGTCTACGTGTGGTTCTGAACGGTTGTTGCAGGTAGGTAATAGGCTAGCTCTGTGGTTCCAAACCTTTAGGAGCCTGCAGACTACTGAGGCAAAAATTGAAATAGTCAAGGACCACACACAATCCCCCACACGCACAAAAAATTAAATTTGTAATAGAGAAGATGTGTTAGATTTATTATTTATAGAGATTTGTGGGCTGCTGCTTTTGTTGCCAGCTATGGCTGCGGGTGGTTTGTTCTTGGCCCTCTCTGGTGGTCTGTGAGGAAGTCTCCAGAGCAAGCGCTCCCTCACGGACTACACGTCAGTGCCAGCTACGGCTGCAAGTGATTTGTTCTCTGCCCTCTCTGGTGGTTCATGGGGGGAGTGCTTGCTTGACAAGGCTCTGGAAGTGCTGCCTGTGGACAGTCTGTTCTTTGCCCTCTCTGGTGATCTGTGGGGAAGCGTCTCTCAATTGAGCACTGTCGCCCCAGATCCTCAGGGAGGGGGCCTTTTTACATGCAGTGCCACCCACTGAAGAAGCATCTGGCAGCAAGACATGAAATAACGTTCCCTGTAGTGGTGCCCAGATTGTGGAACTCTTTCCTACAGGAAGTGAGAGTGGCATAATCACTAACTTTGTTCAGCGCCAGCTGAGACCTTATTTTAGTTGGACTTTCCCTCCTAATTTTGATGCTGATTTTTCTAGTACTGTATATTTATTGCTGACCCCCACTGTTTTCTGGCACTTCCTACTTATTCTGTCATGTAGTGTTCATTTGTGATTTTACTGCTTTTAAAAACATTTTTATATTGTTGAGCATTGCCTTGAGTGGGAAGGGAGAGTGTAGGATACATTATTTTATTTTTAAAAATGTGTGTGTGCCAGTAAAACTTCCTAGGAGAGAATTCCACAAGCAGGGTGCTGCAAAGTGAGGCTTAAATTGATTTGTGCTTAAACTACTGTATAATTGTGAACATAATATTAGCAGGAATATATATTCATTTTTTCTTGCATATTCTATCAGATACTGACAACGTCTACTGTACGCATGGCTCAACAAGTGCAAAAGAGGCGAAACGGTACTTTTGTCAATACCTCTGGAAATTTGAAAAGCTTCACCAGCAAGGAAAAGCAGATACATTGCATAAAGAGGTAAAGCAAGCACCTGCTTAAATGGGATCTTAATTCTTTCACTTTCAGGAACCCTTAATAGAATTAAGGGATAATTCTTAATAGAATTATCTTTGTTTGGGATAATTACTAGTGAGTTCCACGCCTTGTCCCAGAATTGGTGTCATTCTTCCACCACTGCATTCTATGCCCATAAACTGGTGACTAACCACTGATTAATTACAGATGGACCAGTCTCTTGGGGCTCTTCAGCCCAAGTTGTGGCAGAGATGGTTATTGGGAGGTCATCTGCTACTGTCACTGCTGCTTATATGGCATTGTACCTTGCAATAATGCAACCCGACTGGTGCTCTCATAATCGCTGAGGCCATAGTGTCACTTGCTGTTTAAGAGGAGTGATGTCAGTTTTTGACTCATATTGAATCCATAGCTCCACATGCAATACTTCCTTAAACCCCAGCACCCGCCTGGTAAGAATTCACAGTCCAGCCTGAGAGAACGAGTCTGCCACAGAGCTAAGTTTCACAGAAGATGGTCCTTCTCTAAGCGGGTACAATTGTCTATTTCTATTGTCTGTTATCTTAGCTCCAAGATTTGTCAACTTGTGTGACAAGTTTCCCCCAAAGCAGGTATGAGAAACGTCAGTACTGAATGTCTTTGAGTTGCAGAATTGTACTAATGCACAACAGACACATGAAAACATTACACTAGGGTTAGTGGTGGACTTAAATTTTGGGGGCCCTGAAGCTTGAACTGTTATGGGGGCTCCTTCACAACCAGCAACAAGGTCTGGGTAACCACAGATAAATCTTCTTCAGTGGGGTTCTTCCCAGCAGATCACCACACATTTTTTAAACTCGTACAATAGATCCAAATTGTTAAGCAATTTGGACTAAAGTCGCTTCTGGGGCCCCTGAAGCTTAAGCTTCTTTAGATCATAGTAGATCTGCCCCTGACTAGGGTCAGGAAAGGTATGAAAGAGCCTGGAATGAAATGCTGGAATTAAAAGCTGTATACCACTAATGAGAAAAGAGATACTGGTGAGATGTCTGATTATAGTCCACAATTTTACTAGTGAAGATGTTATTAAAAAACTAAACATTGTGGATTATATTAATGAATTCACTCAGAGCAGTTTCTAGTTATTAAAATGTGGCTGAGTTTTGATGCAAGTCTTCCTGAGCAGGCTTGCTAACAACAGGTCAATATATTCACAATTTAGTGTTCAGAGCAGGGTAAAACTGCTCTATCCTCGGTATGCAACATTTCTGCCTAGGCCCTTTGTGAATGACATATTTGGTTATCTGAATAAATTTAAGGTTGAGGACCTCACCTTTCACACAGCTCTGACCATTGTTTGTGTTGTCCACCCTGATGCGCAACCTCGGTGGAACTGAAACAAAAAACTAAGGTCTGTGTCTGGCTGTATCCAGCGGAAGTCAAAAGGTAATCTGAAGAGAAACCAGACTGTGCTAACCAAGTTCTTCATCATCATCATTATGTGAAAGTTGTCTCCTATATCCTGCCCCAAGTCAGATTCTCAGCTAAGAGGTATGCAAGTCTCTTAATTGGTTTTGAAGCAGATTTGCCCTTCTGACTGCAAGATTTGCACATCTGACAGCTCAGAGTTAATGACTGAATTACAGTTTACATGGAAATGCATATATTGCAATGGTAGCCAATCAATCTCTCTTTTGAAAAATTGTTTTGGGGTGGGTGGAGTGATTTTGAGCCCAGAAGCCATTAAAAGGCGATGCGTGGTTCTTCCTGTTTGTTCTTAATAACCCCTGCCCCTCCCCGGAGTGGCTTTTCAAGGAAAAAAATTGTTATCGTGCATTTGCATTCTTCCTGAGCAGCCTTACTAACAACAGGTCAATATGTTCACAATTTAGTGTTCAGAGCAGGGTAAAACTGTAAGGCATAGGTTTTTATTCAGTTGTGCAGCTGCAAATCCTAGAAACTCATGCTCAAATATTGGTACAGTATTACTTCTGTGCTCCCAGCCCTTATATACTTGAGTTCCTTGACAATGTGACCTGGGCTTCTGTAGAATTTAGGCTGGGATGGAGAAAATTGCCAAAAGTAACTAATGCAAAATGCGTAGCTCTTAATATGAAGTCTCCCCCCGCCTCGCTTCCATTTTTTGTTGTCGTTAGTGAAAGAGTTTGCAGAACAAAGGTCTCGGAGATATTATTGTGTGTTCTCAGCTTCTTGTTTGCATATTTTACATGCGTTGTTTCTTCATTCTCAGATCATTAATTGAGGGCTTGCCGCTTGCATTTTAGTGCCATATTTTGTGAAGGGACAGGAAACAGGATGGCAAAGGACCATACGTTTCCCTTGATTAAAGAAAAACCCTTCATGAGGAATATAGAAAAGTAATAAAGGGGGAGGGGGAATTACCTTGCATTCTTATATTCTTCCCCTTTATATTTTTTCCAGCCTTTAAAGGTTCCTGATCATTTCCTGGTGAATTCAATCCACTGGATTGTGAAACCTCTGCAGTTGTATCTTTAAAACACGACGTTTAGTGTGCAGTACAGGGATTGGCTATATACTGTACGTTGGCAGACATCCCCTTTGAACTAGTGTGACCACGTGCAGGGGCAGCATAGGGCTATCACTGGTCCCATCTCTGTGATAATGCAAATCGGAACGTATAGACTTTGCCCCAAGCATAATTCACAACAAGAAATGCCCTCCGTTAATCCCAGAGTTAGACCCCGACTTCTTACCTGATCAGACGACACTGGAGCAAAAAACACCAAATGCTCCTTCATGTGGTGTTGTCAGCCTCTCTCTCTCTCTTTCTCTCTGCTCCAGCTGCCCTGAGTATCTCTCCTACCTCCTGCTTCCTCCTGGAACTGCCTGGCTTTCTGGTGACTAGGCTAAGGCGTTTCCCTTCCCACCTCACCTTTCCAGTTTCACTACATTGATAATAAACAGCAGAGTCATCAGAATGCTTACTCCTCATTAACTCTTTGTAATGCGACGAGAGAGGTAGGCAGGCACAAGTGGCCCACAATGTTTCACAGACTGAAAATGGAGGGCATCTAGGTTCACCTGGGCTCACTTTATTAAAAGAGGCTGGTTTTACAGAAAGGATCAAAGCAAGCAAGTACAATATGCTATACAACCATGTTCCTGGGATTATCTGATTTGGGTTGACACAGCATTCTAGGGAGTTACTGAAACAAGCTTTGAGACAAGCCACTTAGGGCCACTTCGTGCTGTTATAAAATCCTTGCACTGAAAATACTTTGTATAGGAATTAACTTGCAAGCTGTGTGACAATCACATGCAGTTCTACTTTGGCGAACACATGTGGAGCGCACGTGTATCAGGAAGCTGTGGCTTCTATTGTGTATAGGTATAGCAAAATACAGACATGACAATGTATATTGAAGTTGTATATTAATTCTCATATGGATGTGTATGAATGTATAATGCAAGATGCCGTCTTTCAATACGGGAATGTAGGTAATATAGAGCCTTTTTCCATGGAGAACATCCACAATGAATGTCCACAATGTAATACTTGTTTGTTTAAAAGTTGACCCATGTGTGATCTCAAACATTTAGGACAGGCAATAAAAAATTCTGGTCCACTAGCTCATGTTTTTGTTACTTATTCCTGATGTTGTTAAGGTGTTCCCTTGGAATGCAGGTGTGCAAGAAGCTTCAAAGCTTCAGTCTTCAAAGCTTCAAAGTCAAAATTTGCCTTCTCCACCTTCAGCTATGTCCTGGAGCTCAATTTTCTTAATTGCAGATATAGAGGTGTTGGAGCCATGAAAAAGGCACCCCTTCTGGAAACTGCTTTATGGTAACATCAGCAAAGTAAGTTTCCAACATTTAATACGAAAGATAGGAGCAGGGCCGGCTCCAAGACTGGCGGGGCCCAACGTGGTAGAGTCCTGCAGGGCCCCCTCTCCCTCCTCCCCTCCCCACACACCATGAAAAGCACTTGCACTGCCATGTGCAGCACCTGGAAATAGTTGGTCGTGACACGATGACGTCACCACCAACTGCTTCCAGGAGGCCCATTTTGGGCAGACGGGCAGGTGGGAGGGCCCACGGTGAAACTGCTCTGCTTGTCCCAGTGACCTACAGTTCGAAATTGAAATCCTGGCTGCAGCAACAGGCTATATAATAAGCTTGTTGTGCTGATGTGGGACCCCACGAAGTGCATGGGCCAACGAGATGACATTGGTCACATTGACTTAAGGCCGGCCCTTAATGTAAGCGTATTTACACCATCAACCTACATCACTTTAACTGTCATGGCTTCCCCCTGAAGAACCCAGGCCATTGCAATTTGGTGAGGCTGCTTCAAATGCTTTGCCGCGGTTCTCACAAACCTATACAACATTCCCAGAGTTCCTTGTGCAGAGGGCATTCAACCAGTTTAGGTGTTTTCAGTTTTTTCCTGGACAGTTCCCTTTATTCTTGTTCATGTGTATTTTTAAAAAATGCTCAACCAGGAGTGGACCAGCCTGCAGTCTTGAGATTTTAAAACGCATGGTATATTTATTCACAAGACAAAAACAGGCTAAGCAATGGATTTCCCAGTGGTAAAACAAGTTATGCTGTAAAGATTTATAAGTAATGCAGTCCCTGAATGACCCAGGGGTAGACAAATCCATGAAGGACTGGTCTCTCCCTGATTATTAGCTGTGATGGCATATAATTACAATTTAATTGTGATTTGTTTACCTGCTGTCTTATGTGCTACAGTCCAGGAATTACCACTTCATCATTTATTGTTTGTGTGAGTGAGGCCTAAATGTATTCAATTTACCAGGGATTTCAGTCTTTTCAGCTTTACAAAGCAGAAGCAAATCTTCATTTGCATCCCATCCCAATCACTTTATTTAAGCTAAGAAGGGAAGCACTCCATTCTCTTGGGGCTGTTTCAATAATTAGGGCTATAACCTTTAATTTATGACCAGTTAGCTTAATCAATTAATTAAGGATGGCTGGCACCATCTTACAAGAGGCATTCCCCCTTAATTCACATATAGGAGGGCTCATCTTTTGCAACAATACCTAAAATTGCATATGCGTCACCTAAAATTAAAGTAAGCTTTTTTCAGAACCATTGTTTTAGGTGAAAGGCAGATTTTAACCAATTAATCAATCAAAACTAATTTGAGTAAAGTTTGATTAATTAGGTGACAATCCTAATTATAATTCATAATAAACTATTGAGTTGGATGCATTATTATTATTGCATACAATGCAACTTTATTTAGACCCCAATCCTATGGGCTCATATTGCCAGCACTGCTGCTCAGCGCAGGCTCCAGATGTTGTAAACATGCTGTAAAGCACATTTACAGCACCCAGTGAGGGCATAGGGGTCAGTGGAGTGCCCCAGCTCGAGCTGCTCAGCCAGCTGGTGCTTCAACAGCACAAGTCAGCGGTAAGGCATGTTGGGAGGGGGAGGAGACGAGGCATGGGCAGAATGGGGCAGAGGAAGGGGAGGATCAGGCCCGCGAGGGGGCAGGGACGATGGCAGTGTCTGTGGCCGAATTCTAACCCCCATGTGTGCCGGGCCGCTTAAATGCGGAAGCAGAGGCGAGAAGACCCATTACCATAGCAGCAGCTTTACTCAGGGTAAGGGAGGAAACACTCCCCTACCTTGAGAAAACTCTGGTGGTGGCCTTGGTGGCCTCTGCATGCAGCGGTCACCAAATTTGGCACCACTGCTCCTCCGGGAGCTGCTGATCTTAGGACTGGGCAGAGTTGAATTGGTGGAGGCCTATGGTCAGCCGCTTCAAGATGACAGTGTGGGATGGTGGGCCAAAACACGATGGTCCACATCCTGTAAGGTAGCTTGCCAGCGATTCCTGTTGTCGTCGCTCCGACTCCCTCTATACCCCTCTTTTATCCCTGAAGGGCCAAACAGCAATTCTTGTGAAGGCTGATTTGGTACAAGGATTGCCAGTTGCTGACTCCAATATAGGGAGACCCCAAACCATTAGAGGAACTGTTCCAAGAATAATGCAATTTACATAGTATCACACACTGGCATGAGGCTACATGGGTGAGGAAAAGGGAGGGTGAGAGAGAGAGAAAGAGAGACAGAGTTAACAACGAGAAGGATCTTTGGAAAAGCAGTAGAACAGTGGGGCTTCTCCTTTATCAATTTCTCCTTCACCCCGATTCTGCCCCAGTTTCTGAGCTTATTCTGAGATAGGCTTGATGAGGTCTGGGGGGAACACCCCTTTCAGTAACGTATCATGGCTCTCTTTCCAGTCACTCTCTTTTATACCCATCAGGAATCCTTTTCCCTGGAAAGGAAAAGAATGGTTAGTCACAGTCATAGCTACGAGGGTCTTCTCAGCATATTCTTGTATGCATACGTTGTAAGCCGCCTTGAGTGCCCATGGGGTAGAAAGGCAAGATAAAAATCCTATAAATAAATAAATAAAATAAAATATTCCATGTAGTTAAAACCCAGAGAGGCAGCTCAGTTGCTTGTGCATGGAAAATACATCTGCAGACACTCTTGCGGTATGATTAACAGCCATACAGCATGACAATGAATGACACGCCACTGTTTCTAGAGTGCAATCTGGGGCCCTCAAAATACATAAACAACTTGAAAATCCCCAACAGCAATTTAAAAATGTTTCAAATTTTGCCAACCCCAAGTCTGAGAAACTCAATTCTATATTTCAGAATTTGATTTTTAAAGACTGCATGGTAAGTGAACGGACTTGTTGTTTGGAGCAAATTCTGACAGTTCATATGTGTGAATGCAGGGCAGCAGGCACATACGTATGCTCGCAATTTGGATGACTAGCCTTACATTTTCAGCCAAAAAGAGTTGTGTGGAACTCAAAAAACTTTTTCAGCCTACACAGTTTTGCATGTGGAAAGTGACCTTTCCTTTCCATATCTACAATAAAGAAATCTTTGAAAGCATGCTGATCAGGGAACTCTTCTTTGTTCAACAAGATTCAATGCATGAGAAGATTCATGATTGATCCCAGAAGCCCTTCAGGAATACTTGGAGTGATTGTTGAAGGAACTTTCAAGCAGGCAGAATTCTTTCTGCATTTTTTTTTGGTTCAAATTAGTGACGAGACTGCAAACTTGGGCCAAAAAAATGTGATGAACAAAGTGGAATGGAATAAAAGAGCAGAAATAATACTCTAGTGGAACTGTATGCATGTCCAGGAACCACAAGGATAGTATTTCCATTTCTGTTAGAATTGGCATTGCTTTGATGAGAAGAAAATAGCATAGTAAGGATTAGACAAATTGGTCCATCAGAGTTAAGATTCAAACCAGGGAAGACCTTATTTGTAGGGCAATCTCTTAGCTACTATGCTATATCAACTTATCAACTTCCCCCACCCTGCCCTGCTTACCAAAACAGTGATCTCTACCTTTACCTTAGGTTGGGGGCCTATATACTGATTTTTCTTTAATAAAACTTCTTTTATCTGAAAAGTCCTGGCCTCTGTCTTGACACTGTTCGTCCTTTGTGGTATTTTACAGGAACTTTCCAGACCAGTGGTCCAACTTATGCAGACTTGCGCATTTAGGGATTCCCCAGCTTCCCAAGAAATTCCCTTCAGAATTGTGTTGGTGTTCAAAATGTAGATGTCCAAATGAGTAGAGACATGCATCTCAGCAAGTGAAGTAATATCCCTTCCCTATTTTGTTCTGTATTCACTGGCCTACAGTTGAAGGGTACCAAGTGCTTTGTTTTTTTAAATCTCCCTTGTGTTTAAGTAACATTGTGCATTTGTGAAAGTCACCCAAGGCCTTTGAGATAGGGAGGGGTATAAAATACCTACAATTTATGAGACACTTTAAGAGCAGTGGTTCCCAAAATGTGGGTTGTGAGCCAATTTCAGGGGGGTCACAAAGCACCTAGGGCAGTCATAATGAAAATATGGGAAGATGGAATGCTGGAGGGCTGTGTGGTTGTTTTGCTTGTGTCAAGGTTGTAAATAGTTTTTTCTTGCTTTCTGATTCTCAATTTCCTATAGCAAAATGAAATAACCCAATTTATTGCTGCATTATCAGGAAAGCCACAGGCTCTGGCATCACAATGATGGTATTTCCGGCAATTACATCACTTCTGGTGGGTCCCAGACAGATTGTCATTTTAAAAAGTGGGTCCCGGTGCTAAAAACTTTGAGAAGCACTGCTTAGAGGATTCAGAGTATCCTTTCTGTGAAACGACAGGGTAAGGTACCATAGCTACCTAATATACAATAAGGCTGTGCTGTTTACACAGCAACACACATCAAATCTATAGCAAGAAACTTCATATTCATTAGTAATTTTTAAAATCTTCTTGGAAAGTTAATACAACCCTCATTCCAGGTGGAGGGCTGAGATTAGGAGACAGGGGTCTGCCTAAATGCCCTCTAATGAATTCATAGCAGAGGCAAAATTTGAATTGATCTAATATGAATTGATCTATTTCAATTAATTCATAGCTATTAGCCATTACATGACAAAAGCTTAATAGATGAATTGGGCTGTGTTTCATAAAAGCTTCCAACTATCTAAAGAAGTGGCACTAGGCATGTTAATATGGCCTTAAAATTTCTATTTTTCTAGAGACTGATCAGTGCTCATAATGTGGCAAGGAGGGTGTGAAGGAGAAAGTTAATGATTGAGAGAAGGCAGCAAGCACATTAGAAAACACATGAATAAACAAACCCAACATACTGCAGCAGAGTAGTTCTGCCTGTGGTTCCTGTTTCATGCTGAGAGCAGGGAATACAACAAGGGCAGGCCATACTTTCTGTGAAATGACAGGGTAAGGTACCATAGCTATCTAATATACAATAAGGCTGTGCTGTTTACACAGCAACACACATCAAAATATGCCCCACCATGAACCAGATGGAAGTGGCACTGTGTACATTTGGCTCTGAACAATAATCAATACCAAAACTTTAGCACCAATGCAAGTTCTGCAACAGCATAAGACCCATCCTTTAACATGTTAAAGTTCACAGATTAGGCTGGGTTGTCTAAATATGCATTTGCTTATTGTGATGTAAAGTAAGGGTTACTTTTGGGTGGATATATATGTATTTCTAAAGCCCTGCACAGGATCATGAGCCAATACCCTACATTCCATAGGTTGGTCCATATCATCAACAACGCTCCTCTCCCCTCTAGATTTCCTTTTCCTAATGTTTCTTGGATACAAGCTTGGGAAGAGAGAAGGGACAAGAGCAATCCTCTAACTTTTGAACTATAACTATTGAACTATTGTATAGGATCAGGGTAGCTAACCTCTGCTTTCAAATACATTAGCCCCCTTTCTGAGTCTAGCAAGGAGCAGCTGGGTGCACCAGGCTTAGAAGCTGTCAGGTTCAGGTGGGCTGGGGGTCAGCTTTGCAAGACATAGCAGGTCAGGGGGCAGAAGTGGAGTGGAATGGAATCCCAGTGGTCATGGGCAGGGCTTGGTGGAAACTACCCTTGGTGGAATTGGGCCATTATTTGAAATCTATAGCAAAAAACCTTTTAGGGTTATCTCTGAAGTTTGCTGCCTTTCCAAACCCCAATAGTGGTGATCTTCAAGAACAGGAGTTTACCAGACAGACCAGTAGAATAACACACGGTACCTACCCATCTAGGAACCAAACTGGACAAGTGTGGGATTTGTGCATGAGGTGTTGAGGCTGCAAACTGACCACCTCTGGTATTTAGAACATCCTGGATCACAGCAACACTAAGTACTATCATTTGCTGTACGCGTCAGCATTTCTAGTAATAATGTCAAGCACATCCTCTCAACTTACCTCTACCTGTGGATCTGACAGCACGAAGATGATCTCCCCTTTTTCAAACTGAAGGCAATTCTCATCCTTTGAAGCATGAACTTGGATTGCCTTAGCCTAAAACATAAACCACAATAGTAGTAAAGCAATACATTTCGAGAATGGCCAATTGGGCTGGTCTTGTGACTTTGGGTGTCCTGTGTGTCGAATGGAACATGGCATTCCCAACATGTTAGTAAATAAAAGCCTGAAAATATTATTTGCAGTTAACAAAAAAACAAACCCCAACATGGACCTAAACATCCAGGATTTGGGACTTACGCTCTCTCCTTAATCCATAGGCAGTTTATGTGAGTCATGTCAATAGGAAAATCATCCTCATCCTAGCCAGCATCCCTAGGGAATGCTTTTTACCTTGAATAGGAAGTCCTCCGGCAACTCGTCGTCCTCATCATTCTCTTCCTTATCATCCAGGAAGATGATCTGAAACACAAAGCCTTTCCAGTTAACCCAAGAATCACTCCACAGATGACCAGAGCTGAAATTTGTCCATACTATTCTAGATGTTTAGACAAACCTGGAAGAGTGTACAAACAGATACAGTGTGGAATTCCTTTCTTTGCTAGACAACGACTGATGTACTGCATCACACTTCAGGTTATTTGTTGCACACTTGCCCAGTAAGTTGGCCGTCACTTGATTTGAATTGTCCCTCCCATAGAAAATACACAAAGAATGGTCAGTTTTTACTGCTCCAGGACCATCACTTCCTGTATTAACCAACCCCTGATAACTGGGCAGTGTCATGTGTTAGGGCCAAAGTAGATGTGCACAAAAAAGCATTTGTTTGGCCCAGAGTTTATCTTAAAACTAGACGGCAGTGGGGTGGGAGGAAGCACCCACAATAGAACGGATGTGATGGTGGAGGTAGGTAGCCTTTAGCATCTTGGTCCCCGCTGCAGTTTCAATACTGATAGTTCTCAATACTATTTTAAACAGTAAAAAGCTTCCACCGAAAGTCAAGTGAATGTTTTTAAATTTAAAATGGCAGAGAAAGGAGAAGTGCAATCAAGATGGGAACCATGGCGGGCAGGCACAAAGGTGGTAGCAAGCTGCTACGTGCAATTTTACCCTATTTTGACCCCCCCCTACAGTATGGTTTTTTTTAAAGAGATTTAAAAAATTTTTAGATTCACTGTCTATCTTGCTGCTTGTTGTGTCCCTGAGTGAATGGGATTGTTGTTTGAGATTTTAGATATTTATTCTAGATTTGTGTGGATGGATGTGGGTGAGTTGAGTGTATAAGGTATGTGTGTGGGTCTGTGTCCTGGAATGCTTACAAATCTCGTTATACATTATGTATAATGACAATAAAGTAATCTAATCTAATCTGTTAGGCCAACTAATGTGTTGAAATGCACATTTTACATGGCGAATGTCTTGGGACAGAGGTCCATCCTATTTTATTCTTTTTGCTGTGTAAACTACCTTGAGAGCACTTTGTTGGAATCCTGTATTCCTTGAATACTGTGGTAGAAAAACACGGTATAGATATTTTATGGAAATGTGAATCCCAGATGAAATTGCAGACGAAAACATGTGAACTAAGGGCCTTTCATGGCAGACGAAAACATGTGAACTAAGGGCCTTTCATGGTTGTTCAGTTGCTGCAGTCCATGAATACCAGTTTGCTTTCCAGGAGTATCATTTGATTACATCTGAGTATGACATCACTTCCAGGTTAATGACATCACTTCTGGTTGGTCCCAATACAAGTGCCATACTAAATAGTGGGTCCTGGTCTAAATCGTTTGAGAACCACTACTACACATACTTTTTTGGGTGGGCCGGCCGGCCTGCTGTTCCGAGATGATCCTCAGCCCTTCCCAGTGGTTTTAAATTTGGTGCTGGGAGGGCTTAGCCAGAACCATGTAGCTATATGTGGGCCAATCAGGTTGGGTGCAACGATGGGGCCAGGACTGAGAAGGCCCAGCCAATCCGCAGCTTCTGGGGGCGGGAAGAAATTGAGAGGAGACAGAGGTGGAGGGAGGAGGTAGAGCCCGGGCAGAGAGGCAGGGCGCGGCCTTGGCAGGGCCCCCTGAAAGACAGGGCAGGCCTGCAACCCCATGACCCAGAAGAGGGTCAGGGCTTCACTTGAAGCTGGGGAGAGGCTACACCTCTGCCCTCCCCTGCTGACTTCTGGTACTGGGTGTTTCTGTTTTGCCACTGCTGGTTTTTAATCTGCTTTTACACACTGTTGCATCTCAGTATTTTTTTTATTGTTAATATCTGGTTTTAAAATACATTGCTTTTCAATTATGTTAAGTGCCTCCCTAATGAGGAGAAAGAGCAGGATAGAATTTTTTAAAATACATAAATAAAGCATAATTAGCAATGAAGAGGGGCGCTTTCTTATGCCTATTACCTGAGAATTGGTGGGCTTTGGGGAAATGTCTGTTTCTTCAATGCTCCCATCACCATTGCTGTCCTCATCGGATTCCCTGCACCCTTGACAAGTTGCTTCTGTGGACCATGTTTTGGAGAGATCAAAAGTAAGATTGTCGTTAGCTTGTTCTTGGATGGTGGCACTCTCATCAGGTGTCACATTGTTCTCCTTATGATTTGATTCTTTTATAAGGGCTTCATCCTGGGTGACTTCAGGGGACTCTGCTTCCTGTCTTAGTAGGTTTGGAACGTCACCCCTTGGCTGGGATGAAATAGTTCCATCTTGCTTGCAAGTATCATTGGCTTCAGCATTATCACAACGCTGGAGCTGGGCAGTGTCTTCAGAGTTTTTGTCTTGTGCTATGTTCATAGCCGCACGTATTGCCTCTGATAAGACCCCTACCGCTATATGAATTGCAACTTCCTCCACTTTCTGGGGAGTGTCTCTGGAGAGGCTGATGGGCTCCTCCAATTTTGACGCTTGGCTATCACTAGTGGCAATTGAAGCGTCTGACTTAGCTGCTTCTGTTGTATCGTTTTGTACTTCTGTGGCCAAAGATGCAGAGCTCTCCTCCTCAGTCTTGCTGGCCACGGATGACATCTCTGTCGCTGAAAGAGATTTGATTTTGGCCAAAGACGCAGGACTTTCCTTCTCAGTCTTGCTGGCATCATTGGACGCGGGTGCCATCTCTGTCGCCGAAAGAGACTTGTTTGTGGCCAAAGATGCAGGGCTCTCCTCAGTTTTACTGGTGCCATTGGACGCAGTTGCCATCTCTGTGACCGAAAAAGATTTGATTTTGGCCAAAGACACAGGGCTTTCCTCTACAATCTTGCTGGTGCCACTGGATGCTGGTGCCATCTCTGTCGCCGAAAGAGACTTGTTTGTGACCAAAGATACAGGGCTCTCTTCCTCAGTTTTACTGGTGCCTTTGGATGCGGTTGCCATCTCTGTTGCCGAAAGAGATTTGTCTTTGGCCAAAGACACAGGGCGTTCCTCCTCAGGCTTGCTGGTGCCATTGGACGCGGATGCCATCTCTGTCGCCGAAATAGACTTGTTTGTGGCCAAAGATGCAGGGCTCTCTTCCTCAGTTTTACTGGTGCCTTTGGATACGGTTGCCATCTCTGTTGCCAAAAGAGATTTGTCTTTGGCCAAAGACACAGGGTTTTCCTCCTCAGGCTTGCTGGCACCATTGGATTTGGATGTCATCTCTATGGCCGAAAGAGATTCGTTTGTGTGATTTGAGGAAGTGGCAGGAGGAGAAGTTGGTGTCTCACTTTTCCTATTCCCTGGAAGCATGAAAGAGGAGCTGGTTGGACTTACTGGGGAGGAGATGACCAGTGAGCCTCTGTTGCTGCATTTGGAGAAACATAAGAACACTTGAGTGTTCACATCTATTTATTTCCAAACATTTCTATCTTGTTTTTCCACTTAAAGAAAACACTCCAAATGTATAAAATACAAACCACCATACAAAAAAAAAAAAAGTGGAAATAACAGAATTTACAAGATCTCTCAGCAGTAATGCAATTAAAATGTCAATCAATTAGTGGGCATCCTAAAAGCTCCCTGGAATAAATACACTTTCACTGACTGCCCAAAGGAAAGCAGTGTGGGAGCAAGGCAGATCTCCATCAAGAAGACATACCTTAACTTGGCCAACACAATGGACTTTGTTTCTTGGACCTGCTGTGCTTCTGGATGACTGTGAAATGCAAAGCTGGCCTTCCAGTGCTGATCTCAATATTCAGGCAGATTAATATGGGGCAAGGCA
Source organism: Lerista edwardsae (assembly GCA_029204185.1). Taxonomy (NCBI): domain Eukaryota; kingdom Metazoa; phylum Chordata; class Lepidosauria; order Squamata; family Scincidae; genus Lerista; species Lerista edwardsae. The sequence goes on along the minus strand of JAJKFI010000100.1, from coordinate 248,120 downwards.
ATTCTTAAGGAAACTGTAACTTCTATCTATTTACCCATGATAGTGAAATGGGATGGGGCAAAGTATAGTTGCAGAACATCTGCTTTGCATGCAGAAAGTCTTGGCCTCAGTTCCTGGCATCTCCAAGTAGATCTGGAAAACGGCTGGATTCCCTGGATGAATCCCTGGGAAAACCACTGCCAGGCAGTGTAGATGGTACTGAGCTGGATGGATAAAGGTCTGATTCAACAGAAGACAACTTCCCTGTAGAACCTCTATGCTCATAGCAGGTGTTGGTTTCATTCCCTGATTGTGAGCTTTCTAATCTAGCTGCTGTTGGATCCAGAAAGTCAGTCTAGCCAGATTTGGCAGGGCAGATTTTATATTAATGCATAACTGGAAGAAATTCAGTGGCAGCACTATCTAAAGCGAATGTTAATTGAAGGACAAAATGGGAACAATTGGGAACCTGAGGCATGACCCAAATAGAGTTTTGGATCACTCCTATTCATTACCAGCACCAAAGGAGCATGTGCTCTGCTGCCACAGGCTGTTGCAAAAGGGCTGAAAGGGCACTTCCCGTTGGCACTGGCACATGGAGCTGCACCTTCTGGAGCAGGTAATTCCAGTGCTGTGCAGCTCAAGAATGGGAGTAGGGTGGGGAAGGTGGGAATGGGGCAGATGGAGGCCAGTGATGGGGTAGAGTGTGTAGACAGGGCTGGGAGGGGAATGTGATAAGCAGGAATGGCACACTCTATATCCTATCCCCTTCCCAAACCTGATCCGCCACAAGGATCAATGCAGATTTGCACCAACTATATAGGTGACAAAGGTCCAGGTTGTCCCATTGGGACTAACCTGGGGCAAGGGGGCAAATGTCCCCTTAGCCCCTTAGCATCAACATTCCCCCTTGGGAAGTAGGAGAAGCCATACCTGTGCTGCTGCATTGGCACAGGGGAACATAGGTAGGATTGTGACCTTCGTGGGAAGAAAATGGAGTTTAGGCAACTGCAGATTATGGCATCTTCTATGTATAATTCTTTATGATCCTGTACAGAAAATATGTTGATGATTCCACCATCTATAAAGCTCGTTCGCCATTTGTGAACTGGCCTTTCCTGCAATGACTGCCAGGTTGGGAGATCATTGGCCTGCTGGATTAGTGCTATTGGCTCATTTAAATGAACTGTGACCACTTGGTTGTTTAAACAAGTTTTCTGGGGCTAATGTGCCCTCAGTGTCGTACATTTTTTTTAAAAAAAATCTTTGGCTGCTATGAGCTTCCAACTGCAATTTCTTTTTAATTGGTTTTAGGTAGTTTGTATATATTTTGTTTAAAATGGTTGTTCTGTGCCCTGAGAACTATTGTTATTAAAAGGCAAAGTGTAAATTTTTTTAACAAACAAAAAATACTGGTCTCCCGAGGCCCAAAACATGTTTCATCTGGGGCAGTGGGAGGAGATGGATTTTAACACTGCCCCTTTATACTCCTGCATGCTCACAGAACAAATTGTTTACCTTGATATTCCTTTAATAATGAAGACTTTATTGGAGTATTGCTTTTCCAGTTTGCCCATCAGGTCATATAGGTCATGGTTCAGCTGGACATGGTGGCAATGAAAAAAAAAAGCAAATATCAGGCCCAGTAATCAAAAGGGTTTTGGTTGACTTTTTTTTTTTAAAGCTAGTTTAAAAAAAGAAAAATTACTTCTGGCTAGGTGTGTTATTCTTGATGAGCAGTTCAGATTTTTGTAACCTGCCTCAAATCCCCTCATACTTGTCACCCCCCAGTCCCACCTTCCCTCCCCTTTCCCTCTCAGCAATAATGGCACAGATGTGGTAAGCAATTTTCAAAATTCTAACGGTGTCCATCTACTGTAAACAGTGCCCGAAACAGTTTACCAATGTAGGGATAAACACAATATAAACAGGAATATAATGAATGAAATCTGAGTCAATTAACCATAAACCTGAGTCAAATAATTGACTTAAATATATGCATATGCGAAAAATGCAATTCTGAAGAAAAAGCCTACTTTCCGCAATTTAACTTAGTGCATGCTTGTGTCACAGTAGGCACCATCTTAAAGAGGCATTCCCTCTTTTTATTATGCAAGAGAAAACACTTTCTAAGAGGGCACTTACCACCTTAAACATTTCAATGCACATTTCGCTGGTGCAGATCTGAATAGCCCATTGCAGGGCTTGGGGCATTACTCAGCGTAAGGGGACATAAGTCCCCTTACTCTAAGTTGCACTGCAGCCTCTTCCAACTCTGTGATGGATAAAGTTGCAGGCTGACTGGCCTGTCTGTTCTGGCACAGGGTAGGACTGGGCTGCCCGTTGCACAAAACATTTTAAACCAATTAATCTCTGCTTCGTAAAAAATGACAACTATTTACAGTTACCAATAGCAGCAACAGATGGTAAATATACTGAAATGGGATTTCTGTTTGAACCAAGCAGTTAACTGTGAGGACATCCTGCAGCTGTGAATAGGCCAGAGCATTGTCATGATTTTGCATCAGCACAGGAAAAAGTGCAGAACGTGGTGCTGGGTACAGAATTCAGTTTCCTGACAATCTTTGCTCTCATTAAACAGACAGACACAAGAAACATAAAGACTTTCCATCTTTTCCCATACACCCAGCTTGGAGGTATGCCTCAGAACAGGAATGGCCCAAAATGTTTGTTGTGCCTGAGACAGAAAATCTAAAATGGTATCTCCATCCTATACTGGTAATAATATAATTCACTGTTCGCTACCATTTAATTAAGTACCCTATAATCTGTCACCAAAGCCCTGCCCAACAGTAGAGCTGACCCTGCACCAGAGGGGAGCATATTTCAACCACTCTACTTTCAGGGACCTTTTCAACATTGATTAGTCTGCCAAGTAACCCTGCTGTGGAACCTTAGCAAACTGCAGGGGATTTCAGAGCATATGGTAGGGTACACATATAGTCCGTACATATGGGTTACTGGCTGGCCTGTTGAAACTCACCATGGCCTTGCTTGGAGTGTGATGTGGAACACGCCCAACATTCTTCTGCAGCCGCACATCACAAAGACAGACAGCTAGTGATTGGGCAATGGCTTTTCAGAGATCTTGTCTCCCATTACAACTTGTTGCATGTTGTGCCTGGCACAGTGTCAGGGAGGTGGCCCCTGTGCTCCTCCCATTGAGAGATCCAGTGGTTCTATTCCTCCTCTGAGCCTAGACTTAGTCAGCGCTACTTTAGGGTGCAATTGTAACCAACTTTCCAGCACTGGGGTAAGGGCAACGCAGCTCAGAGGTAAGGGAACAGATATTCCCTTACTTTGAGGAGGCCTCTGTGACTATTGCACCACTGCAGAAAGCAGAACATATCCCATTGGCACAGCTATGTCTGTGCTGGAACATTGGTTAGGATTGCGCTCTCAGCCAAGGAGAAGAGGTATCGGTTATGCTTCACATTTCTACCCACTATGGTTTTAAAGTTGAACTTATGAGCATGTTGGCTTGCATAAACCTACCCTGGGCTGCAGGCACCTCTCCTGTTCCTACCTCAACCTTTTATTCCCACATTGTGCCACAGTGAGGTACATAGAAAAGGGAAGTGATATTGTTCCTGTTCAGCACATTCCAATCCATGTAGATTTGTGCCAGTAGGCCAGGGAAGAGATCTGAAATTCTCCTTCCATATATCATTTAGATCCTGACTAATGTGAAATTGCCGGGAGTGAGATAATATTATTTACCTTGCTCATTTCCTTGAAGAAGATATCTCTCAAATTGGAAATATTCTGGAAAATTGTCACATAGCATGCAATTCGACTAGAAAAGAAAAAAAGTAAAAATTATGGACTAATCTGCCCCTTATTGGGCCATACAGTAAGGAAGAATATAATAACTGAAGACACAGACCAAGATGGGAGGGATTATGGAAGAGCCTTTCAACACAGGCTTGCAGAAGAATCACAAGGCACAGCTTTTCCTGAATTGCACAACTTCAGGAGAATGAGTACAAGTTTGGAAGCTTCCCTAAGAAAAGAAATATATAGCCTAGGCAGAGCCTTTTACCCTGATATTCTAATTTTGTAGGTGGAGAGAGCCTTTTTGGGGTGGAGGGTGGAATCTGAAACATTTGGTCATCCATCTGAAGTGGCTCAGTCCAGTAAGCATTACTTCTTGCAAGTCTGCTGAATTGGTAGATTGAATGTGAACCAGCCCACACCTACAGATAAATGGCACAATTCAGAGTTCCTTGGACTGCTTCAGTTCAAATTGTGAGTGAGAATTGTGGAAGTACTACTTTCCACAATCTGTCTATTGAAAACTAGTATACCGGAGGTAGAAACAGTTGTAGCTTAAAGGTCTTCCCAATGTACTCGTTTGCTATATGCAAGGAATTTTTCTTTGTCAGTGCTAGGGAGCATTCAAACTTGCAATCCTGAATCCTGCACCTGCACTTGGAAGTGGTACAGTTTGAAGAACTCTGTTCCAAACGATTTATTGTATGTATGGATCAATTTTAAGATACAAGCCTAAACATCTGGGAACTTAGGGGAATCCTAATGCCTCATATAGGCTGGCACAGTTTTCTCTAGAGTCTCTTTGTTGTATAGTGGTGTATCATGTGGTACCTGCCCCACACCACAGGTGTAGGATGTGTTCTCAAAGACCCATCATCCCTGAGTGATAAATGCTGTACTCAAGGTGAAGTCCCTCCTGTGATTGCCATCCTCACAAGCTCTCACTCCACACACCCCCCATGCCATATATGTTCTCCATACTTTATGACACCCGAAAAGGGCTCGTGAAGCACAGAGAAATCCACCCTCTTCACTACTAGAGTTTCTTTTATAGAGTGCGTGAGGAAAAATGACAGTGGGCGCAAGCCTATAGTTAAACCAGAAATTTTTTACTGGCACCAGGGCCACCATAAAGCACATTTGGACCACTCTTGGAGTCAGGGATGATGGCACACGTCTGTGTGCTGGCCTCTCTGACTCAGAGTGGTTGAAACATACTTTATGGTGTCTCTTGTGCCAGCCAAACTTTGCTGGCCTAACTATGCCAGCCTAACTCCAGGTTAGGATTGTGCCCTGTATCTCTGCGCCCTTGCATCCTAGGTTGTTGTTGTTCAGTCGCTAAGTCATGTCCAACTCTTCGTGATTCCATGGATCACAGCACGCCAGGCCTCTCTGTGTCCTCCACTAGCTTCTGGAGTTTGCCCAAATTAACGTTCATTGCTTCAGTGACACTATCTAACCATCTCATCCTCTGCTGCCCCCTTCCCCTTTTGTCTTCAGTCTTTCCCAGCCTGAAGGTCTTGTCTAAAGAGTTCTCTCTTCTCATGAGGTGGCCAACGTATTTGAGCTTCAGCTTCAGTATTTGTCCTTCCAAGGAGCAATCAGGCTTGACTTCCTGTAGGATTGCCTGATTTGATCTCCTTGCAGTCCAGAGATCTCTCTGGAGTCTTCTCCAACAGCATAATTATTTTGTCTGCTAGCAGAAAGTGAAAACCTAGATAGCTCAGTGGTGGGATTCAGGGGATTTGCCCAGGTTCTATAGAACCGGTTGTTAAATGGCCGGGCCCTGCCCACTCACTTACCTCGGCTGTCTTCGGAGTTTTTTTGGCTCCGGCTGTGACGTCATAGAACCGGTTGTTAATTTATTAGAATCCCACCACTGAGATAGCCCACAACGTTTTTAAAAAAAACCTGGCTACATTAGAATCCGTTTCAAGCAGTCCTTTTGTTTTCCCCCCAGTAGACTAGATAGAAGTGGCTGGAAGATGTAAGGGCAGCACAAGCGCAATGGCACAAATTCAGCAGTGATTATTAATAAATGCATGCCCATACTGGGAGGTGTGTTTGGGAAACAGGAACAAAATGAAATGCAACAAAAAGCTTGGTGTGAACCCAGCTTAAGGGCGGAACGAGATGTGACACCAAGCAGCAAACCTGCGGTTTCAACTTCCCTCTCTGCTTCCTGTGACCTTTAGTTCCTGAGAGGCGTGATGTGATATACCACCACTGCACACTACAGGCTGCTGCAGGGACACAGCAGCAAAACACACAATGCTCTGTGTTTCAGGAATCAAACATTACAGAAGCAGGGAAACTGGATGCAAGGTTGCCATTTTGGACTGCAAACCTGTTTGGTGTCATGTCCAGATCCTCTCTACATCACCATTTGTTCACCATGGACACAGAAGCTAAAATTCAATTCCTTTCATTTTGCTGCCCTCGTGTGGTCACTGAGCACTAGTACTTTTCCAGCAACATTAAAAAAAACCACATTCCATTGCTCATCCAGAAGACTTTCCAGGTGGCAATTGGTAGCACCACAGGATACATTCTTTACTGTCTTGCAGCTGCACCTTGTGTCAGATATTGTACCCACAGAATGGAAGTGCCCCAGAAGTGATAGTAAATAATCACCTCCACTTGAGCTCCTGATTTTTATGTTCGAAGTTCTGAGTTCAGGTCTTGCTTGCCTGCTCTGAACAGCAGGTCCCAGATAATCTGCTCTGAGTGCTAAATCCCTAAGAATCCAGGTATTGGGGATGTGTCTAGAAACTGCATCTATGACCCAATTTATTGCCCCTAGTTGCAGATACGAGAAGACTGGTTGTGGGTCCTGAGCAGTAAAAAAAAAAAGAAAGGCATTCTCTGCACACACAAGAATGAGTTTGCTTTCCAGATCCAAGGTTGAGCCCTGATCCCCAAAACTCTTTTCCACCTATCTGAGACAAGTTCTATCCTGGTCTTGGAAAGATTTTTAATTGCACTTAAAGCCTAGTATTACTGTGTTTCTATACCCCATTGTTGCATTCCTTCCTGAATTCAGCTTTGGCTCAAAACTGCCTTCTCTCATCACTGGGTTTGATGGTTGACAATGAAAAGGCTCTTTGTGATACCATGGAAATTAACATTTAGCTCCACATATAATTTCTAGTTCCAACCTTCTAACATCAATGGTCTATTTCACGTCCCTCTATATAAGGCGTCTTGATCTTTAGCCAATGTAAGTTACCTGTTGTAAAGAATTGGCAGGTCTTCTCTTAATTCTTTATTCAGCTCCTCAAACACAGCTTGGGCTTTGTAGAACTCCTCTTCAGCCTGCCAGACCAAGAGGTTATCAGAGGCATAGGAAATTAAGCAAAATTAACATAGGCAACTGAGCCAATGGCTCCACACTCAACTCTCAATTACACATTACATACACCAAAACTAAAAGTAGCCATTTTTTAAGTCAGGTTCCAACTCTTGAGAATTCAGAAGGCTCCTCAAAACAGAGAGAGGAGGCTGGAAAAGACTTCCTTTAGGAAGGACTATGGAATTATTAGCCATCTTTCTCCATCTGCCATTGGATCAGAGCACAATCCTAACCTGGAGTTTGGCCGGCACAGTTAGGCCAGCAAAGTTCGGCCGGCACAAGAGCCACCCATAAAGCACCTTTGGACCACTCTTGGAGTCAGGGAGGATGGCGCACATCGGTGTGCTGGCCTCTCTGACTCCAAGAGTGGTCCAAGCATACTTTACGGTATCCCTTGTGCTGGCCAAACTTTGCTGGCCTAACTGTGCTGGTCTAACTCCAGGTTAGGATTGCACTCTCAGTGTTATCATTCAGCTGTTAATTGACCCTTCTCCTCCCCCTCCTAACCCCTATGGCTGATCCACCTGTTCGGTTAAGCAGTACACAGTGTACTGATAATTTGGGGCTGATGCGCTTGTTTTCAATCTTTTCCATCTCATGGCACACTGAGAAGGCACTAAAATTGTAAAGGCACACGATCTGTTTTTTGGCACTTGTCAAAGCACACTACATTGCGGGCCAGGGGCGTACATTCCCTAATGGCCCTACTAATATATGACCCTCCCCCAAACTTCTGCAGCACACCTGCAGACCATTTGTAGCACAGGAATGTCCTGTGGCACAGTGGTTGAAAACAACGGAGTTAGGCCCTTACAGCCCAATCCTGTGCTTGCTTCTGCCTGCAGGACAAGCATGTGCACTGTTGCAAACCTACCCTAAGGCACGTTTCATCTGTATGGAGGACTGTCCTGCTGTCGGAAAGGCCTGCACCAGCTTCCCAGTGCCAGTCAGAGCTCCAGCACCAGGACTGGACAGGGGGAGAGTGGAACAGAGGGCAGGGAGGAGTTTAATGGAGGTGTGGGAGGGCAAGAAAAAAGGTGGATCAGGTTTGGGAAGGAGGCAGAGATGCCAGAAGAGGCCTCTGAAGTACACTATCTCCCTTCCCAAGTCTAAAAGCCCAAACGGGGTGGGAGATGGATTTGTGCCAGCTACAGAACTGGTGCAGATCTGAGTAGCCCCATAGAAGCTGGGGGGGGGGTTACCCAGGGTAAGGGGACTGTGAAGAGACCTCCAGCATCCACAAGGCCAGTGGCTCTACAATCCCATCTTGCCCCCTCTCCACTGGAGGCCACGTGATTCTCAACAGCCTGGCTTCCAAATGGCTACTTTGCAGAAGGGGTTCCAGGAAGCAGGAGCTATTGGCTGCCTTTCTCCAGCTCTTTTTTTACATCCCTGCTTTATCTTACCTGTTCTCTAGCAGCCATTTGTCCCTACTACACCCCTCCCCCCCCCCGCTCTCAATTCCTAAGGACAAGTAGCCAATCCAAAAGGAGAGAAATAAGATCCTCAGAGAGATAACAAACAGGTGGAGAAAGGCAGCCAACAGCTACGGCTTCCCTGGGGTTTTCCTTCCAGGCTGCTCTGCCTATCTCAGTGGGAGCTCAGGCTCCACAACAGGCAGAGCCTGGCTCAGTTCCAGGTGGCTATTTTTGAAGTGATGAAGGTAACACATCGCCGTTGTTGACAGGCGCTACGCATTTGTCCTCTGTCCTCCTTGACCCTTCTCTAGGAAGTCTCAGCTTTCTACTTCTGCCGCATCTCAGCCTCCTCTCTATCATTTCAGGAGCAAGATTGAAGATATAGAGTGCCATGGAACAGATTGGTCTCTGAGCTCTGGGGACTTTGCCTGAGTGGCACGCTCTGATGCAAGGCAGCCATTCGGCGACCTGACATTGGGATCCCAACCTTGTTGACCCAACCTGTCCCAAATTATGCGGGAAGCTCATTGACCCTCAAAGTATGCAAAGGAAAACTCAAAATTCAGACAGCCAGGATGGTGTAGTGGTTTGGGAGTTGGACTTAGACCTGGAGGATGCAGGTTCAAATCTCTGCTCAGCCATAAATCTTCCTTAGTGACCTTGAGTCGGTCACAATTGCTCAGCCCCACCTAACTCACAGGGTTGTTGTGAGGACAAAAGGAGGGAAGGAACTATGTACATCTCCCTGAGCTCCTTGGAGGAAGGGTGGCATAAAAACATGAAAATAATGTGAAAATTAAACTCCTGTTAACAGAGCCTTGAGGGGACAGTTTGGCTGGACCTTGTTTCAGGAGCTGGTTGGGCTTTATGGATCTGAGCTGATGTTGCTTTGAAACTAGCACTACCTGCCAGTTGTCAGAAAACTGCTCCAGGTCTGGGAGTTTGTGTGGGCTGTCAAGGCATCCTTTGTACCTTTGCAATTTTTGCTTCATCTTTTTTCTTGGCATTCTGTAGCGCTTCCAAGTGATGCCTGCTGCTATCGTAATCCACTAGTTTCCGTCCCCTCTTAGCAATTCGCTCCTGTGAAGAAAGTGAAAAGTGAACTGAAGGGGATGCTTCTCTTTTCTTCTTTGTACAATCCCCCGAAAGAAGACCTTGGAATAGAAGCGACCGCACGACCTCTGAATACTGATAAACCAGCCGGCACACCATGCAAGAACTGAGTAGAGGCATGGAGTGGGGAAAATTCCCAGCAAAGCTCACAGCCCTATTCTTAGATGTATACAAGGTTGAATTGCAGGAAGACAGTAGATTTTCAGAGCGCTTGCTCTCTTATTTTTACACCTCACAACAATTGGAGAGAGAAGTGCTCCTGAAAAAGAATCACATATGCTCCCCAAAGCAAGAGAGGACACAACTCTCCTCCTTAGCACCCGCTAAAACGCTCCTCTGGAATCCACTATTCCTTTGGCCCAAACAATGACAAACAAGTAAAAAAATACATGTTATTTCAAGGGCTCTCATTTGCATTCATTCATATCTGCCTGCTTTAGGAGGCCCTGATGGTTGCAGTATGCTCAGCCCAGCATGATCTTTAGCAGGGATCAACCCCACTACATGATCCACCTGAAGTAGCAATTTTGTTGATGGTTCCTTCTATTTGGGTGGTAAGATCCATAAGTCAAAAAAAGATCATAGCCTTTTCAGTTGCGATTTCAATGTTATGCCCTTCCAAGAGACAGCTGCATAAGTCCCAGCCACCTGCAGACTTGAGAGCTTTGTGTGTCTTTATGCAAAGGCACCTTTATGTGTCTTGTGTGTCTTTACACTGTAATGCAACATTAAGGTCACATAGTATTTTAATTCCAGACGGCTACAACTCCACTGCAAATAGTTGTTTCATGGTGGTCCAGATTTCTAGATCGGATCTGCTGCTGAATGTCTGCTCTGGTCTTAAATAGCCAGTATTCATTGGCAGAGAGCATCTCAATGTACAAATCTGGAACTGTGCAGATCATTAAAACTATTCCCGCTGTCCACTGGAAGACGTCCACTATAGTAGGTGTTGTATAACGGAGATTAAAAAGAGCTTAGAGAGAAAAAAAGGGTTCGGAGAGAAAGGGTGCAGATACAAGGAAAAATATACCATACCGTTTTTAATTGTTTAAAAGAGGGGGAGGGAATAAAGAGAAAGATAAAACGAGATGTAAAAACATTCAAAACAGAAAGGCTTGCATAAAAATATGAACTTGCGTTTTTACAAAGAAATGATCCAAGAGGTAGAGAAAATGTCCAAGTCCTTTGCTGTAAACGTGAAACATTTTGAAATGAAAAACTCAACTTTTCAAGGTGCCCCATTCCATGCTAAATATTTGATTCTACATACGTAACCCTGGACTCCATACCTTAATTTCATTAAATGGGGTCAAGTAATTTTCCATGGTCCTGATTGCTTGGTCTGCCAACTTCTCTTCATAATCTTCCCACAAAAGATCATTGCTCTGCAGGTAAAACACATGGAGACATTTCAGAATGGTATTCAGATTGTGCCGCTGCATCACTGTATGGGGATTTACATTGGATTGGACTGTAAGTACCCGATGTGCATACAGGGGACTGTATGTAAGTTGAAACATACAGTATGTAGGCCAAAACATCCAGTTCTTCCTGATCTAGGACTTTTGCACTTGCACAAACACACCACCGAAGGATGTATTGCACATCTGAGAAAGGGCCAACACAGCCACCCATAACTAGGACATGTTATGGAAGCCCCTGTATACTATATATACTCAACGATTGGCCTTTATTGGGTCATCCCATGCATTTCTTCCTTCAGTGATTGAACAATCAAGCAATGACTTTTCAACTCACCTGGGCTATGGCTTTCAAGTCTTCATGCCCATCCCATTCATCACTGTAAATTTCTTGCAAGGTTTCAGAGACTTTCTTGGAACTTTCATGCATCACTGCAAAAGACATCAAAACCCTGATTAACTCAGCGTTCCCACTGACTCAATGATTGGCATTCTCAGAAATCGCGTCTCTTTGTTGCCAGTGCCCAATCAATACATGTAGCCTGTCTCTACTTGAACAACTTGTCAGGCTCTCAGCATCACAACCTTAGTAGGATTCATAGGGCAGTAGGATACTTTGGAGCCCATCCAAAGCCCATTCAAATGGAGCCCGTCCATTCTACTTGGGCAGAGTGTACTGGAAGAGGCAGACTGTGTTGTCATGTTCACGAGGCAGCAGAAATGACAAAGAAGCAGTCCATGAAGTGAGAGAAAGAAATGATGTATGTGCAGCAAAGGAAGGAGGGGTAGGCAAGGGAGAAAGTAGCCCACCAAGACCCACGGACACAGGTCAGTGGCTCCTGTCAGTCACGAACTGCGCACAGGTCAGAGAAATGAACAACGATGAGTTGAATGGATCCCTTAATTAGGAAGTGAACTATGGTTGGTTCACCAAGATCATCTGACTCCTGGGTTTCAGCCAGTTCTGACCAGTGGTTCTTGATAGCTGGCTCAAAGTGACTGTAGTACCCAACCCCCTTTTGCCAGTTGTTCGGTGGTACAGTGAGTTGGGAATTGGCTTGGTGTCATTAAGCATCCAAGATGCCCATTGACCCCCCCAAACAATAATCAGACGAAAGCTGTGCATAATTGTACTAGAGCTGCTCTTTCAGGAGATTACCAGTGTGGTGTAGCAGCTACTCAGTCCAAACCCCTGCTCAGACATTGTGCCATTTAGTGTCACTCTCAGTCTACCTCAAATTGAGGGACCACCTTTGTCCATATAATCCTATCTGTCCTCTCAGGGGGCCCTTTTGTCTGTGCTGCCACTGGTAGAGGTGGGTGGCAGTGGCTAGGAACAGGGCCTTCTCAGTGGTGGTGCCTCACCTATGGAATCCCCTTCTCCTGGAGTTAAGGATGGCTCCCTCTATGGAGACTTTTCGGCGGGGCCTCAAGACCTTTTTATTTATGAAAGCTTTGAACCAATACTGTGGGTTGGCATTTTTAATGGGGTGTATTTTAATCATTGCGATCCTGGGTGTTCACTTTGTTTTAACGTTTAATTGTTTTTAAGCTATTTTTTAGTATTGTTTTAACTGAATTGCATTGGTTTTATAAGTCACCTTGAATCCCCTTCAGTGTGGGAGAAAGGCATGCTATGAATGACTGAGTGAATGAATGAATGAATGAATTGTGGCTTGAAATAAGGAGGTATATTACTTCATACCTCAACATACTTGAGGTATGTCGCTTTCAGAGGAAGTATGGAGAATTTTTTTGTTTTTATTAATTATCCAAGATAGGCTTGGAGAAGAGTCAACAAAAGAGTTATTTTGTTGTGGAGGAAGTTTGCCTCATGAACATAGAGACTACAGGAGATGGCAGCTGAGCTGATGGGCCTTGAGTGAAAACACAATTGAAAAGCTCCTGTCCACGTTGTTCTCAGATTATGCAACTGAACAATGGAGGAAGTGGCAGGAAATAACTTAGTACAGACAATGTGACAGTTCTACAATCCCAAGATTAGCTCAGTTTACCTTTCACGGCATTGAGGAAAACCTTGAGGTCTTTATAAAGTCTGTGACCTTCAATCTGGGTGGGAAAAAAAAGGAAAGACAGGAAGTAATTGGGTCAGATGTGCTATCTGGATGTCAGTTTCTGCTTGCCATTTTCATCATTCTCTCTGGATGCCCAAAGCAAACGGGAAGAAAGAAAGAACAAAGGATGGTGCCTCTGCTTGTAGTCCCCTCACAAGCACATAGCTATAGCTAGGAACATCATATATCCTCCATATGGTTCTGATCAAGATGTCCCATTATTTCTTCACTATGGTAACATTCAAGAAACTCAAATTGCCTGAGTAGCTTTATGCTCCATCTCCAAACCATCTCCTATTAAACATATGCTCCAGGAGTCAACTCAAATCTGTCCTCCACCTGTTCCTCTGTGTATTTCACGAATTCCTTCATATATCTCCTCCTCCTCACCACCGCTCTATCAGAGCCAGGGTGGGGAATGGTTCTGATGTTAGACCTGGAAGATACAGCTCAAATCTCCGCCATGATGCTGCCTGGGTGACCTTGGGCTAGTCACTGCCTCTCAGCCTGAGACAGGGTTGTTATGAAGACAAAATGAGGGAAGGAACCATGTACACCACCCTAAACTTCTGGGAGGAAGGGCAGTAGAAAAATACAAAAACAAAATAAAATATAACCTGCTGCTGCTGAAAATTGTATGCACTTTGTTCAAACTGCTCATCTTTAGTTTCCACTGTTTTCCCCAGTTTTTGCAAAACCTGTAGAGAAAGGGGAAAAATAGTATATAGTTAGTATTAAGGCTGTCCCCACTGAACATTCAGTTAATAGAGTGCAGACATTCCCCACATCTGTGAATTCCATATCCATGGTTTCAATTATCCTCCTTTTTGCGGAAATGACTTACCTGCCTGTGATTGCAGCCCTCCTGTTGCCGCGTTTCCTTAGCTCTTTGCTGCCTATGAATGCAAACAGGAAGTGTGGTGGAGGGCTGCAAAGAACATGCTACTAAGCTCTATGAATTCTATGATAAGCATCATGTTCTTTTCAGAGTTCCAAATGCTTCCCGTTAGGATTTGCAGTCAGCAAAGAGGTAGCGAGACACAGGAGACAGCAACAGGAGAGTTTCAATCACAGACAGGTATCTGACTCTAATAAGCAGAATTCCAGGTATGCCTCACGTCAACCAGGAAAGAAGAAGTAAGAAGTATCACAGGCAGGAGAAGCCACAGTTGCTTTGTCTGCTGCTGTGCTAAAGAACTGAAAACCTCAGAGCAGGTCTCTGAGTTGCAACTGATAAACTCAAAAGCACAACTATGAGATTTGCCTATACTAACTCTGCTTAGTGTTCTGAAAGGTCACCTGTTTTTGTGGTTGACAATAATGCAAGTAACTTTCTGTAGTTTCCCACATCCTAACCCTGTAGGCGTAGAAGAATGCTAAAGGCACATGAGCTGAAGAAACAACAAAAGCGACAAGCAGCAAACAATCGCTATCAACAGCGTTCTAAGTTGCTGGCTTTAGGTTGGGAGCCAGTAACAGGCTTAACCCTAATTCTTTTTCCTAGTCAGCCTAGCAGACCTTGTTGCCCTTACAAACCACACTGTGAGGCACCACAAAATGATACTGCTTTTATATCAGCTTGACTATCAAAGCTTTCCCCCAAAGAATTCTGGGAACTGACATTTTGTGAGGGTGCTGATCATTTAATGTCTGAAATTCTCTCATTGAACATTCCCAGAATTCCTTGGGAAGAGATTACTACTTTGTCTATGCCAGCGTTATTCAAACTGTGGGTCAGGACCCACTTGGTCCTGATGTCAGGTGGGTTGTGGAAAGCTGGGAGCAGCCATCTTGGAAGTTGCAGACCTTACTCTTTTGTGAGTGTTAACTGTTTGAATTCTCAAATTTTTTTAATATAATTTTTTATATAAAAAAGAGGTTTTTTTAATATAATTTTGTTTTTGTTCAGTGCTTTTACATAATACTTTGTCCTAGTCTTACTTTCTGTCACAGATGTTTCATGGTGGTACAATTGTTGTAGTCAATTTACATTTCAGGAGTGTCATTTTATTATGTTACAATGACAGCACTTCCTGCTTGATGTCACTTCCTGCCACATCATCACTTCCAGGATAATAACATCACTTCCGGTGGGTCCTGAAATGATTGCCATTCTAAAAAGTGGGTCCTGGTCTAGAAAGTTTGAATACCACTGGTCTATACTATAGATATTTGCTATCGTCTCTCAGAATGGTTTTGGATGTTATCATCAAGTGGCAAAAGCAGATGACAATCTGCTAGTGTAATTGTAACTTTATACATCTAGTGTAATATTTAAAGATGGAGTTCTCTTCTCCCTGATCATCTAAATTAGGGCTCAGCATGGGTAGTACAAGTGTAAGGCACATAAAGTCTTATTATATTGCCCATTGTGGGCTGGGCTTTCCCCAGGGGAAGGAGACGAATGTCCCTTTCTCACAAGGAGACCCCAGTGGCTGTCTGGCTCAGGATTGGGCTGCCTCTGATCTCCATATTAATCAGATGATTACACACCTCATGGTGGTAGGTTGCACTCTCCTCTTTGGATGTCAACTGACCATGTATGAACAGCAGATGCAAGGCTGTCTGTACTGTACTTTCACCCCTTGATAATATTACTTGAATACACCTCCAGTGTGATGCAGCAGTGACAAAGGGCACATTCAATACAGCTATTCCTTGGATAGCAATGAGCAGAAATCCTGCCCAAAAGTGAAGTGCTGTGTGATACAGCACTATTGGAGACATTTTTGATATTATAGGCAGGAAACAGGTGCCGATTGGCCCAGAATGCTCTGCTCCCATTGATTAGAACTGCTGTCAACCACACCAGGACAAAGAGTGCTGAAATGAATCAACACTAAGGAAAAAGCAGCATTATCCTCCAGAAGGTATGCCTAGATGAGGGATAGTGACAGGTAAACTGGCCCAAATCCACCAATCTGAAGCCAGAGTAACCAGTGGAATCTCCAAGATATCAGCCGGATGTCTAGAAAAGTAAGCTCAACTCTTGATAAATGCATGGATGCTCATGCTGCACTTCTAAAAATAAATTTGAATCAGCAGGATGAACTTGTCTGAAGCATGAAAGGAGAGTCCAGACAGACAGCAGAGCCACTGTTATTTTAGTTGCAAAAGCTGAGAGAAAACAGCCAGGTGTACACCATACTTCAGAATTCACTGGTGAATTCTGCTTTCATATTACATTTGTGCAGCCTTAGATCATTTTTTAGGCAGCTTTTGGGAGCCAAGAAAATTTTACTTGATTTTACATTTTACTTAATACATGCTATAAAAGGTAAACGTTTCCCTACGACCGAATGGTCTAATGACTGACGATAGGGGGCGATGCTCATCCCCATTTCTACGCTGAAGAGCCGGTGTTTCTCCTAGGACAAGCTTCCATGGTCATATGGCCAGCTTGACTATATGCCGTAGCACACGGAACACCGTTACCGTCCCACCAAAGTGGTACTTATTTATCTACTCTCATTTTTTGGTGCTTTCAAACTGCTAGGTTGGCAGGAGCTGGGAAAGCAACGGGAGCTCACTCCGTTGTGTGGTCTCGAACTGCCAACCTTCTGGTCAACAAGCTCAGCGGTTTAACCTGCAGCGCCACCATGTCCCTACATGCTATAACTGTGTCTTAATCTAAATCCATAAAGATGAAGATGACAAACTAAGTAAGGACTAGATTGCTCAAGAACATTCTTCTAATCTGGACATAAAAGGCTGCAAAGGGTGAAAAGAACAATGATATGGGCATCCCCTAGCCTTTCAGGTTTAATAGCAGCCTTGGGAAGGGTGGACAATTTAAATTGGATTCAGCTGTGGAAAAAGGGTTAACTCCCTCTCTTCAGCATCAGAGGTTCTTAAATTGCCCCTAGCACCTTTTAACACCAAACTGTGCCAGAAGATTGGCTCATAGCTCCCATGTCACATTTTAGCTTGTCCTTTGGGGGTTGCCATTTTAATGGCAGGAGGTGTAGTCTGGAGGTTGAGCCATCACCTTGTCTGATGGTGCTCAGCAGGATCAGCTGACGTATCGCCTTGGATGGGTGACCAGACCCACTGGCTAAAGGGACATGAACGGGCAAGAAATGGATAACATCCTGAGAACCAGCCAGAGGCTGTGTTTCGCAGGTAGAAGCTTGAAAAGTGCAGTTGCTTTGCAGCTAGGACGACATTCATGTTTTCCATGAAGGAAAACATCTAGGAGAAATGGAGGCTCCTATGAGTTTCATAGAATAACGCTTGTAAAAACATCAGTTGAAAAAAATGGAGTTCATGGTCAGCCTGCCTATGTAAACCACCTTGCATCTACAAGTCTTCGAGAAGGGTGGCTTTACAACAATAACATGACTTGTAACATGATTAGGGTGTGGGCTATATTTCCTGTACATCCTGTACGCACCTTGGGAGGCATGCATTTCCCCTCAGAACTAGCTTTTCTCATTGGACGTTAGAGTCATGCAGTCAGCAGCACAGTATCAACAATACCCTTGTAAATGAGTAGAAAATGACGATTCACCCATATAAATGGACCATCATGGATCAAATGCTAAGGCAGAACTTTCATATCACTGCAGACCCAATGGTCCGCAATAGTTCACACACAGGTGACTGCAGGTCATCAAAACGTCTGCTTGTGATGAGCCATGAAGACCCTTAGAGGAGGGGCTGAGGTGTGAGTGACAGGTGACTCCTCCTTTTGTGTGTTACGTGAGAAAGACAAAGACAGCAGTGAATTCTGAGAATGCTGTGGATTCTGGAAGAAACAGAAACTGAGATGGGATGTGACTGGAGAGAGACCGAAATGAAAGCTAAAAGAAGGAAGTGGCAGCCACGCTTAGACCAGTGCTGCAAAGACATCATAAGCCTCAGTGATCTCCCCAAACTAAGGAAGCCTCAAACTAGGCAGTGCTGTGCCCCTGGAACCTCTCACCACTTCTTGTAGTATTTGCCTTATTTATAAATGTACAAGATTGAACAGCTAGGTGATTTAAGTAGCACACTTCTGAAAGCAACATCACATGCATTTTCTAAGCGCGTCTGCAACTGCCAGCCTACTCTGAACAGGCTTGCTGTGGTGTTGCATCACACAGTGATATCTATTTACATATTTCTAAATTGGTTTGTACAATATCCAAAAGGGTGATGTAACATAGAAGTGCAGAATAGAGAAAGAAAAAGGGTTTCCTTCTGCTTATGAACAAAAGCCATGGGCAACGGGTTTACTGTCCCTTGATTAACATTTCATGGGGCTGCCAAGGGCTAGATAAAGCTGAACTGGGGGTTTGACTCCTGGGCATTCTTCATTTCCCATCTTGGGCCCTTGAAAGCAGAAGATTGCAAAGAAAAACAGCTGTGCTAAGCATTGCTATGTCATTCCTCAAGTGCTGCAACACCCCTTCTCCAAGACATCTCCTTGTTCAAAGCTGGTTTATTTGAAAACTTCCACTGTGACTCATCCTAAACATTTCCGGCCAGATAACAGAATTCTCTTTTGGAAAGTCCTAGCCCCTTTCAACAACGCGTCTTCCCCAGTACTGTCCCTAGAAGGGGGGGGGGCTCTGTGTTTTGCAAGGAGCTATACTTGCTATATAAACCGCTCCTCTCTCCCGTAGCCAGTCCCTGTGGGGAAAGCAATGCCTCCACATTGCTTACTGGCTATGAGGCAAGGAAAAGGAGTGCTTTACATGGTAAGATAAGGCTCCTTGCAAAACATAGCACCTTCCCCCCTCTAGGGATGTTACTGCGCTTTCTAGACTGTTCCATGTCGGAACAAAGGAGTAACTGTTAATTTGTGGAATGGATATAATGTACTTTTTTTTCTATGACTTGATTGCTCTGCATTAGGGGTAGGCAGAAAGGTAAGTGTCTGAGAGATTTGTAAGATTGACTCACAGCCCAATCCTATCCTGCACTGGAATAGGCAGGCCTGCACCGTATCCAGCACAGGGTGGGCGTTGGCTGCCGCACAACTCAGAGTAAGGGGATTTATTTCCCCTTACCCCATGTTGTGAAGTAGCCACCTCATGGGGCTACTTGGATCTGTGCCAGCAAATTCACCGACACAAACATGAGTAACCTGGGTAAGGCCGACCAGGACAGGACAGGGGGTTTGAATCCAGCACAAGTTTTGGAGGCCAGTCCCAGTGGTGGGATTCAAATAAATTAACAACCGGTTCTATGACGTCATAGCCGGAGCCAAAAAACAACAACCCGAAACCAGCCGAGGTAAGCGAGTGGGCGGGGCCCGGCCATTTAACAACCGGTTCTATAGAACCTGGGCGAACCCCCCTGAATCCCACCACTGGCCAGTCCCACCCTCCTCTCTGGCTCAGTCCACCCTCTCCCTGTCCCAAAATGCCCCATTTCGCCCTTCCCCGCAGCCTCTCCTAAACCCCTGTCGAAACCTCTCTCCTCGGTTGTGGCAAATGTACTGGCTTGGGGCCGGGATCTGGCGCCAGTAGGCCGGTGCACACCTGTATGCTGGCCTAGCCGTCTTGAGAGTAGTTGTGCTTTATGACACGTTCACAACACTCTCACGCCAGCTAAGCGCATCTTCAGGATTGTACTCTCAATTATTTAACAATAGCTACATTTATAAAAAGATTCTCCTCCTCCTAAATTCGGCTGCTGAAATAGAGAGCCTGGGGAATTTTTGCATTTTAGTACCACAAAGAAATTCCTGGGATGAACATGGATCCAGAGGCACCCTGCTGCTTTGTGCCTTTGCCCCAACACAAGCAATTATTTTGTGTCTTACTTGGGGTCTGGTTAAAAGTGACTCTGCAAACCCAAAGCTTGCTCATCCCAATCTAGATGAATGTCTCCTCTGACAGTATACTCATAATTACAAACATAGATTAGACTCAGGTGTTCAAGCATTAAATGACAGGTTTAAGGTGAGGGGTGGATATGTCCAGTGGTGAAATTCAGCCAGTTCTCACCAGTTCTGCAGAACCGGTTGCTAATTTTAGGTTGGGAGAGGGAAGAAAGGCAGTGGCCGCCCTGAAGGACATAGAACCAGTTGTTAATTTATTTGAATCCCACCACTGGAAATGACCCCTTTTACCAATATTTAATCACTCAGACCAAAAGGACCAAAAGCTTACATACTTACCTGAGAGTAAGTCCCAATGAACTCAATGGGGCTTACTTCTGAGTAGACATGCATAGGATTGTGCTAAAAGTGTGTGAAGGGGTGATTAGTCTATACTAAGCACAGACCAACATGTAAAACATCCAAAACCTTTTCCACCCTTTGCCCCGTCTCTCATTGTTCATGGGGCATATTTTGAAAAGTGAAAGGACAGGCTGTGTGCAGATAAGCATAAAGCAGATAAGCATTAAAAAAAACCCATCTCAGCACTGGTACCTTTTCTTGAGCTCGGCTGAATTGCTTTTGGACCCGTTTTGCGAACAGCCCAGCCCCTCCCGTCTTGCTCTCTGCCATGGCTGTGTTTCGTTGAGCAATTTCTGTTTTCAGCATCAAGCTGTGGTTAATTTTTTTTTTTTACTTCTGTAAAAGGAAGTTTAAGAAAGAAGTGTCATCTGTCACCAGGCTTGGCACCCGCTTAACCATTGGTTTGGGACATCTTTGCCTCTTCAGCTATGTGCTGCGGAAGCCCGCCTCCTTCACACAAAATATACAAAGCTGAGAAATGATGTTGTGGGGCAGACTAAAGACCATCTAGTCCAGCATCCTGGAGCAAATTCTGTGTCCAGAAATGCCTTTCAGGCCTGGATTCCTCAGGCAACAGCAATGAGGCAGAGATAAGATGATAGAAGGGAAGGACTGTACCACTTCACAACTCACTTTTTGGAATGGTTCCCTGTGTGGAAAATTCTCAGCAAATTGACACTAGCAGAGCACCACAAGAGCTGGGGATCTCTCTCCCTTAGGTATAGTTTTTAGTGGCAGTTATTTTATACTGTGGGCTTTTAAAATTGGCGTCTCTACCTATCGTTTGATATGGTACTACCAATGGCATAGCTAAAGAAATGCAGGAGGGTGCATTTACACCGGACAACAATCTTTAAGGGAGCAACAAGCTGAGCTTGGCACTTGTGGCTAAAATTGTGAAAACGTTTGCAATTATGAATAATACCATCATTTTATATATCATTCAATGCAGAATGCAATGAAACAAACTGGAGCTTAATATCTTTACTCTATCAAACATCATGGCCAAAAAACCAGAAAACAAAAATACAACTATCACGTAAAAATAGCGGTTTGTTAAAATCACGGTTTTTAGGAACGGGACTGTCATGTTATATATCATTCGATGTGGAATTTCATGCAGAATGCAACGAAACAAATTGGAGTGTCATATCTTCATTCTATCAAAAATTATAGCCAAAAAATACAAGAAAATGAAATTACAACTATGATGTCACTTCCTGTTCCTGGGCATAATTTTGCCCTCTGCACCGGGCTACACTTTCATTAGCTATGCCATTGGGTGCTACCTCAGCTTCATACCATCTCATTTGGCTGCATGTATCTACCAAGACTCAGTACCCTACAACTGTATGTGAAACACTCAAGGGTGGATGAAACAAATTATGTATGCTGTAGAGTGGGACTTAGTGGCATTTTATTCTTACTTTTAGTATTTATCTAGTACCATTATGAGATTAGATTTGGTGTGGCAAATAACAGGATACTAGAGTGAGGGAATGAACAAAAAATTAATAGACGTTAATAACCCCAAGCACCAACTTGAATGGGAGCCTCCATCACCTCAAGTACAGCTACCCGAGAGGCATAAGGCAAAGGGAAGAGAGTGAGCAAAACAAGATTAACCCCAAAGAACATAGAAAACAAAACAGGAGAATATAGCTTTATTTTTGCCAAGGTTTGCAGACACTACAGCATTTCACAAATTGTGCAACAAGTTTTGACTGGACAGTGACATCAGCCTCTGATAAAAGCTCTTCTTTCTGTTTTCTAGCTTGATCAGTTTGAGGAAATAACCTGAAAAAAGATTGTTTTTAAAAAAAGTTAATCCCATGAGGCCACATATTTTAAAAAGGTTATTCAAAATGCCAATTTAGGTACCAAAGTAGTAGATGAAACTTGTGTAATGAAGTGCCCTAGCAAGGAAATGGTATGTCCAGTCTGAGATTAGCTGGTCACTCAACATGAGGGCTGGGTAGGAATTTTTTTCTGTCATTCGAATTGGCCATGGATGGCAGGCCAATCCATGGCCTGCCCCAAACCCATTTGCTTACCACTGCTTATTCCAGACCGGGGAGGGAGAGAGGGTGTGGTTTCATGACTTAAAAACTGTTCACTCGTGCTTAATAAAGTTAAATCCCAACCACAGTCTGATGTCCTTCCTATTACAAGGGTAATAGGCTACCTTAGAAAGAAGGGGAGAGGCAACAAGATACAAATATCTGGTTTTGTGTTCCCTGAGGCTTCCCTGAGGCATCTGATGGGCTACTGTGAGATACAGGAAACTGGAGTAGATGGGCCTTTGGCCTGATCCAGTGGGGCTCTTCTTATGTCCTTATGAAATTTCAGTTGAAAAGGCTATAGCATTCTAGCTCCTGTCTCCACAAGTGGCAACCATTCATTTCTATGGCAGATGGTAAAGCATACAGTCCCAAGTGTAGAAGGTGCACCATGTACATGAAGCTAAGTCAGCCAAGGCATGGGCAGTGCAAGGGTGGAAGACTGTCCCCACAAGGGTGGGAGATTCTACCCTACCCTGACCCACATAATGAAAGAAAGGTTGGACATAAATGTCATAACATGATGTATATGTAATGTAAGCATGTATGTTTATATTTATAATTAACATAGGCACACCAACCCACCTCCCAACTTTCCATCATTCTCCAGTATAAACTAGAAATGGACCCCAGCAAGGGGCTAAGCAGATAGTATCAGCAGGACTGGCATCAGACACTGGCTGAAGGCTCATGGCTTCCAGGTGGCTTACCTGGCTGACCCCTGCTGGTGTGTAGTCACATCTTGCTATTGTGCAAATTACAGCAGCACCTTAATGGCCCCGTGCTATGGGCACATTGTGCCAGCAGAATGTGAATTCCGCTGGCAGAACACGCTTTGCGGCTGTCGCAAATGCGACATCAATGGAATGCAGGGCAAGGTAAAGCCATGCAGGGGTTGGAAAGGAGGGGGTGAAACAGGGTTCGGTGGGTGGAATGGGGAGGATATGGGGGTGCAGATGGGGCTTAGGAAGGGGGCAGGTTCAGCAGCTGCAACACCCACCAAATCCTAATCACCTTCCTGGGCCTGATCCAGCTTTATGGGTCATTGTGAACTTGTCCCAGCAATATTGCTGGAGCAGGTCTGAGTTGACCTGTGGCGACAGCTGGTGCTTACCCCAGGGCAAGGGAACAAAATGTTCTCTTACCCCAAGGAGGCCTCAACATGCTGAAACTTCCCTGCAGGAATCAGTGAACACCACATTGACTGCATGGGGAATTATGGTAGATTGGGCTGTAAATCAAATTATAAGAAGCTAGACTCAAAAAGTATTCTAGATTTTTGCAATCACACTTCAAGAGCCACAGCTACTTAAAGGCTTCTGCAAAAGGCCCCTAGAGCAGCACCTAGGGAAGAGAGGGGAGGAGGAAGCCCCCTCCCCTCTTCTATCTTCCAAGAAGCCAATGTGATTGATGGGATACTTGCATGTGGCAGGACCTCTGCCACTTGGGAGCATCCTAATTGGCCTCTAGGGCTGAGCTGGACATAACCTCCATCCCCTTTCCTCCCTGGAGGCCGAACTCTGACAGTTGTCTCAGATGGCAAGTCTGGGTAGGAAGGATGGGATGGGGGGGGGGTGAGCTGAAGAGCAGATAGCAGACCAACAGGCTCAGTGTGGGTGGCAGAGCCAAAACAGTGCCTTGTATAAATCCCATTTTTAGATGGTATCTATTTCTGGATAACCATTTCCTGAGGGACTACTGTGTTAGTCAGCGACAGCAAAAATCACAAAAGCATCATGCAGCACTTCAAGACTAACCCATTTATTTCAGCACAAGCTCTTATGAATTACAGTCCACTGCATCAGAGGCATCTGGTGAAGGGGTCTGTAATCTGCCAAAGCTGATGCCAAGATAAATATGCTTTGTAGCACTTTTCAGGTGCCACAGGATTCTCTGTTCTCTTTCTGTTTACTTCCCATCCCCACCCCCAACAAAGGATGTGTTTAGTCTTAAACATGGGCAGTCACCATGGTTGCACTGCACAGTGAAATAAACTTACACTATTAAGCCAGGAGATATAGGCAGAGACCCGGGTGAACACCGTCGGTTTCAGATAGACGTTACAACCAGAACTGGAAACAAAGCTAGTGACGCCATGGACATAGTACCTCCCATTCACCAGGCAGTGCAAGGGTCCTCCAGAATCCCCCTAGAGATCAAAGCAGAGAGCAAAAACATGCATCACCAGTATTCCTAATGTATCCTTTTTTTCCCCTGTGATATTTCAACAGTACTTCTTTTCTGTCAGCTGCCTGCTGGGCTGTATGAAGGCAGACTGGCTTTGTTAAAAACTAGCCATGGACTGCACTGCAGGCTTTGGGAAACACAATTAAATCCACCGCCCAAGACTCTGGGGCTGTATTGCTGGCAGAACTAGCATTCTGCCAGCAGCGACTGCCCTACAGCAAAGGTGCTCCGACAAATGTAGGTCGACAGTGGAAGTGGGATGAGTTGGTGGAATGGTGCAGGGAGGGGGAAGGTTGGATTGGCTCCAGGATGGGGGCTCCCATCCCATTCCATCAATTCTGCAGTTTGGCTCCATATGGACTAGACCCTCATCAGTGATTTCACTAGTGCCGGTCTGAGTAGACCCCTCTGCGCCATGGAGTCTTGTCTCCAGGTAAGTGACTGAATGTCTCCTTACACAGAGATGACTTCCTGGACTGCCACCCTTCTTTGCAGGATGCAGTACAAACTGTTTTGGTGCACCTGCATCAACGGGGGTGGGGGAGAGAATGCATAGGCTTGCCCCCCCCATCAACCAAAGAATAAGGCATTGACAATGAAGAGAATGATTTGCCAAATTCCACTTGTATGATTCCCTTGCAGAATTTGAGAAGGCTGAACAAAATGGGCCAGAATTTTTTGGAACTAGCCTGGCAGGATGCTAATTCAGCTCTAGTTGAGTAGGCTGTCGATACCTTCTGCTGATGCTTATGATCTCTGAGATAAACAGAGAAGGCTCTTTTAAGGCTGCTATCTTTGCCAGCTCTAGACAGCAGTGGCAAACAGAGGCATTCTTCATGGCTGTGTTTCAATTAAAGTAGGGGAAGAATAAAAGTACAATACTCTACAAATAGAATTCTTGTAAGGGACAGAGAAATGTGTTGTTCGGACTGCAAACATACTACATTACTTTTTTTTAAGCCTCTGATCATAATCAAAATATTAACATCAACACAGAGATGAACATTTTTTTCCCGGGTTCGTAAAGTGTCATAGCACACAGAGAACCAGATAAAATTCAGATGTCAACTGGAGTATTGGTTTGAGAAGTTTCACTTGCAATATTAATCCCCCAAATTCCTTTCCAGTAATCCTGAAATGCTTGTGATTAGAGAGATTTGTTTTTCCAGTGTTGGGCTACCTGACATCCAGAGCGGCTTCCATCGCCTCCAGCGCACACCATGGTGTTCTTGACCGTTGAGCCCCAATAGGACTGACTGGAGCAGGTTGCATAATCCACAACAGGGAGGTAGGCTTCCTGAAGGACTGTGGCCAGCTGCCCATTCGCTGTACAAAGCACACACCAAAGAGTGGGGTTTGGCCTGCCATAGAGGGACATCTATATATCTCACTTCCCTCCTTGAGAGGAGCAGGAGAATTCCCCTGCCGGGTATGATGTGATGGATAACCTGCCTGATGGCGCAATCCTAACCAACTTTCCAGCACCAGGGTGAGGGCAATGCAGCTCTGAGGTAAGGTAACCAACATTCCCTTACCTTGAGGAGGCCTCCATCACTGCTACTCCACTGCAGAATGCAGCGCATGCCCCATTGGCACAGCTATGTCAGCAGTGGTGTTTCTACAGGGAGGGCAAAGCTCTAAGTTTTGCAAGGAGCCTTACCCTGTCATGTACATCCCTCCTCTCCCTTGCTTCTGTAGCCAGTAAGCAGTGCCAAGATGTTGCTTTTCCCTGTGAGGATTGGCTAAAACAGTGCAGGGGAGGAGTGATTTCCACTGCAAGGTCAGGCTTCTTGCAAGACTTAGAGCTCTGCCCTCCCTGTAGAAACGCCTCCATATGTCAGTGCTGGGAAGTTGGTTAGGATTGCATCCTGGTTTGCTTTCCTCTTTTGAAGCACTAGAACCATCGTGGGGCAAAGTTGGCAAATTTATAGTGGTCCCCCCATGACTTCAAATATTCAAATTGGCCCCTGTAAGAATATGGCATGAGAGCTTTGGGGAACAAGCCTGATAGGAAGGGGTGGAGCACAATGGCACTTAGTAGGTCAGAGCCTGGCTGTGCCTGGTGACTCGGAGTGGAGCCTGATAGATATGAGGTGGAGTAAATAATGGAAGTTCCCATTGAGCCAAGCAAAAATTAACCCCATTAGCTCCTTTAATTCTGGTCATCATGCTGAAGTTTTGCTCCAACAGACCCTATAGAGATGAAAACTCTGATGTTTCCAATCAGAACCTGAGACCTAGTACTGCTCAACAGATTTCCCCCTGTCACATTGGCAAATATTCAGCTAATTGTCACGGCATGTATTGATTAAGCATCAACCATCATCTGATGAACTAGGGAGCAATGAGACTGAAAACCTGGGCATCTACAGCTTGAGCTAAACAAAGGCTTGATCCTGTAACTTCCCAGAGAGAGGCAATACTCACTTCTGGTTCTGCCCCAACCAGTGATGTAACAGGCATTATTGTTCGGCAGGACCTGACCAGACGGGGGCAAAGAACCAAGCTGCACGTAGCTGTTCAGGGTTGCACTTTGAGAGAGACGGAGCAGTGCAATGTCATAGCTGGTGAAGAACACAAAGACAATGGAGAGATGTGTGAGAAAAGGAAGAATGTACAATTGACCTTTCTTTCAAAACAGCTCCAAGCAATAGCTAAATACGACGTTTAAAGAAACACATTCAGAAACGCATTCAGTATTAGTTACAATAATAGATCCCAGAAGTTTGTTCTCTAAACACAAAGGTTTTACATGCTCTAGAGCGCAATCCTAACCTGGGGTTAGGCTGGCACAGTTAGGCCAGCAAAGTTTGGCCGGCACAAGGGCCACCATAAAGTAGGTTTGGACCACTCTCTGGGTTAGAGAGGCCAGCACACAGACGTGCGCCATCCTCCCTGACTCTGAGAGTGGTCCAGATGTGCTTTATGGTGGCCCTTGTGCCGGCCAAGCTTTGCTGGCCTAACTCCAGGTTAGGATTGTGCCCATAAAGTCTGAGCAGCCAGATTGCAGGTAGCTGGGAATGAGTTCTGTTGAACCAAGACTGCAATTTTCTGAACCTTGTTTGGAGGTAATAAACCCCATTGAATTCCATGGGTCTTACTTATGTGTAAACATGAATGGAATTGAACAGTGAGTTCTTCCCAGACCTGATCCTGCAGCATGGTTCCATGCTGATCTGCACCAGTGAATTTGTTAACACAAGTCCATGTGGACCCCTTCACATTGAGTAGACCTGTCCACTCCTCCTGTTCTCCTTCAGCTACATCCCTGGCCCTGGTGCAGGGCAAACTCCTTTGAAACCAATGAGATTTTCAAAAACAGCTTGTCAAAAGAAAAAAAAATATTTTTAAAGGGATATGGGAGGAGTAAATAAAATTGCACAGGGTACAAACGGCTGTGCCTAAATAATCCTTGGATCCTGGTCACTATGCGAGCTTTCCGGTTTAATGATGCAGGTTTGTGAGTACTAGCAATACTTTCACGGTCACACTTACCCTGCAGCAACATTGTTGCTGTTCCAGTTTGGGTGCACAAAGATACGTCCCACGCTTATGTACTGTTCTGTGCCTTCATGCTGATAAATGTTGTGGTCACCAAGAACCACACGGAAATTCATGTTTCTGTAGATAAGAGGGCAGGAACACAGTACTGAGTGATGTTGCCAATTCTAGATCTCTCCATGAGTCCAGGCAGCTTCACATATTCATATCCTCAAACATTAGAGGGATAAAGTGTAAAAAATACTCAGAGGTAAGTAAGAGGTTCATAGCGAGATGGAATGCTCTCTGCACAACTTCCATGGGATCTGAGGGTTCGATAGCCAAAAGGCCTTCCAAGTTCAAAATATACATTTTTGTTTTGGACATCAAAACGATGAAAGGATTTGTACTAAAGAACAGTGAACTTAAAATTTAATATTCACACTAAAACATGAAAATCTGAACCAAGAAAAACTTTGTGCCCAGAATTAATCACATATTAATATTATACTCTTCTATAATGTATGTTTGGGTTGTATAATTTTTAGTAAAAACCTATGTATGCTTTTCATAGAGTGCTGGCGTAAGTGACTTTAGGCCAGTCTCTCTCCTTAAATTACCGCATTCAGAGGGAGCAAAAGTCATGTCTGAACTTCTTGGAAAAAATTAGGGATAAAGTGTAAAAAAAGAAAATTCCGTAAAGCATGTTAGCTAGCTTGGTTAAGAAATAAGGCTATGATTCATTGTCACCTGTCCACACAGTGAGCTGCGGTCATCACCCAGTTTTGTTGTACCAATGTGCCACCGCATGTGTGATACCAGCTTCCACCAGAGAGGTACTGCAGGGAAATCTAGAAGGGAGAGAAGTGAAGAGAAAGGTGTAATTTTTTTTATTTTTTATTTTGCCACTCAGAGGAGTACTAGAGAGTCATATTGAGGGCGTGGTAGGAGTAGGTGGTGGTGGCTGCCTGTGGAAGGGAACAAATCCTGCAGAAATTCATGAAACATACCAATAGTTGGGTGTCTGATGTGGGCGCATGTTTGAGAGTCACTTAGGAAAGAAGCCAGATATAAAAACGACCAACAAAGTGCATTTTCAAATGCAATTCTCATAGAAGAAGATGAAATTCATGTTTGAAAAGATTCCATAGCCTTCTTGGACATTGACACATCATCCTTGTATCAAAGGCCATAGCCCCATTAGAGCTAATTTTGGCTTTAAGGAAAATATTGTCAGTCCTTAAAGGCCTTTAACTTCTGCATTTACACCAACAGAAGTAAAGATAAGCATAACTGGGATTGGGGTCCTTTTTAGGGAAGGAACAACTCTCTAACTCCCCAGTTAGTAGCTAGTTTTGCTAGAAGGCCACTTGGAAGAGACCATGTGGGGTGATGGTGCAATGTCTCCATCCCTAACTTGAACAATCACCTACCAGTGCTCTCTGTTATCAGTGAGGGCATCAGGATTTGGCCAAATCGGGTACTAGCTGGGGGGATCACACCCATTAGAGAACCCACCAGGCTGGGCTAATCTTTGAATCCTCAGTGGCATCGGGAGCACCCAATGTGCTATGGTGGGCCAGCGTAGGCTGTAGGACCCAGCAACCTGGTGCCGGTTATTGCACCTAAGACTCCTTTCATGTTTGTTTATTGATCTTTCAGGGCTCTTCTGCTGAGCATTGAGCCTCCTCCTCTCCATCCACTCCACATCAGTCTTACGTTGTAGGATGGCCCTCTATCAGCAAATCTTCCATGCAGTCATGTGCTGTTTTGCCCCAACATGCCTTTTTTTTTTTTAAAGCAGGGAAAGCAGCCATGGGAGGCTGCAAATTTGAGCAGAAGAATGAGGTGGTGGCAGCTACTAAAACACTTTCTCTAAATAATCACTCCCCCAGCAGCTTTCTGGGGGGAGGGGGAAGAATTCCTGGGACAGTGGTACAGGTCTATGTTGAAAAGCACGACAGGGAAAGTTGCCATCTTATTGAAAGTAGAGATTGACATTACCTGAGATGGCCATGAATTCCTCCTTGCTTCAGAGCCCCCAACGACACGGCCATGGTCCTCCAGCGATTGCTCCGAGTAACATCCTGCAGGAGTAAAATGTTGTCAAGAGCAGGAACTCAACTGAATGTGCAACTGTTTGGACATATGAGAAACGGTCAATAGCATGGTAACTGTATGCCTGGACTATACCACTTCAGATGGCAGAGGGAGAGACCATACGTGATGGAGTGCTTCCACATACAAGGACAGTTTCTACTCCTAGTAATGTTGAAAAAGGGTTCTAGTCTAATTTTCCATGGGTAGGAATCTTTTCTTCAGGCAAATGTATGTGATGTGATGTGATCTGCCACTTGCATTCTGAAGTGGTCCTACTTTAAAATGGCCCCAACACAGCTTGCAGAGGTGAAGTTCTCACCAGGAGAAAGATACAAATGTAAATGTTTTGCTGAAGAGAAGAAAACATTCCCCTTTTCTGAAAAATGGGGAAAAAAAACCCTTTTGTTTCAGCACTAATTAATGATTCTTGTTTATAAACCCCTGGATGTTTTTGAGGTTCTGCAACAAGGGACAAGAGAAGCCCATGCCCGAATAATATCAGGATGGTGTTTTGCTTGCTCTCCAGTTTCCCAAGCTGAGAAAAGTTCCAGAACAATGCTGATTGGCGGAGACAGTATGGCAGGCCTCTGGCATCTTTGCAGTCTTTGCTTCATTAACAAATATGCAGGTTGGGCATTGGATGGAGGCAGAGAGCATGGAGCTGATAAATGAATTACCTCAGTTCCCCAGCATTCCAAGGTGCTTCAGCTCGTTGCTGGAACTTTCCCAGTTCCCTTACTCTGTTTCACAGATCTGTGTGTTTCAGACCCACCCTGCCTCCCTGTAGTTGCTTCCTTGGTTCTTTTTGCACTGACCACATGGGAAGAAACGAGTCGTGCCCATCCTCTTAGGTGGATGCACCCAGCACCCTACAAGTCTTTGGTAAAGTTCCTGTTCTTCTAATATAAGGGAAGGTTCCCACAAGCAACCAGGAACATTAAAACCCTTTGGTGAAATCCCAACATGCTGATAAGGCATTGCTGAAGAGCAAAACCCTTGTTCACGGCTCAGCCACCTTAACGTCAAATTCCAAGTGCATAACAATACAGTAGGAAAAGGGGTGGGGTGGGAAGAGGGAAATGAGTAAACCCAGGCTCTAATATTTTTTTAAAAGTTACATAAATGTTTCACGACCACGCAGAATAATCTCTGCATGAGACAGTTCTGAGGAGGTGCTCTATCTCAGCTATAGGAATACCTCAGGAAAAACAGTACTATATCTGTACCTCAGGAAATAAATCCCTGCCTACGCTGGTAATCCGTTCCTGAGAGAGCATCGTATTGTGAAAATATTGTAAGGTGAACCCAATAATGCATTACTTTTGGTAATTCATTCCAAATTGATGTTTCTGCTTCAGAATTAAACTATTCCTACACTAAAAGATGGTGGTGTTAAAAAGGCACTTATGCACTCTTTAGGGACTATGGTTATAAGTTTACACAATGTTGTAATTACAAATTACAAATGTTCTAAGTACAAATTATAAGGCCATATCCCCCTCCCCATGCACGCAGCCACAATACTAACAAGTTTGCAACTGGATATCTACACTGTTTGTGCTTGCATCAGCTATATACTTCATGGCTCTGGACACAGAGCCATGATGTAAAAAATTCTGCTATTGGCCATGTGATGCCATTGAATGCTTGCATTTGCATCGCTGATGGGCTTATCTGTCACCTACAAGGTCTTCTTGGCAGCAATTGTGAGCCCACCATAAAGTGAATAACGTATTGTATAGTGAAACCTGTTTTACTGCGGATAGTGATTTGATCATAAAGTGAACCCATTGTGATGGTGGGGGGGGGGTCCACTGTACTTACCACTCAGGACTACAGCAGCAAAGATGAAAAGCTTCAGCATGGTGACAGCGTGCACAAGTGCAGGGCGTGCTCTAGATTGCCTGTCTTTTTATACTTTATGAATTTTAGGTCAGAGATAGCAGAGTTTAGTACAGCCCTATGGGGAGCAGGTAGGGAGGGATGATGGGAAGAAGTGCAGGTGATTTGGAAACAAACTGACCTTGTTCTTTTGCCGTTAAACATTTTTCGTTCTGTGCTGACTTGAAGGTCTATTGAATTATCTAACATCTATTGAATTAATTGGCATACGTATTTTTGGGCAGCCAGAGGTTTGGGCCTTCACCTTTTTCAACCTTTTGAAAAATAGTTAAAAGTAATTTGTACTGGCTGCAAACATTTTAATTCTCATTAGATTTTGTTTCTTGGCAGCATTCCCAGTTACAGTGCTGTTAGACTTAACAGATTGTAACATTGAATTTGACATGGTGAGATTAATATTGACTCGTATTAAAAGAACAGGAGGCAGAAGAAGAAAATGACTCAGTGCTGAGCCATGAACTCTTGGGCAAGTGCTAATGAAAGACTTCTAACAGTGCAGGGCCACAGTGCATCGTGGATTGTACTACAGGTAGATAGTCGCTTATCCTGGACATCCAAAATCCAGACTATTCTGAAATCCAGACATCTTCGCCCAAGACTTTTTTAAACTTTCCGTAGAAAGGAGGTCTTGTGCTCATTCTCACTTACCAGCTGTAAGTTCTATTCTCTGCTTTGTGGTGTGTGCCTATACAGTCATTGTTGAAAAATGTCGAAGAAGCCAGCAGACACCCAAATGGACCACAGTGAAAAGGGCAAGAGGAAGCATTTCTCCTTGTAGTTATGCAATTATTCCAAAACCCAGAAAAATCCAAAATCCAGACACCATCCCATCACAAGCAGTTTGGGTAAGAGATAATCAACCTGTATAATATGAAATATATGGTGAGCAATGAAGGAACGAATAGCAACAGATGAACTCAAGTGGACCATAAAAAGGTAGCGAGAAGGAACTTCTTTGGGTTTGGAGTTCACTTTTCTCATGCAGCACAGAGCATACTTCTGCAAAGTGGGAAACAGTCCTTCTGTGAATGGAAAAGGACAGGCACCTCTGGAGCCAAGCTATTGTGGCCTTAAATTTTTGAAGTCGTTCAAAAACCAGGACAGTGTAGCGCAGAGGCCCCAAACTCCAGCCCAAGGTGCAGATTTGGTGACCAACATAATGATCTCTGGCACGACACAACCGAGGAGAAGTCTTAGTGTTCTGTGCCTCAGCTCCTATCTTTGCGGCTGTAATTTGCAGAAACTTGCACCGGGCAGCCACTTCCCCCCTGCAAAGTTGGTATGCAAAGCCTTTTGTGGCAATGAATGGCAAAGCAGCTGCCCTGTGCAAGTTTCTGCAAAGATCGACTGCGAAGATAGGAGGCTGCAGAAGGCTTCACCCCCACCATGCTGTGCCCACGTCTGCTATGTACTGCGGGCCATATGCTATGTACTGCGGGTGTACTGCGGGCCATAGTTTGGAGGCCCTGGTGTAGTGGTTCTCGAGTTGGAAGATCTCTGCTGAGCCACAAAGCTGCCTGGGCATCCTTGGGTCCATCCCTCTCTCTCAGCCCCACTTACCTGACAAGGTACAGAAAGGAAAGGAAGGAATCAACCAACCATGCACACCACCCTGAGGTCCTTGGAGGACGTCTGATGTAAAAACATGAAAAATTTCAAAAGTTAAAGATTTTAAAATAGATAGCAGATGCATAAACTGGGAAAGATTTTATTTTAGCTCTTAGAAAAAGATCCACAAGATCTCTACACTGGCTAAAAATTTGTATAGCACCAATGATATAAACTAAAGAACGAAGTTGCTGAGCTCTTAACCAGAGTGTGCAACTTGTCCCTTCAAACGGCCACGGTGCCAGAGGATTGGAGGATAGCCAATGTCACGCCAAGCTTTAAAAAAGGGAGAAGGGGGGACCCTGGAAACTACAGGCCGGTCAGCCTAACGTCTGTTCCGGGTAAGATGGTGGAAAGCCTCATCAAAGATAAAACCCTAAAGCACGTAGAGGAACAAGTACTGCTAAAAGAAAGTCAGCATGGCTTCTGTAAGTGTAAGTCTTGCCTCACAAACCTTTTGGAATTCTTTGAAAAGGTCAACAGGCACGTGGATGTGGGTGAACCTGTGGATATCATATACCTGGATTTTCAGAAGGCGTTTGACACAGTCCCCCACCTAAGGCTGCTGAAGAAACTTCACAGTCAGGGAATAAGAGGGCAGGTCCTCTTATGGATCCAGAATTGGTTGAGGGCCAGGAAACAGAGAGTGGGGGTCAATGGGTAATTTTCAGAATGGAGAGAGGTGAAAAGTGGAGTGCCCCAGGGATCTGTCTTGGGGTCTGTGCTTTTCAACTTATTCATAAATGACCTGGAGACAGGGATAAGCAGTGAGGTGGCCAAGTTTGCAGATAACACAAAACTTTTCCAGGTGGTGAAAACCAGAAAGAATTGTGAAGAGCTCCAGAAGGATCAAGTTGGGGGAATGGGCAGCCAAATGGCAGATGTGTTTCAACATAGACAAATG
Source organism: Lerista edwardsae (assembly GCA_029204185.1). Lineage (NCBI taxonomy): Eukaryota > Metazoa > Chordata > Lepidosauria > Squamata > Scincidae > Lerista > Lerista edwardsae. The sequence goes on along the minus strand of JAJKFI010000100.1, from coordinate 213,552 downwards.
TAAAGTGATGCACATTGGGGCCAAAAACCAAAACTTCACCTATAGGCTAATGGGTTCTGAGCTGTCTGTGACAGCTCAGGAGAGAGATCTTGGGGTGCTGGTGGACAATTCAATGAAGGTGTCGACCCAGTGTGCGGCAGCAATTAAGAAGGCCAATTCCATGCTTGGGGTCATTAAAAAAGGGGTTGAGAATAAAACAGCCAATATTATCATGCCACTGTACAAAGCAATGGTAAGGCCGCACCTGGAATATTGCGTCCTGGTCACCGCATCTCAAAAAGGACATAGTGGAGTTGGAAAAGGTGCAGAAGAGAGCGACAAAAATGATTACGGGGCTGGGGCACCTCCCTTATGAAGAAAGACTGCAGCGTTTGGGGCTCTTCAGTCTGGAAAAAAGGCGCCTGAGGGGGGACATGATTGAGACATACAAAATTATGCACGGAAGGGATAGAGTCGATAAAGGGATGTTCTTTTCCCTCTCTCAAAATACCAGAACCAGGGGGCATCTGCTAAAACTGAGGGTTGGGAGAGTTAAAACAGATAAAAGGAAGTATTTTTTTACCCAGCGGGTAGTTAATCTGTGGAACTCTTTGCCACAGGAGGTGGTGATGGCATCTGGTCTAGATGCCTTTAAGAGGGGATTGGACGGATTTCTGGAGGAAAGGTCCATCGTGGGCTATAGGCAATGATGGATTGTGCAACCTCCTTACAAAGATGGAGGGCTACTGGTACCGGGTGCAAGGGAGTGGCAACAGGATGCAAGCATCTTGTTGTCTCATGCCTCCCTGGGGCACCTGGTGGGGCCGCTGTGAGATACAGGAAGCTGGACTAGATGGGCCTTTGGTCTGATCCAGCAGGGCTCTTCTTATGATATGCTGGGAACTGTATAGAATTCTGACATTTGTCTGCAATCTCTCCCTGTAAAGTTGTAATCTTTGGTATATAAAATATAAAAGTATATAAAATTACCATGGAGACCTAAAAGTCTCCATGGCAATGGCCTCTTTTGCACTTGTTGCAGCAAACCGCAGCAATAAAATGTAAAAAAAACTCATCTCTAATTTTTTATATCACATGGATATAATTTGACTCTTGCTTGGCTATGCATACTTTATTTTTAGACAGGTTATATGGCTTTGTTTTGTGCTTATTGCTTTTGGCTGAATCAATTGCTAAGCAAGTATCATTCATAAAGGTGTGCAAGGCAGAGGAGCTAGAGACTCCTGAATGACTGTGGAGATGTGTGTGTGTGTGTGTGGGGGGAAACATGACATAGTAAACAGGTATTATGATATGGAAGCAGCATAAAGGTAGTATAGGGGCCACTAGTCAGTGGTAGTTTGTTTTGCATAAAGTCCCATCTCTAGGAGCAGGGCCAGCCCAAGACCTCTTGCCAACTGAGACTGCATGCCAAATGCTGTCCCCTTTCCTGATTATGTGCTAGCCTCTGCTCTCAATCTGATGAGCTCCCTGGTAGAATATACAGAATATCCAGCGAAAATGGTCCCCAAAAGACAGCAGGAAAGTCTCTTGTCTCACACCTTGAGGAACTTCTGCATGCTGAAGAAACAGTGGTGTGACTATAGCTGTGTGTCCTAAGCTATATCTACCCACAATTCTCTTCCACAACTTTTTATGTTTTAACACTCGGCTTAATGGTCAACTGCATTGTTATTGTAGTGCTTTTAACATATGCCCATTTTAAAGTTCTGTAGTGTTGTTTTCAGTTTCCAATTCAAGTTATGACAAATTAGACACTGCTTGTTGAACCCGTATGTGAAATGTCCCTCTAATTGCCCCAAGACTAATGTTGACCATGAACAAGAAAGACAGCCACCATTTTAAGTGGAGTGACAATGAGGAAAGCAGGCCTCAAAGTATGAAACTTTGACAACCTATTTTAATTAAAAAGCTAAGCTCATCTGGGAAGGCAAAAATAGACTGGAACAGCAATTCAATTTGACAAGCTTGCTTGTGCCAAAAAAAAAAAAAAACACCCAAAAAATACCTCACCCTCAAAAACAAAAAACAGAACTTGCACCTGCTGAATTTCTCCTTTTATCTTCCAGATACAGTTGGCTCTTTCTGGCACATGCCCGGGAAACTTTTCTAGAATCAAACAGGGTGTTTTTTCTTGGGGGAGGGGAAGAGTGCACAAAAACGTATATTTGTTTCCTATGAAGTCTCTACACAGTCTTCCAAAAGGTAGATGTCTGTTGCAAGGTGTCAATCTCCCCATTCCCCCAGTGAATGTGCATATAGTCCTTCCTTCCTTTTCCCCCTGAAAGCACCACTATCAGGTACACAATAGATTGAGAGCGACCAGCCTAGGGTCACCCAGCGAGTTCTGGAACCAAACAGGGATGTGGCTCTCTGTTCCAAGTCCAGCATTCTAACCACAACCACTTCTCTGACTCTCCAAGGGCCAAACAATGTTATCTTAAGCCCACCATGAAGAGACAGGCTTAGCACAACGAGTGAACAGGAAGTGTTTCTTTTTTTATAGTCATGGAGAACTCAATGCAGTTTGAATGCTGCAGCACCCACAGGAGTTTTAATATTTGACTCCTGAAAATTCCTCCCCTCACGAGTTTTTTAAAAAAAATGACCGCCAGAAAAATAATTAAGAGAAGTTAACACACCCTTTTCAAAAGGAGAAGCACTTCCACCTTTATACACGCCTCTTAAGAGGATAGTGAAGTGACACCCTAATGTGCTATTAATATCTAAATGTTTAAAAAGCTACTTAGAATCATTGTATTGATCTGTTTAACTGGACAGTAGAGGGACTGAGCCTGTTGCTTGATTTTTAGGGCACAATCCTAACCTGGAGTTAGGCTGGAACAAGGGACACAGTAATGCGCCCTTGGACCACTCTGAGTCGGGGGATGGCGCACATCTGTGTGCTGGCCTCTACCTCCAGGAGTGGTCCAAACATACAACAAAGAGTCCTTTTTGCCAGCCAAACTTTGCTGGCCTAACTGTGCCAGCCTAACTCCAAGTTAGGATTGTGCTCTCAGTGTTACCACATTTTGAGTACCAGGGGTGCAAATTTGACTATTTTAGGGCCCCTGCACCAATGCTGTTTTGACTCTTCAATGCTCCCCCCCCCCAAAAAAAAATCCAATTTAGGCATTTTTTGAAGAGCCAGGGACTAGATTTTGTAATTCATTGATTGGAACTTCTCAGCAACAGGTGAAATCTTGGCAGTTTCCTTTCCTGGTTTTGAATAAACTGCAGTTTTGTTGTCATCACATCAGAACATGGCAATTTACAGTTTGTTCACATACCATGATGCACTGAGAGCCGACTAAATGCAGGAGTGTGGCTGAAGTCTACCTACGTCACAGGATTGATGCTACTGCAAAATTGGGAAGGGAAGATAAATACCCCAGGACCACCCTGAGCTTTTTGGAGCAAGGTAAAAATAAAATAATAAAATTGGGAGAAAAATAAAATTGAATACAAATAGGAAAGGGAGCATAGGTGCTCCGAGTATATCCTTATATGCAAATACACTCTTTTACATAACCTGTACAGATTATAATCAAAATAGAAAAATGTTCATTAAAAGTAAAGATTTCCCCACGACCGAATGGTCTAGTAGTGACCAACTGTAGGGGCAGTGCTCATCTCCGATTCTAAGCCGAAGAGCCAGCATTTGTCCTGAGGATGAGTTTCCGTCATCATGTGGCCGGCATGACTATATGCCAAGGCGCACAGAATACCATTATCTTCCCACCGAAGTGGTACCTATTTATTTACTCACATTTTCACATGCTTTCAAACTGCTAGATTGGCAGATTAATCAAAATAGAAAAAAAGTGTTCATTAAAGCGTTATTCTATTTCTTAAAGAAGTTGAACACGTTCTCATGAATTTCCTCAAATTGTAGACAGATGTTTCACCACACTTATAAAAATACAGCTGCCCCAGGAACTGCCAGCTAGCCATCTCCAACACCAACACAGCACCTCACCTCACAGAATGTTCATTGCTCACAACTGTGACTTTCTTATCTTGGATGAAAAGCAGGAGTGTCTCTCTCTCTCTCTCATGCGCGCACACACACACACACTTCTACTTGAGTCAAATCCTCTCAACACCTCTTTTTTCTAGTCCTTTTGGCACAAATACTTTAAATCCACACTTTATGGTAACCAAAAAATACAAGCAATTAAAATAGCTTTCTCCTTGCCCTGCCACAATTTCCTTCCAGCTGCTCTCTTCCTCTTGTATCTATATGGATTGAAAAGTCCTTGGGGCAGGAAACTGTAGGGTATTGAGTCCAAGGAAAAGTCCTTGGGGCAGGGAACATGAATGGTAGTGTATTAACAGCTGTTGAAGAGCAATTCAGAAGGAATCAGACAGTAAGCTTCTCTTGTAAAATACAACTTTAATTTCATTCCCCCCCCCTCCAAAAAAAAAAAGTCAGGGTTACCAAGCAAGTGTTTTTTGTTTGTTTACCTTGAAGCCTTTCTGAACATAGGAAGCACATAATCACTTAGAACACCATGCCAGCTTCAGCATTCAAAATATAGGAAGACTTGGCACCTGCAGTAGTTCAGAGTAACCTTTCTTCAAAAGTACCAGATATGTCACAGAAGCCAGATGCATATTTTAAGGAAAAGTTGCTCTCAGACTCAGGTGATTTAGACCCCCTTTTTCCAATCAATTCACTTTGAATATATAGCCATAAGCACCCAACTCACAAGCCCAGGTTGCATTGCCCCTTCTACAGCCCATTCCTATGCGTACCTTCTCAGAGGCAAGTTTCATTATAGACAGAGGGGCTTACTCCCAGGTGAGCGTGGATAGGATTTCAGCCTTAGTTAATCTAAAGCAGTGGTTCCCAACATCCTACTCAGATGTTGGGACCACTGTAAGTGCTGGCAGGGGCCAGTACTGACAGCGCCCAGCAATAGCAGCACTGCAGGCACCCCAGGGTTTCTTACCTCACCGGCGGTGGGGTCACGCTGGCCTCTGACAAATTCAGAGCCACCTCTGCAAGCTTCCCCGATGAGGTAAAAAGCCCCATTTTGTGCACACAAAGCACTTCCTCTTTTCACGTGCCAACAGGAAGTGCTTTGCACTAGCAAATCTGGGCTTTTTACCTCAGAGAGAGGGCTGTGGACCTCCCAGAACTTGGCAGAGGTCTGCGCAACCTTCCCCCATCAGTTAAGAACCAGGGTGCCCACAGCACTGCTATCGCTGCAACACAGTCAGGCACCCATTCCTGGGCCACTCTCCTTAAGGGGGAATGGCTCAGGAACATTTCCCAATGGGGGTCATGACCCCCAAGTTGGGAAACACTTATCTAAAGCAGGGGTCTCCAAACTACAGCCAGGGGGACACATTTGGCCTGCCACAAGATTTTATTCGACCCACAGCAACTTAAAATATTTCACATTTTTACTCATTTCTCAGCTGAAGCATGGCATTGTTTCTTTGTAAATGCCACATTTCTCTTTTGTTCTGAATCCTATCATACCGATTACAAAAAAAATCCAAATAAAACTTATTCATTCATTTAAATCTGATTCATTCATACATAAAATTGACTTTTTTTTGGCCCACAAAAATGTAAAATATACAATGTGGCCCTCATAATGAAAAGTCTGGAGACCCCTGATCTAAATGGACAGTGGGCTTGCTACATCAGCTACGGGTAACAAGACGTACCAAGGCTTGTTATCAATCATGATGAAGCTGTCACTTTGTGGAAATATATAGCATCATAATCTTGTCTTAACACCCCCCACCAATGAAATGTGAAGTCACTGAGCATAATGAAGACATGTCATGGGAACAATGATTTTCTCCAGGAGGCAATTATAACCACAATTTCCAGTGTCAGTTTACTCCAGCCTCTAATTCTGAGCACAGAGTGGGTATTCTTGCAAGCCTGCACTCGCTCCTGTTGGGTGATGACACCAAGTTTGCAGGCATGTATAAGTACACCCATTGCCTAGGTGATCCAGCTTCCCCTACTAGTCTTAAAAAGGCACATTAGCAGTTTTTCTTGCTCTTGCATTGCACTGTACATACAATCAAAGCCACAGAAGGATCTCAAGGACAGGCAGACATCTTGACCTCTGCCCCTGCTCTCAAGTGCAGGAAGTCATAGAACGCATAGATCTCAAAACCCATGGTCGACTCCTGTGAGTTTTATGGACTGGTGAGAACCAGGTCAGGTTGAACCATGTAGACTGTTGGGGCTGGAGAGATCAGAACCGCTGAATCAGCCTGCCCAAACCTTGAAACTGGAGCCAGTAGGGGGTGCCCAGCAACACCCCATCTTCATTATTCCTTTGCATGAATGTGGGAGGTCCTCTCCCTTTCCAATTACACTATCCTTTTGTAGAAGGATCAGCTGCCTAAGAATAGCTATTAACGTGTATACTTATATCTCTCTCTCACAAAAAACCATTTGCATTTAGTTGCAGTGTGCTGGTGAGCGTTCCCCAAAGCCTGAGGTAAGGCACTGGCCACAGTCTGTGCAAAGGGCTGAGGATTTCAATCACATAACACCACTGCACTCCAGTGTTCACTGTTTTAAATGCAGGCAAACCTACTGGGACTTTGGGAGCAGCCACTGCCCGCCACCAACCAGCAGGTCTGTGCAACACCCTTTAAAAAGAGAAAGCATTCAAAATCTCTCCCAATAATTCCTCCATACAAGGCCCAGAAGTGTCAGAATATGCATTTTTTCCCCCATGGTAACAGGAAAGTCGGTTATTTTCTTTGGCATCAGTATTTTCTACGCATCCCACAGGGCAAGTTTATTCCTTAGGACAGGCTCCGTAGTCAGTACACAATCCGCTACTTTCTACATTGCTCACAGTATAGTACGACAAATGAGGAGATCTCATTGCGTGTCTCGTTTACTGCTTCTCTTTATCTACTTCAGAATCAAATCACCGACGACAACATGGACCTTTGATTAACAATACTTATGGTACTCTAAAGAGCAAAAATAACTATACAAAAAAATAAAACTAGACTGACGGAGGCTTGCTGTGTCCATTTAGACCGTCCCATCCCAAAAGGCACGAGAGGGTTATAGGCAAGTGTGTGATTATGCAGCATATTTGGATGAGTCTCTTTCACTTCTCCTTGGATTTATCCTCAGTTCGCTTGAGGGTCGGGTAAGAAGAACAGAAGCCTCCACATGAGGTCGCTGGCAATAGGCCTTCATTGCCCTGGTCTTTGCCGGATCCCTTAGCTGAAGTACCAGAGCTGATGCGAATCAGCAGAGTTGCAGGGAGCCATTGAGGGATGGTCGCCTCTTGCAGACAGACACTTATTCGAGGCTATGTTTTTAAGCAAATGATCCTAAAAGGAAGGACAAAAACAACAGTCACATCAGCATCCACCTATTACAAGTATTCCAGCATTCTGTTCCTAGCAGCTGGACGGATGCCCCCCCCAGAACTCACGAGCAGGCCATGAAGTCAATAAGCAGTTCCCATTGGACCCCAGCACACAGAATCCCTGCATAGCAGGCTCCATTAAGCTGGCATGGCTAAGAGCCATAACAGAATGGTCCTCCATCAATTTTTTAAAAGGCCTCTTTCAAGTCATCCAAGCCAAGAACCATCACCGAATCGGGTCATGAGCGAAGAATTATTTTGCGGCCGTTTCTCCCCCTCCACCCCCAACCCCGAGCACCTTTTTCTCTAGAACAGCAAAGTCCTGGGGCTCTAACGAGGCCAAAAGAGATCCCTCAAATGAACTCTTTCCAAAACTGGCTCAGCTGTTGTCAAGGTGGCTCTTCATCAAACAGCCTGATGGGCAACTGATTCCAACTCCCAGCAGCCACTATCAGAAGAACAATGTCCAGCAGGTTTTTTCACGTGGGCAAGGAAAAAGGGTGGAATGGTGCCTATGAGCACTTCTGGCCAGACTGGAGCTATGGCAGCAGCAAGAACTATGTGCTCATCGGTGGAAAACTGGTGGCTGGATGGTCCAGACATGCATTCTGAAATTAGGAACGTAAAGAAACGCAGCATGTTCCATCAGTAGGTATTAACTTACAGTAGTCAGTTCCCATTCTTCATTTTCTGGCACACGCGAGTGCTTCCCTGTGTAGTGACAATCTCCAAGTTCCACAGGCCCTATTTTGGATCGGAGGCAGAGCTGCTTGCCAATGTTGTGACGAAGATCTCGCTGGGAGGTGTATTCAAAGTACTGAGAGTAGAGACAACAACAACAGGGGCTATGAGTGCGTTCGAAGGTAAAGCACAGTAGTCTATAGGTTGCATTTTAAAAGAAGTGGGGGATTTGTTTTTATAAACGCACAGAGAGGTACAGACCTGTACTTCTGGGCATGCTAGAGAAGTTGCAGGCTGTGCACACCCTTGGAAAGAGACTCAAGAGAAGGAGATTTTGCTCTTGGCCTTGGTTCATGTGAACACATATCTCATAGCGACGCAGGGGCCACACTTATCACGCCCAAGCTCCTCAAGAGCAAAACTACAAATTCATAATGCAGGTAAGATTCTGCTTTCTGTTGGCATAATCCAGAAACAAAGTGCCACATGATGGGGAGGAAGCCATATCTTTGGTTTCATCTCTAGCTTCGACACCCCAAGCACGAACTCCAAAGTGGTGGTGGGCTCCCAACAGAAAAATAGCCATTTCCACTCCCTTCTCTGCCATAGTCGGCCCTTGTTGCTTAAAAGAAAAAAAATACTTGAGAGCCTTTTCTCTTTTATAGTTCTCCATGGGCTCATTTGTCTTCATGTTTATGATTCATATGAAATAATGTCAGAATTTATGTCAGAATTTATATACCACCACCTCCAGAATTTATATACCACCTTGATTACTCCTCTGACTTTAATCCAAGGCAGTTCACAATAAGCAGACTCTAAGCCCGAGGGGTGGGGTGGGGTGGGGTGGTGTGGTGTGGTGTGTGTGTGTACACAATCACAAAGTTCTAATCTTTCAAGAACAAACTACATTCCAGAGTGGTTCCTTCATAGTCTGGTCTCATACTGGCCACGGTTTCCTACCATGCTGACTGACAGTTTCTTCTTGAGTTAAAAAGCTGCTGGCAACAGCGTTCTCGCTCACTGAGGGTAGCTAGAACAGCTTGGCTCAACTTGTCAGTCGCTTTATATCATTTCTTTTTAAAATTTCCTTCCCAACATGTGCTTTGCCCTCTCACCCAATGGGAATTTTTTTAGACAGCCATTGCTTCAGCTTTCCCTCCTTTTGGTGGGGTAGGAATGTAGTTGCATGTGGAAATAAACAGGGACTTCAGTTATTGTCTCTCACTTTTCTTGCTTATCAAGGTAATTCACAATAACATTAAACCAGACAAAACCACCAAACAAAACTAATTAAAGGTAGCATAAATGTTTACATGTATTCCATACCTGATTGCCTCCCATCCCATGACAAGGATACATAATTAGTGGCTTCGCTCCATGGTTGTTCTCACCAACATCCAGACAGCGTTTGGCACCCTCATTTCTAATCTGAAAGCACACCAATACAACACAATTAGGGACTATCACCCATTCAATTCCAGAACCTAGGCCAGTGATGGTGAACCTAAGATACACATGTCAAAGGTGACACACACGTTTGGGGTGACACACTAGCATTCCCCAACACCTGACACAAACTGGGTTTGTGTTACTCATTTTTTCATTTTTGTAATTATTTGATGTTTCTATATATAATATCACACTTGGTTGGATTGTATTTTGGTTTCTATAAATGAATATAAAGAATTGTTTCTCTTTTGTTTGGGAGGGGGGTTGACACACCAGCAGAGTCAAGCTAAGCATTTTCTGAAGTCTTGACATGCTGAGCCCAAAAGGTTTGCCATCACAGACCTAGGCAGACTTTCCAGTTTTACTTGAACATGGAAATAAGGACCTTGTTATTCTGCCTCATCAACAGTGCTCACTGAGACCTGGTGTTTTCTGCAATACTGAGTTTTCCCTTCAGCTCAACTAATTTTCCACTTCCCTCAAGGCAGTTGCATAGACTTATTTTCTCCCCCACTGAGGTTCGACTTCTTGTGAACATTCTGCGGCATCAAGGCAGATCAGTCAATAGCTGAGGCAGCTTGCATGTGAAATGCAGTCCACCTTCCTGCTTCTGAAGGAATCATTTAGCCAGAAATGTTTATTTAGCCAGAAAATGAGGAGGTGCTTCTAAACCAAGGTCACCTCTGCTACCACATGGATGTTGACACTACCAAGTTTGGCATGCAGTGCCAAACTTTAGTCTACCTGGAATGAAAACCTCCCCACCTTGGCCATACACATATTGAGGCCCATTTCTGTCCTACCCCCTTGGCATGTCCTTGAGTAAGCTAACCACACAAAAGTACACCTGTTCTCTGCAGCACAGGAAGGAACAAACTCTCACCGTTTATTCCCTGGTGGAGGCAGGCGAATACCTAATAGTAAGGAATGCTTATTTTTCCCCTGCTTTTTGCAAGGTGGCTCTACTAGATTTCATAACAGTGAGTGGTAGATTCTGAAGCAAATGCTGAGACGTAAATATTGACAAAGCAATGATTTTGAATACCACTTCTGGCTAATAAAGTAGGTTGCAGAGTCAAAGTCACCTAATTTAGCTGAGACACACAAACCATCCACCCTTTGGGAGAGAAGGCAGCTTTATGATTAGGACACTGAGTCAAAAGACCAGAGTTACCGCCCTCAGTGGTTAACTATTTGCAAAGAGGCCTGTACAATTCACAAGCAGGGGTCTCCATTTTGTTGCTTGCTTGCTTCTTATGAAATGAGCTCTCCGTTCTTTGGGTGGGGGTATGTGGATAATTCCAATGCCTCACAGTCCAAGAGCTGTCATCAGAGAGGGAGCAGGCATATTGCTCCCTCCACTACAGGCACTGTGAAGCGTTTTTAGCTGGGTTTTCCTCCACTTTAATACTGAATCCAAGTGTAGAACTTAACTTTCGTTTCTAGAGCGAGAAAGATGGCTATAGACTGTACAGAAGGAAAAAGAGTACATACTGCAGGTTGGGTGCCTGTCAAAATTTGTACCTAGTGATTCCAGCCATCAAAACTCAAAGCTGCTTTTTTTTGCATCCTGGATTCCATTTCTAAGGGAGAATTTGAGGGACAAAGTCTGCTACTGTTCCAGCAGCCCAGTATCTTATGAATTCTGCTCCATTTGGATTTTGGCAACAATTTTGGGCTTTGAAATATAAGAGCAAATTTTGTGCTCAGGCCCTAAACTTTGAAAAAAATTCAAATGCAATTTTTAAGTATTAATGTTTTAAGTAAAAATGGGGCCATTTTGCTTTGAAACAGCTGCAGTGGCACAAATCAAAATCTAAAATGTTTTTAAACACCGGAAAGACTGCATGCAAGAGGGGAGAGGAGAAGAATCTGTTCTTTAATTTACTTTCACTGTAAAAAGCCAGAAAAGGGGAACAGAAATCCCCCTTACCCAACCTGCAAAATTGTGGAACAATACTGTATTCTGACATTTTGAGTTCTTTTCTGGCAAATGTATATTGGAACGTCATGCTTCAAAGATCCCCTGCTTATACTCACTCCAAAATACACTCTCAAATCCCATTCTAGAAAAGAGTAGAAAGCACAGAATGGTGCCTAACCAATTCTCAATTTGGCTATTTCTTTAAAAAAAATGAAACTGATTTTCTTGTTTTTAATTATCAAGACCATGCCGGTCTTGATGACATGAAGTGATCAGCCTCTGAACATAGTGAACAAGCGTCCTGTGTGTAGAGGGAGCAGGGCAAACTGAAGTTGGGAATCCCCTTCCTTACTCCCAGATCCACTCTCCTCCTGCCACTTCTTCCAGATTCACTTTGATCTCCACCCCCCACTATCTGTTCTTCCTCCTGCTGTGCGATTTCCCATTCCCTTCAAGGTTGCTGCTCTACCAAGGGAAGCAGAAGTGGTGCACTTTTGAGGCTTCCTCCCACTTAAGTTCCTGCATTTGATGAGGAGCCTCGACCAGCATCTCTCAATGTTTGTCCCCTGCTGTATCACTTTGCATGGTCCACTGCCGCAAGTACACCAGAAGTCACTGGCGATGTCATCTCCAGTTACGTTTGGCTTGGGAGGCCAGATGCAACATGACGCACACATCTGACTTCCCATTCTGGTTTCAGGATGAACGGGAGGACTTTTTCAAGCATGCAAAAAGTGCATGCTGCAGCACTGTCTGCTGAGCCTCTCACCCCTGCTTGTTGTTTTGCTGGTCTTGCTGCCAGGCAGCAGGGATCTGGGGGTCCTGCAAATTTCACCAGACACCCTCTCGAGTATCACGGGTGGTACAAGTACCATTGGTTGACAAACACTGGCCTAGACTGTTAAATGTCTCGGTGGTTATTAGCCATGAAAAGTAGGAATGGACCTTCCATGTTCAAAAGGAGTATACTACAGTATAAATAGACTCTAGGGAAAAGCAACAGAAGCGGCTATTATGTTTTTCCGCGTGATCTCATGGGGCATTTAGCCAGTGCTGGGGAGAGAGTTGCTAAATGGACCGCTGCTATGACCCGAGAAGGTGAATTTTATACATGACAAAAAAAAAGCAAGAATGAATGACCACAATAGTACTTACAGCACCATAGAAAGCTGGAGTAAGGTCTGGAATGAAGATCTCAGGATAAATTGTCTGTAGATACCAGGTGAAGTTTTTGCAATGTAATCGCTCCTTCAGCTCAAGCCGCTCAGTGAGGTCTCCATAAGTTTTCTGACAATATCAGTATATGAAAAGTTAAGGGTGGGGTTTTTTTTTTGTTAAAAAGCCATATTATATATTAATATTTGGAACAACAGGAACCAAATTGACAAATGGAGACTGTGGGCGCAATCCTAACCTGCAGTTAGGCCGGCACAGTTAGGCCAGTCAAGTCTGGCCAGCACAAGGGCCACCGTAAAGCTTGTTTGGACCACTCTCGGAGTCGGGGGGATGGCGCATTTCTGTGTGCTGGCCTCTCTGACTCCAAGAGTGGTCCAAATGTACTTTATGGTGTCCCTTGTGCCAGCCAAACTTTGCTGGCCTAACTGTGCCAGCCTAACTCCAGGTTAAGATTGCACTTTGTAACCCTATCCTGCCTCCAAAGCTCAGTGTTGTATTGAACAATCCTAATCCCTACAGCACATTTATTTGGAAATAAGCCTGTGCTCTACTTCCCTCTTTGATTGGCTTTATCTGTGGCCTCATCTGAGCCAAGCCATCCCAGACTTCCCCTGGAATCTGCTTCCAGGGAAGAGGCTCAGCCTTGAAATTTCCAATGCCCTAGAAACTTCCAAGCTACCCGCCCCTTCTAGAATGCTTAAAGTACCACTTATCAACATTCTACGGGCCTTCCCTGCAGCCAGGGCTTTGGCGGAAATGCCAGGGTCTTGGAAGTGGGGTAATTTGACATGCTTGGAGTCTCACCACAAAGGCAAGGAACTGAAGACTTCCTTTGGCCCTAACCCCATCTAGCAAGCTGTGAACAGCAATACAACTGGGAAATGCCCGAATAGGTGATTTTTCTTGCCTTAAAGCTTCCAATGACTGTTTAAAAATCCTCTTCACTACAGATTAATCAGACTGACTCTAGATATGGAAAGAACACAGTATTTGGAGATTGCATGCAGGGTGAAACTAGCTAAGTGGTCTCCTCAGAGACCATTTCTAAGACAAATTGATATCCTACTTCTTTAGCCATCTGAGAGGCCTGCTGGTTCCTCCTGTAGAAGATTTCCTTGTAGTTGTCCATCCAGACTTCTGCCAGGCGCACCTGATTCCTGGAGATAACTTGAGTTCCTTTTGGGAAGGTGTGGGGGCTCTTGGAACGGAACACATGGCCAACTACTGAACAGGGAATGATCTCCAGCTGACCCCCACACTGCCAAACCTGCAGAAGCCAAAGAGAAAACCACAAACTTTCAAGGGTCAGAGTGTGTTCCCAAGCGTTATGGACCAAGATCTGAAGTAGAGGTTTAAATGCAGAAAGGGAACACCCCCAAATCTTACAGGGCTCCCAAACCCAACAGCAGTGGAGTTGGCAATGTATCCAACAAACTGCATCTAAGAGCTCTCCAGAGCGAGCATGCAACAACTTTCTGGTTAGCAAGTGGGGTAGATCATTGGAGGCAAGGCGAGGAACTGCAGCCAGCCTTCAAACTTCAGGTAGTTCTTGATTTTGCAGGAACAAAGCAGAAGCTCCACAGTTGCTGAACTGGGTACTGCAAGATACAATTTGGGTACTTGCTCCTTTGCTACCAGTTGTCATTTTCTTTACTACAGACCACAAAAGCCATGCAAAGCAACTAAACATTTCTATGGGCATGCAGTTGGAACCATGGGTCTCACTTGGGCCCCTCCTTTCTGTTGTTTCCACGTAGTGGCACTCCACACAACATTTAGCATTTGAAAACTAAATTTCCCCCTAACTTTATGTTAGGGAGACCACCATCTATAAGCCCATAAGATAGTTTTTATTGCATATGCAGACCATCCTTTGGCTTGACTGCAAACTATATATTGTACCTTTCCTTCTTACCCGAAAGGACATCTCCACATTCTCCCCGCCCCAGATTTCCATCTGATCATCATAGGAGCCAATGTGATCAAAATAGGACCTGGAAATGGCAAAGAGGCCACCAGCAAATGTGGGAGTTCTGCAAAAGAGTGAGAATTCAATAACAACAGTTTAACACAACATTACACACATCCCAGCAGGAAAAATGATTCCCAAAATGGAAATTTAAACATACAGTATTCTCTTTCAATCAAGCAGTGCAGTGATTCTTCTTGTCTCTGAAATTCGAAACTGTTGGCTTGCATGGCGTAGCTATAGGGACTGAAGGGTGGAATTCTATGGTTTCAGGACAGCATCTTTTTTAGAGAATGCTTCTCTGCTCCAATTACCATCAGCAGTGGCATTCTGGAGGGGCCAAGGGCTACAATTGCCCTGAGTGCCATGCCTGAGAGGGGGCAGCAGCAGTACACCGCCATCCTTACCCAGTGGTACAATTCGATTTGTACAATGGCATAATATTTGCTGTTTTAGTCTCAACTCCTTTTTTAATTACTCCAAGCATGGAATTGGCCTTAATTGCTGCCGCACACCTTCATCGAGTTGTCCACCAGCACCCAAGATCTCTCTCCTGAGCTGTCACAGACAGCACAGAACCCATTAGCCTATAGGTGAAGTTTTGATTTTTTGCCCCAATGTGCATCATTTTACACTTGTCTACATTGAAATGCATCTGCCATTTTGCTGCCCATTCCCCCAACTTGGAGAGATCCTTCTGGAGCTCTTCACAATCCCTTCTGGTTTTTACCACCTGGAAAAGTTTTGTGTCATCCGCAAACTTGGCCACTTCGCTACTTATGCCTGTCTCCAGGTCATTTATGAACAAGTTGAAAAGCACCAGCCCCAAGACAGATCCTTGGGGCACTCCGCTTTTCACCTCTCTCCATTGTGAAAATCAGTGGTTCCCAACCGTTGTTGGCATGCTAGCCCCTTAAGGAGGATAGTGGCCCAATCAGGTACCAGCAGTAACATTAATACAACGCTTCTGAGTTTCACTGCTGCCACTGAACACAGGTAAATAAAAAACTCTGTTTACTTGTGTTTGGTGACAGCAAACCACCCCCTAAACGCACATGCCTACTTGGAGGGTCATGACCCCCAGGTTGAGAAACGCTACACAAAAGTGTTGCTATGCTAGGATGAGCAAAGGTAATTGGTCTTCTCTGGCTACATGTAAGCGAGCTCTCATTGTAAAAGGTGCTTCTTTGCCCTGTTGCCCAGACACTATGATTGACAGGTAGATGGTCCACCCACCTGAAGACAGACAAGCAAGCTTGTTCAAAATTGTAAAAAGCACCAAGGAAAAGAATTTGAGGCACGCTTTGGCCAATCATAGCAGAAACAGCCACAGTGCTTCGAATGAAGCTCATTCATTAAGGGCTTTAAGCAAGAGCTGCTCTGAGGCTGACGGGGGGGGGGCCTTAATTCAGTCTCTGGTATCATTACTGTAAATGCATATTTCGGAGCTGGAAATAAGAGTGCTTGGGGATTGAGCTTTTTATCCTGCCCTGCTTTCAAAATGAGACCTTGAAAAAAAAGGGAGGGAGAAAAGTGGCGATGGGAGTGAACGTGTGCTGCAGCAAGGCTTTTTCTGAAACACAGCTCTGTTCTTACCAGGAGGGCCAGTGGAGATTAGGAGCTGCTGAAAGCCAAGCCACCAGCCCTCTCCCTCCATTCTCCCTCTTAAAGGAAGCAACAAAAAAGGAATCCCGGAGCCCCTTTCACGGGGACAGAACAGTCTCCTGTCTGACCTTTGCACAAAGAGGAGCTGTACTTGAGGCCAAAGGAAGAGGATTGTGTCTCGCTGCCGCAATGGCGAGGGCCAAGAGCCGGTATTAAATGTCTCCCACTTTATGAATTCAAGGTCATTGCGAGCTTTTAGAGGTTGGGATACTGGTTACCTTAATGACTCTGCAGCTGCCCACTGCCAAGACAGACAAGAGGCTGGCAGGGTTTGAAAGAGAAAAGCACAGAACAGACCCCAGTCCTTTCATGTCAGGGCCTTCGTTATCCTGCTCTTGTACAGCAAGGCAACCAGCAAAGAGAAACTGCTGTTATTGTTGTGCTCCTTGTAAAGATCTTTGAGTGCATCAAGTGCTTTGTAAATGCCTCTAAGCCCAACATGCTGGGGGGGGGGAGAGCATCACAATAGTTCAATTTTGAAGAGGGTGTCTATTCTAGGCACTCCTATTTTGGTTTGAGACAGTTTTAACTGCCCTGATTCTGTTAAAAAAATATTCTGGGATTTGCAAAGGTGCAGAACATTCTGCATTATCGTTTTGAGTCCTTAACTCCTTGCAGAATTAAGAGTCCCTGGGGGAAAAAATGTTATACTGATGAGCAAATGTACAGAAATGTGTACATGCATCCATTACCCAGGCATTAGGGGTCAACTATACTCAAGGCTGCTTATACAGTTTTATAGAAAGCACTAGGTGCACCTCTGTGTTTGAGCATTAGACAAGATGGGCTTTTTTAGTTTTTGTTTTAAAATACCATTTGAATATTATGATATAGGGATCATGAGCCTTTTCAAGCCCACTCCCCCTTTTACCATGCTAGGTCATTCAAAGCCACTATATACCCTACTTCTGAGTATCAGGAGACAATCCATTTCCTGCTTTTTGCAAGATCACTTATTCTAGAATATAGAGAGGGAGGATTCAAAAGCTCTGGATCTTGCCAGTACAGTGTGCTGTACTGGAAGAGGCTATAACTTTTGCCATGCGATCAGGGGTACCCTGAGCTCAGCCACTCAGTTGGAAAGCAGCACTGTCAGCCAATTCAAGAAAGTCTAATTAACTGGTGCCATTGTATATTAATGAAAATCAGGAAGTTTTGTTTTGAGAACAATAAGGCTCTTATTTAAGCCTTTAAGGCTTTATTAAACAGAAATACAATGTTTTTGCTTGGTGGCCTTTCCAGCCCACGCAGCTCCTTATGCAACACTCTCCACCTGAACATGAAGCTCATCAGGCCAAGACGTCAGCTGTGGAGGGAGAGGAAGAGCATCTCATGTACGTCGCTGTGTGGCCTGGCCAATTCTGGACCAGTCCTCACAGCAATGGCAAAAGAGGAGGACCCCAGTGCCTGAAAAGATGTCATCAAAACATGCTACCCCAGGCATTGTTCCTTGTGAGCCAAGTGGCCTCGCAGATTAAAGCCCTGGAAAGCCAAGCTCTGCACAGCTTGGAGCTCAACGTTCCCAGAAGCCTGGAGGTGACATGCAATGTCATTGGTGTGCTCTGAAAATGATGGTGAGCCACCAAGCAGCAGCCTACGGTGTCTGTGCAGTGGAACAGACCACATAGAGGGACTATTGCCATCAGGGCACATCTCACAGAAGACAGCACATCAGCTGCCTGCTAGGGATGGCCCAGTGCAAGTCACATCATCCACTTCATGGCCAGGCCAGCTATACTGCCTGCAACGAGACTGTTTTGCCAAGTACTTTTTAAGTCTGCTCTACTAACTAATCTGGGTCAGAAGGATTTTAAATTCCCTAACAGAGTTTCTATCTATTAACAGATCAACCAATGAAACCTTGCAGCCCAGTACTGATCTGAAGAGGAGATCAAGGGTGCTTCCAGAGATAAGCCACAGCCCCACACAAACATAAAGCCATTTGAATGCTTTGATTTCTTAATGTCTGGATTGTGGCCAGACTGCTCTGAATGTCAGGGACGTTGGTTCTGCAAACGTGGTACCTGCAAGTCACGTGGAAACTGTGCCAATCCACAAGCCTATTCCCCAAAACCCCTAGACTGGGACTAACAAGGTCAGGGTGGGTGGCAGCCCAAGCAGAGACTGAAGCCCTGCATGCCCCACTGAAATCAGTGGTCAAGTAGTTTCTACACAGTTTTACACAAAATGAAAAAACAAAATGGAAAGCACAATCTGTTCCAAGCACTTGGGTAGGCAGAAGAACGTGCCACTGGTCACAGACATAATCCAGTAAGCACAAGCTGTCACACCAGGTGGACACACCTCTGGCAAACATGCTGTGTACACAGCTGCAGTGAGTTTTCCCAGTCTGTGCTGCGATACCTATAAAATCTGTATCTATGATGATATTGATTTTTATGCTGCAATATCAATAAAATCATAGATTTTCCCAAGTCTGTGCTGAGGAATCTATGAGGCCTGCCAGATAATGGTGAAAAATTGTCTCTAGACACTGCCACACAAAGCCACCTGAAATTCTCTGAAATTGCCCACAGCCTACAGTGATATTCTGCGTTCCACAGAATATGCCAAAAGTTCTTGTTCTCCACAGACATTTCATTATGATACAATAATTTATGATTTTTAACATTAAATTGAACACCAATTTTTTTAAAAAAATCTGGGAGCAGGTTATTTTGAATGCACTGAGATAGCTGAATTTAAGATCAAGTGTAAAAGATGAAAGGGAACAATGGACTTCTTAATGAGAAGCCTCACAGAGCAGCACAACCTGCCTGGAGCCTGAGGAGATCTATCAACTCCTTTCATTTGCAGGAATGAGCTTCATAATGACCTCTCTTCACTCAAAGCCCAGGCAGTTGGTGTCCTTTCACCATCCCATCCCCCTTCCCCCCACAGCCTGCTTTAAATGACACAAAAGTATTTCAGCAGATGATCAGCCTATATTACACGTGTTTCTGTCAACTCCTGTGGGAAAAAAAGGTTATAGGCCTCACTAAGTAAACTTCCGAATAAGCAGGATAAATGGCAACTTCTGTTTTGAGACTGATTCAAAGCACAATCCTAAACTAGAATTAGGCCGGCCCAAGTTAGGCCACCAAAGTTTGGCTGGCACAAGGGACACCATAAAGTACGTTTGGACCTCTCTGAGTCAGAGAGGCCAGCACACAGACCTGCGCCATCTTTCCTGACTCAGTGAGGGGTCGAAACGTGCTTTACAGTGGCCCTTGTGCCGGCCAAACTTTGCTGGCCTAACTCCGCAGGCCTAACCCCAGGTTAGGATTGTACTCTGAGGCAAGTATACCTTCTATCCCACTCATTAAATATAGCACCACACCACTCCCAGATTCTGAAACTATCAAACTGCACAACAGAAGCCTTTATTGTCCAGGCCAACTGAGTACAAGCTTTTAATCAAACAAGTCAAGGTGTGATCCAGTTTCTACTCTGAAGTGATAGAAACTCTACCGTGGCTTCAAGGAGAGGCTCGCCACAAAATTGTAGTAATTCAATGGAAGCTCCTGGAAAGCATACCCAATTCCAGTTCAATACAACAATGTAAGTGTTGTTGTCGCCATGGACTTACTTGATCGGATAAGTCTCGTCTTTCCTCCTCTGCTTCTCATGTTGAGGGATGGACTCCCATCCAAAAGTCAGGCTCCAGTCAAAGTTACCACGGCTGTGCTGCTTTCCATACTGAATCGGCTTGGAAAACTCAAAAGTGTTCAGGTCAATGGTGGTGATGTCTGGACTGACCACAGCTGTGGGCTCCTCTGCAATGCGCGATAGGAGAGGCTCTAACCAGCCGTGGAAGCATTCACCTGGGGGGGGGGAAGGGAGAAGGCCAAGTAAGTAGCTGTAGTCTCCACACCTCCAACCCCTCTCCCCCATGCCCAAAATGCTTTTGCTTAGAACAAGGGTCTCCAAACCTCTCACTACAAGGGCCACATCGTATATTTTACACATTTTTGTGGGCCTAAAAAAAGTTTTATAAATGAATCGATGACATTTAAATGAATGAATATGTTTTATTTTGATGTTTTTTGTAATCAGCATGATGTGATTTAGAACAAAAGAGAAATGTGACAAGTACAAAGAAAGAATGCCCTGCTTAAGCTGAGAAATGATATACAATGAGTAAAAATGTCAAACATTAGCAAATGAGTGACCCCCCCAAAAATAGTTGCTGCGGGCTGGATAAAATCCTGAAGCTTGCAGAGGTTGCAGGACATGCTTGGCCTCTGCAGGCTTCAGAATGCTTCCATACCCAACCTAAGCTGTGCTTCAGTCAAGCTCGAAGGGCTTGGGGGCAAGGCTGATTCAGCATCCGCTAATGCTGAAATCCATGGATGTCACATGTGTGGTTAATGCAGGTCCCCTATATGTAATCCACTGGAACAGCTATTTTCAGCCTCTTTCATCTCACGGCACACTGACAAAGTGTTAAAGTTGTCGCTGCACATCATCAGGTTTTTTTCTGTACTGACAAGGCACACTACGCTGCCAGTGGGAGGCTCACATCTCCCAATGGCTTTGTCAATAAACAGCCTTCTCCCAAACTCCCGCAGCACATCTGTAGACTGTTCATTGTGCACCAATGTGCTGTGGCACACTGGCTGAAAAATCACTGCATAGGAGGCTTCAGCGCACTAGAAAATCACTGCACTGGAGCCCGCCCCCCAATAACCTTCTGTAGCATCACATTTATAACAAATGGGGGCAGAAACCTTGGTGTCCTGTAGCAAGGTTTAGCTTGCTTCAGGAAGTCATTTACCTCCATTAATCTACCACAGATACTACAGTAAGGGCACACCTAGTGTCTTCCACACAACTGGAAGACAAGGAAGCTAAATTCTGCATGAAAGGGTATATCCAGTAAGCTTATACAATGATGAAATGGATCACCTCTCAGCTGGTGAACCTCGAGAAGGATGTTGGGTAGAGCGCTGGAATGGGCGTGCATGGGTGCGTGCATGCGTGCATAGGAATCTTCTGCCAGTGGAGGTGCTCAGAGGGAGAGGGGAACACCTCTTGCACGGCTACACAAAAGAAAAGGTGGATGCAACAAAAATAAAGCCAGACACATACTTTCCATAAACTGAGAGTTGCCATATTGCTACCCAGGAATGAAGTTGGGTTGTTTTTGCAGAATTATTGTATCTATTGCGTAGCGAGGCAACAACAGAGTGAGGAAAGGAAAGCCCTGCTTGGGAAAAATACCGTATTTCTCCAAGTATAAGACGCACCTTTTCCCCAAAAAAACAGGGGCTAAAAATTCGGTGCGTCTTATTCAAGAGGTGTGCTGGGCAGCGCTGCATTCTCCATGCTCCCACTTGCCTTAAGAGCCAAGAGCCGGCGGGAGGCCGGCGGCTCTTAAGGCAATTGGAAGCATGGAGAACGCAGCGTTCTCCGTGCTCCCGCTTGCCTTAAGAGCCGCCGGCCCCAAAAATGTATTTTTCAAATTTCTGGCCCCAAAATTAAAGTGTGTCTTATACTTTGGTGCGCCTTATACTTGGGGAAATACGGTAATATGGGGTACTGTGGAAAACTAAAGGAAGGGGAGAAAAAGGTAGTACAGTGGAATGGAGCTGCATGCTGTAAGCTTCCGGGAGTCAGTGCCTCTGACCTGCTGCAAGCGCATGTTACAAGCAAATGAAATCAGAATTTGCCCCAATAAAGAATGTGCTCACATTCGTATGTACAAAACTTGGATTTCTGTAGCCTTGAGCATCATGCAGTCAGCATGCTTGTAAGAATAGGCCATTTCAGAAGCAGCAGGCTACCATCTCACATCACCTCCACCACTATGCTTTTCACTGCCAGCCAGGTCTGGTTTGCACCTGCATTTACGTCACTTGATTCTCCCCCACACGTTCACTAGGGACTTGAGGGGTAGCAGCTCCATTTGCAAGTTGACTCACAGGAGAATTACATTTGATAGGATATCCATCTCTGGCCTACCATCTGCAGTGGCCCATTCATACAGGCAGCCCATCACTGAATGTTGCAGCCATCCAGAAGTGAATATGCAAGTGTGAGCCAGCCCGATTATGTACAGTACAGTGTGCATAAATGATTAAGTGCAAAGAAGCCAAATGAAGTACATGCACATGAGTGAGCTGGCCTTTTGCATCCAAAGTGTCGAAACCAGGGACATCCTTAGGGATCTGCCAGGCTACCCCCTGAACTTGCAACAGTACCTGTGCCCACAGGGGCAGGTGGGAGTGCCACCATGCCAGGCTTGGTCCCAGGACTCCCAGGCCTGCACTGGCTGCCAGTCTTGCAGCAGACAAACACCATCTAATCATTAGGGATTGGACTCTGGATTAGCAAGAAGTGACTACTTACAGTGAGCATCCAGGAAAGTGAGCACATCTCCCGTGGCCACACTAGCGCCGAGCAACCGGGCAGTTATCAAGCCCTTCCTCTCCTGCTGTCGGACGACCTGCACTATTTGCAATTGCTTCACGTAGGCATCCAGCTGGTCTTTCAAGTGGTCTGGAACAGAATAGCTCGAGTTACAGAAAGCACGCAGGGGCAGAACTCTGAATTGGGCAATGGTACGATAGCACCGCAAGTTGAAATGCTAAGCACAGGCTGGGCCAATTTAAACAGTGGCTACATGAACTGAGCAGAAAAGCATGTTGTGAATTTGTGTTGGTTAGAGCAGAGTTGGGGGCTTGCGGACCCATTCTAGCGCTTGCCTTAGCGCTCC
Organism: Lerista edwardsae; assembly: GCA_029204185.1. Taxonomy (NCBI): domain Eukaryota; kingdom Metazoa; phylum Chordata; class Lepidosauria; order Squamata; family Scincidae; genus Lerista; species Lerista edwardsae. The sequence continues at coordinate 190,594 of JAJKFI010000100.1, read as the reverse complement.
GGAGCGAAGGAACGAAGCGATCGCTACATTTCAATGTCAAAGTCTTTATTGGTTTCAGTAGCGAAAGTGTGAAAGGTGAAAAAGTTCAATCTGCCGGTTAGGAAAGCCGGCGAAGGCAGTGCCGCGCGCAGGCGGCTCTTCAGTGCGGTTTTACATCTTAGTGCACACACAGTGAGAAAATTCTTCTACACAAGAACAAAAGGATGCAACCAGAGTATATCTGGTAGGTGGATACCTGAAGACCCTTGTGCCCCATTTTACCCAATGAGGTGCCCCTTTGAACACTATGATCTCATGAGAAAGCAAAGTGTTTGTAGCCAGCTCTTCCCGTGTGAAATTGCCTGCTTTCATTACACTATCGGAAAGGGAGTAAAGCTAGTTGCCCTAACAAGCTTGGGAAGCTGACCAGCTCAAGGACTCACAGGTGTCTATCTGATCTAGAGACGCAGAGACGGAATGCCAGTTTCAACCAGTTCTGGACTGTGAGATGTGAAACTGCAACAAAGCATTGGCCCACACCTAACTTTCAGATGGCCAGTGTTGTGTAAAAGGCTCTTGAAAAAAACCACACAAGCTTTCCAATGCTGTGTTCATATCTGGAGGCTCTGTGTGTAGGAACCCATGAATGCGGCAAGAGCCCTTTATCTGAAATACGAGCAACAGAAAACTCAATGGGTCAATGATTTGCAGCAAATTCCAATACAACTGCGCTCAGTCATGTTTGGAGGTTAAATCCATTTATGGAGAACAAATACATCAATGGTTAGTAGTCATTACGCGGTTTAACTTGCAGTGCCACCACGTCCTTACTGTACAGATACAGTACATCTTTTTGGGTGCTTCTGCACAGGTGCAGCAGTGCCGGCCAGCAAGAACCAGCAATTCTAATCCAATTTCATGTAATAAATAGCCCTCCGGAACCTAACCATAAGTAGTACAACTCTAAACTCCAGTTGCTGGGGAGGAACAGCAAGAGAAGACTGTTTGTCTACAAGGTCTGTTCCTGGGTAGCCACAACAAGGTGCTTGACAGAGCAGCTGGTACTGCTTGAAGCTAAACAGGAGAATTTGTGGCCTTGTTTTTGGATGGAATGCCAGGCTGTGACAAGCTGCAGTACCTGTTGTGGCAGAAAGGAGTCACCGTGGAGCTGATAAGCCAGTGTGGGCATCTATGAGACAGCCACCGGCAAAAGAATGGACTATGACCTTGAGGACCTATCCAGGCTTGACTTACAATTGCCGCTGAAGCTTGACAACTTGCAGCCAGAGGAGAAAACCACACTATGAAGGCTAAGATCTGGGACCAAGGATTTGGTGAATCATAGAAAACTGTATATTTGTAAAAAGCCCTTTGAAAAATGGTGATTTAGACTAGCCATGCTTCGGCATAGGAAAGGCAGGATATAAATCCTTCAAATAAACAAACCTTTGATCTGATTTAGAAACAGTTCACAAACGGGCCAGGTTTATAATCAAATCCAGGTTCTAAGCCAGGATCTGAAGTAAAACCCTTCCTTTTTTTTGGAAAGGAGTTGTCATGCATGAGCCCCAGGACATCGAGCAAAACCAGCCTTAGGCCACAGTTCTACGCAATATCAGAACCAAGCTATTGGTCGACTGGGCTGTGCGCTAAAATGGCTTGCATTATATTCAAGCTTGCTTCATACAGTCATACAACTTCCTATGTCAAAAGCATTTGTAATTCTAAACACAGGGAAGTGTGTGTGTGTGGGGGGGGAAATATGAAAATAGAATCTGAACTGGAAGGTGTGCATCTGTTCTACAGAAGGAAAAAGGGGCTGCTGAGGTTTTGAAGGTTTAGTCAAATAAATGAGCTCTTTGGCCCAATGCTAGTTCCAGAAAGACTCCTCCTGTCATTTCCTTGCAACAGATCACATTTACATCTCACAAGTGGACAAAAATACATGTAGAAAACCACCACCCTTTGCCAATGAATCTGTCAGGATGATGACAGGCCTTCAATTTAGGCCTTTCCAGTCTTTTCCATAGCGTTTCACAGTGTAGATTAGACAACTGCACTAGTCCTTGCTCTGCCAGGGCAATAAGTGGTGCTCTCCCTGCCACCTCTTCTTCACATCTGGCTTAAGGTCCTTATTTAGCACTCACACTGACCGTACCGTGCACTGCCAGGTGCAAAGGATGGAAGGAAGTGGCTCACAGCCTTGTGGTGAGAAAGACTGTAGACTCTTTGCTTTGCAGGCCTAAGCATTGCTCTAACCGAGAAGGGTGGGTGCAGAGAAGAGGCCTCTGGCAAAGGCGCTCACAGGAAATGATGGCTCCGTACTGAGAAAACTGCTATGAAAACAGACGGGCTCCAGATAAAAAGACAGCCAAGCAACAACGAACACTGCAAGCTGCGCCTTAAAGATTAACCGCTTTCTTTTTGTATAAGCAGACTTGATAGCCACTTGGCTAGTAAGAATCACCTTCAATGTGACCTGGCAGGAAACGTTTAAGAAATAAGAGTTTGTTCTTTTCCTTTAAGGCCACAAATGACATATATGGGCAGGTACAGACAAGTGGCTAATTGTTGTGGGCTACTACATTCTTTGGATACATTTGCAAGGCTGGGCATTCGCCTTTGTGGGGCTAGAACCCATTTATCAAACCCCATGCAAGCACAAGAGATATTAGAGGCTAGATGTTTTCTGATGTGTGGTGTGCACGTGCGAATTACAGTTGGGCAGAACCAGAATACAGATAGCATAGTGCTTAAAGTTATGCAATTGTACTCAGTCTTATTTATAGCTTTACTAGCTTTTTGTTACCCGGCGTTGCCCGGGTAGTTAATTATCCCAAGATTCTATTAGACATGAAAAGGAATGAATTGTACCAATCAGCTCAGCCAATTGCTCCAGGCGTTCCAGCGGGGCATGGCGGACATTTTGTTTTGCACCCTTTCTCACCCCCCACGTTGAGGGCCCCCCGAACCTGGACTCCAACGGCATGGGGAGCGTCATCGCTCTGTGGTGGTGCTGTGGTTTTATTTCAGGATGGTGTGATGCACCCGTAGGAAAGCTAGCTGTATACTTAGATACACCCTAGGACAGCTAACTCCTCCTGGCCAGCAAGCATTGTTGTGTCATCAGTTAGCATCAAACCATTATTACCATGTCATACCTTAGCTGACACTCCCCACTTAGGTGACCACTTTCATGTGGGGACCCCCCTCCCGTACCCCCCCGGAGGCACGAGGGGGGACTGACCCCTGCAGCGTTTGTCGCCAGGCCGCAAGGTGTCTGCATGCCAAGTTTGGTGTCAATTGGTCCAGGCATTGCGGAGCCTATGCGGAACATACACACACACTTTTTTACATATATCTATATCTATATCTATATCTAAAATGGACGTGGGTATGTATGCGTGTGTGTATGTATGTTATGTATACACGTCTCCGTGCCTTGCCCTACGGCCACGAAACTTGGCACACACGTACCTTGCAGCCTGGAAGGAATCACTGCGGGGGTCAGACCCCCCTACAGCCCCCCGTTTTTCAGGGAGGGGGTCCGGTTCGTCAGGAACCAAGGGGATTGCATTGGACTACAGGTCTGCTGCCACCCTGTGGTCACAAACAATTCTGCAGGTTATGTGGGAGGGTTAGAGTAGCTCAGCTACTACATAGGGACAGAACGGAAAGTGAAACTAAACTGCTGTGGCCTGCCTGAGTTGGCCAGGCTGGAAAGGGCAGGATCCAGAGAGTTCCAGCACCCACTCGGATCTGAGAGGGGCCTATTTGCAGGGAGCTACCTGGCCACCTCTGCCTGTTTCTCATACGTCAGGGCTATCCTGCCACAGGACCTGCAGCTACTGATCAGTGAGTGTGCCAATTGCATTATGCTCCTTTGCGTGCTTCTCTCCCTGTATTCATTCCTTCTCCTAATACAAGCTGGGGATACTGTGTCCCCCGGGCAACGCCGGGTTACAAACAGCTAGTATATATATAAATATATAAAATTAGTGTTTGCTAGTTATCCCAGCACCTTGCACTGTTTAGGCAGAACAGTAGATAATGTATTTCTGAGCATTCCCCCAAATTGCACCTCCCCCAATGAACGGGCTAGAAACTTACAGATTTTTTAAATGCGAGCTCAAAAACTCCAGGAGGGAGCTGCAAATCTCCAGGAGATGTCAAGCCCCTATAATCTGACTACAGACCCAGATATAGATTCCAGCCAGCAATCATGCTAAAATAGCTTTTGCTAGTGCCAGGCTAGGAGACAGGGTCCTGGGGACAGGCTTGATGGAGAGCCATTAATTTAGGTTCATGGCACAAAAAGGTTGAGGACCACCAATTTAAATAATTTTGCAAAGGATGGCTCTAACATTCTACCTTTCCATGCCATTATATGGTGGTGCGGAGGACAGGGGTGTGTCCATATGCCTCTTCTCACACAATGGGGTGTGGTTGGACATACTGTCTGAACAAGCACAATTTGTTTTAGAGCACCAGACCCAGTTCTAACTCTGCCCCAAGGCTCACAGGGTGACCTGAAGCCTTTCAGAGCTCTCTGTCTAGTCTACCTCACAGAGTTGCTGCAAGAGTAAAATGGGTGTGCGCGCGCACACATATGCATGTAAGAACACTGTATGTTCTTCACATGAAGGGTGGGATGATATGCACTCTTAAGCTTAGCAGAAGCAACTGCTCAGGGGAGAGCTGGCAACTCTTTCAGCGTCTGCTTTGTGGAGTGTGATAGGGTCAGGACACCTTTCTGCAACGTTCAGTTGGGAGGTCTGTGCACTTTCCAGGTGAGCATCACCTGGGGGGGGGGGCGTGATGGCCAAAGTTGAAATGGCAGCTGTGATACCCCTTTCCCTGCAGTAGGAAAGTGATGCAAAGAAATCCCTTGAGACTTTTCTAGGGCAATAATTCGTTTTGACAAGACCCAATGTCAAGTCTTCTCGCAGGCAGACTACTCATCATTTCCGCAGTGGGAACAAGAAAAGTTCTTACCCCTCCTGCAAAACATGATTAGCAGAATACACACAAATTGCTCTTGTGATATCATACAGTCCTGGTACCGTGTGCCACAATCTTTATAAAATACAGCTCCACAATAGAGCTCAGGCTACAGCCAGGCAACCAGAGAATGTTATTACATTTTTTTAAAAAACACACCACAGCATTTCAAAAAGCCACATAAGAACAAGCTGCTTGTTATGGCTGGAAATGAGATCTCCCTAATCTGATGAAACAAGCAAGATACTTTATAACTGGGTTCTCTAGAGAGCTCTCAAGTGCCTGGCGTGGTGGGGAGACATTCCCCCCCCCCCCGCAAAAAAAACCCCACTGATTAAGATTTACTTGACTGAACTAACCTCTGTTTAAAAAAAGACAAGCAGGATTAAAGGTCCTGAGAGAGCCCTGTGTTGGATCCAGAGGTCTTTTTTTTGTGAAAGGCTGATACAGGCATCCCAGAAGAATATGTGCATGTGCTTAAAGAACTCATATACTTTATAGTATATAAAGACTAGTGACTTCTTAGCATGCAATCACACGATGGTTCTTTCAGAGACTGGAAGAGCTGGATCAGAGCTCCCAGTTATAGGAGCATTTCTGTCTGCCATTGTGGTGGTGGTGGGGACAAGATGAGGATGAGGTAGGCATTCTCTTGGGACACTTCTTAGACTCTGGTTTGGTCTCCAAACTAGGAACTGCTGCTACAGGGAAAACCTCCCTCCATGCGAATGGCTCTTCATATTCTGCTGGGGAAGCCGCGAAAGACCTCACAGCCCCCAGGGGTCTTCGTTTCCAGCCTTCCATGCATGGAACGCCACGTGTGTGGCTTGCTGGGGCAACAGACCCCAGAAGCCGCTGTCTGTGAAGACCCCTGGGAACTGCAGTGGGGTCCTTTGCGGCTTCCCCAGTGGGATGTGAAGTGCTGCTCACGCTGGGGAAAGATCGGGGAGGCGCCGGATCCAGCCCACGGGCTGGTGTTTGGAGTCCCCTACTCTGGGCCAAAACATGCACACACAATTTGGCACAGTGCATTCCATGTGCGTTAAGTGTTTCTCATGCATTACCTGGATGCTGTCCCTGATACACTCCTGTGAGGTGAGCAGGTGTTTTTATACCATATTGCAGCTGGAGAAATGAGGCAGAGAAGTTTGCCTGAGGTCACCTTGCGAGTGTATGGCAGGGGCGAGGTTAGAACTGGGCAAGTCCTGATTTGCAGCTCAGTCTCTTTGCCACTACACCAGTTCTCACCTACAATGCTTTCTACATTGTGCTTGGGGGCTCTAGTCTCCAGCAGGGAGTGCAATACCGCAAGCCTAACATGCTGTTCCAAAGCCTCTCCCTGTGGACCTCAAGAGCCCTTTAAGAATAGCATTTTTGTGCCCTTGACTTTTAGCAAGTCAAGGGAGCTGACACCTCCACCCCAGGAAGCCCTGATGTTGAACCGTGTCATTATCCTAACCTCGGGCATAACCAATTTAGTGGCTAAATGACAGTCTGTGGTTTCCAAACTTGCCCGGGTGAGCAATTTATTCCTGGCTGGAAACTAAATATTGCTTGCTGTGTCTGCAGAGCATGGGAAATCTTCCCTTCGTGCCCTTGGGACAGGTTTACTCCAACGCCAGGAGTGAAAACGAGGCTTCACCCAGAATAAGGAACGCGGGAAACAGCAACAAGGGAAGTCTGCCAACCAAGGAGTATTCCCAACATCTGGTGGGGGAAGCCCAAGAAAGCTACCACCCAAAACCTACGAGCTCTCTTTGAAAGCTAGACCAGCCCATCAGCTGACCCAGAAAGGTTTGCAAGGGCACATATGCGGCCTTCCTTCCAAGCAGGATAAACTATGTTCAGAACTACAGATGAGGACAGGGAAAAGTTTTTTGGGTTTTTTTAAGATAGAAATTTAATGGCCATACATGGAATTTCACCATACATGGAATTTTACTCCAGCCACACATAATCAATACCACACAATCAGCTTTTCAGTAAGCCAATAGCATGAGGGGGAAAAAAACTGTTCATGCGCCTGGTTGTTCTGATGCTCAATATTCTATAACGACGTCCAGAGAGAAGAAGTTCAAACAGATTACGGCCGGGGTGAGAGCGATCTGCGACAATCCTCTCTGCTCTCTTCCTCACCCAAGCAATATATAATTCAGCAAGGGATTGAGGGGGCCTGTCTACATATTTACAGAATGCTGTTCATATGAATGTGAATAGGGCCAGGGAGACCTGGAAGAACCAGGTTCAAATCCCAACCCAAGCATGGAGCTTCCTAGGTGACCTTGAGCCAGTCACCACCTCTCAGCCTCACCTACCTTACAGGGCTGTTGGGAGGACAAAAAGGAGGAGAGGACCCATGTGCACCATCCAGAGCTCCTTGGAGGAAGGGACGGTATAACAATGTGAAAAAAACAAAACAAGTTCTTGCCCTTAGGTGCTTGCAATCCCAAGACTGACAGCGGCAGGTACACAGGAAGGGGAGAGGCAACAAAACTTAGTGGGAACTAATTGAGTTACTTAGAATGTCATTTGCAGATGGCAATCAAGAGACAATCACTATGGAGTTTGTAATGGAACCTCATGGGATGAAACTGCTAGTTAGCCTATGGAGCTACTCAGCCTCAAGAGTAGCATTTGGGCATGCAAAGGACAGAAGTATGCAACATTGGACTCTGCAGGTGGCAGGTAGGGTGAATTTTGGGATCGGTCAGGCATGGTAGAATTACTGGAAATGTGGCCTATCTCACCTGGCTCAGCAGAGCAGGACTGTTGCTGTACTTCAGACCCAGTTCCAGTGACAGACGGCAGGGAAACATTTTCCCCAGATCCAAATTTGGATATAGCCACCCAGTACCCCCACATGATACTGATGGGGAAGAGGGTTTCAACAGCGTGAAACCAACCAACTCGCTTCCGCCACTGCATATGGTACAGCCCACTTGGTTCGTTCTAGTAATCCAGCCCCTGAACACTGAAATGGATCCCTCTGATGGAAAACAGAGGCGTACTCCATCTCCCAGTGTACAGTAGAACCAAACACCCAGACCCAGGTTCAAAGGCGGCACTTACCATCTGTGCTGGCATCATCCACCAGAATGATCTCTTTCAGCAAGATAGCGGGAGAGGAGTACAGTACGCTGTAGACAGTCCGTAGCAAGGTGGACCAAGCCTCATTATGGAAAACAATGATGACGCTGGTGGTCGGGAGAGGCGGACAACGCTTGAACTTTTGATCGATACACCTAGGAAGGAAACATCAAACCCACGGTATGAGTGAAAGAGAGCTATGCTTCATTGATTCCCTCGCCACTCAAGCAGACACATTTGCCTCTACTTTGGATATGTATTGAGATCCATACAGGAACTGTATCTGAGCACTTTCATCAGAAGAAAAATCCTACTGAAGGGGCGTCCTTATGAACTCATGTTCAATCTCTTTTGAGTCAAAGAGACATCACCTTCAGCATGTGATTGGGGCTGATGTGCTTGTCTTCAGGAAATAGCAGTTGGTTCAGGCTACCTGTGGATCAAGACTGCGGCCATGGGGAGGGTGGGGAGAGAAAGGGGTTTTCAACTTCTGCTTGTGCCAGACTGGGGGGGGCCCTGCAGAGTTCAAGAGTCCCCTCCCATCATAGGCAATGGAACTTGGAAAACCTCCTGATGTCCCCTCTGCACTCCAAAAGAGCCCCTTAATGCACTCATTGCACAGCTTCTTGAAACATGGATGCGCCAGATTGCCAGCTTTATTTAAATGGACTGCGAGAATAAAAGCGCTCCTTCCTGCATCCCCCAGAAGTCAGTCCTGCACTTCAGCACTGGAAGAAACTACACAAGGAGTACAGCTAGGCAGCAGGTGATCTGCTTTCTGCTTGCTTTTGGCAGGTAGAAAGCAGGTCAATGTGGCTCACATCTGCAGTGGGCTGGATGGGGTGGCGGCAACAGACCACCCCAGTGGGCTGTGGGCTGGATGCAGTGAGCTGGATGGGGTGGGGGCACCCTGAATCTGGTAGCCTCTCGCCCCCGCAATCTGCCACTGATGGAACCCACATCACGTGGCCTCATGGATGGACACTGCTGCCTCCTCTAATGCCACAATTCCGGTCCAGTTGCTATTTAAACGAACGCTACACAGTGCATGCCCCAATTGTGTGCTTCAAGCAATGCCTAGCTGCTGCCTTAGCCAATGCGCTAGATGGGCTAAGAGCATGACCATAAGCAGTGGTGGCAAGATGAGTTTCAGAAGTGCAGTTTGCAGGATAGTGGTAGGTGAATAAGATGAACTGAGCTTAGCTACCTCCTGTCTTTGCCGCAACTCATAAGGCTACATAAGGATTGTTTTTTGTTGCAGCCCCCCCCTCCCCAAAGCCTTGGCTCAAGAGCCTGTAGCTCACAAGGGGAGGTCACCATGCATCTGAGGGAAAAGCTGTGACAAGAATACTTTCAATGGGTTACTCCACGCCTGTGAATGGAAACCTCTGTTGCACACAAGGTATTGCTTTACTAAGTGGAAAAGGGGGCAGATTATCTATTCTCCCAAGGCCAACGAAGAGAATTGCCTTCCGTTTTGAGAGGAAGCTCAGCTAGTAGATAATATACTACAAGGGATGTATTTTGTTCCATGTGTTATGGCCAGGCCCGCTCAATAGCTCAAGACTGAACTATTTTCTCCCTGCTGCACAACATTGTTCTCACACCCATCAGGACCGTACACAACATTTTTGTCAATATTTCAATGCTACATATACTTGCTTAATAGCATGATTTACTCCATTTGTGCAAGGCACAGTAGGGGCAAGGAACTATACAAGACCTGAAGTATCCCTCTGTCAGCCCCTGGGAATTCTGGTCTATGTCAACGTGCCCCCCCCCCCCCACAAAGGTTCTACCAACCTTCATTAAAGGGTTTTGAGACACCTTAAGGGCTAGAAACTTGCTGCGTTTAAATTAAAACTGCCATATTTGGCATCCTGAGATGCCAAATGAAAATTGAAAAACATCAAGTTTCACATCCGGTCACAGTATTACTGGCTGTGCCTTTTTGAGAACAAAATGCATGCATGCACCAAGGAACTCCGTCTACATGACTTCAGTCTTCCTGCATAAATAGGGCAATTGCAGCACTCCTGATGTTTGCACCAGAGCGCTGAACGATGCTCCTCTTAAAGATTTGCCATAACTAGAGCATTTTTTAAAAAATGGAAAAGGCCTCAATTTTTGTTAAGGAAGCATTTGAGACTGAAGAAGATTTACTTCACAGTTGAACAAGACACATTATCCCAAGTCAGATGCAACAGTTCAACTGTGATTTGGCTATCATGGGTAGCTTTATTGCATGCCTGCTCCTCTATGCCTAGGTGACAATTCCCTTTCCGATTCACAAAAACCATTGTTTGGATATATTGTTTCTTCAATTTATAAACCACCTTTCTCCCCATCAAGGCAGCTAACTTCTTTACAATACATAAAAACAATTAAAATAAAACCATAAAACTATAATATACACAATAAAAACAAGCAGCAGCAATACAACATTACATGAATTAAAAAGTAGCCATCATCTCCTTTGTGGTTGTTCAGTCGCTAAGTTGTATCTGACTCTTTGCAACCCTGTGGACCACAGCACGCCAGGCCTCCCTGTCCTCCACTAGCTTCCGGAGTTCACCCAGTTTCATGTTCATCGCTTCGGTGACACTGTCTAACCATCTCATCCTCTGCCACCCCCTTCTCCTTTTGCCTTCAATCTTTCCCAGCATGAGGGTTTTTTCTAAAGAGTCCTCTCTTCTCATCAGATGGCCAAAGTATTTGAGCTTCAGCTTCAGGATTTGTCCTTCCAGGGAGCAATCAGGCTTGACTTCCTGGAGGATTGACCGATTGGATCTCCTTGCAGTCCAGGGGACTCTCAAGAGTCTTCTCCAACACCATAATTCAAAAGCATCTATTCTTCGGCGCTCTGCCTTTTTTATGGTCCAGCTCTCACAGCCATACATTGCTACTGGGAAAACCATCGCTTTGACTATGTGAACCTTTGTTGGCAGGGTGATGTCTCGGCTTTTGATTAAGTTGTCTAGGTTCGCCATAGCTTTTCTCCCAAGAAGTAAGCGTCTTTTAATTTTATGGCTGCAGTCACCATCTGCGGTGATCTTGGAGCCCAGGAAGATTAAGTCTGTCACTGCTTCCATTTCTTCCCCTTCTATTTGCCAGGAAGTGATGGGAGTGGTTGCCATGATCTTAGTTTTTTTGATGTTGAGCTTCAAGCCAACTTTTGCACTTTCCTCTTTCACCTTCATCAGAAGGTTCTTTAGGTCTTCCTCACTTTCTGCCATTAGAGTGGTGGTGTCTGCATATCTGAGGTTGTTGATATTTCTCCCAGCAATCTTGATTCCAGCTTGTGACTCATCCAGCCCAGCCTTTCTCATGATGTACTCTGCATGTAAGTTAAATAAGCAGGGTGACAGTATACAGCCTTGTTGTACTCCTTTCCCAATTTTAAACCAATCAGTTGTTCCATGTCCAGTTCTAACTGTTGCTTCCTGGCCCGCATACAGGTTTCTCAGAAGACAGATAAGGTGGTCTGGTACTCCCATCTCTTCAAGAACTTGCCACAGTTTGTTGTGATCCACACAATCAAAGGCTTTTGCATAGTCAATGAAGCAGAGGTAGATGTTTTTCTGGAACTCTTTGCTTTTTCCATGATCCAGTGAAGGTTGGCAATTTGATCTCTAGTTCCTCTGCCTCTTCAGAAACCAGCTTGTACATCTGGTAGTTCTCAATTCACATACTGCTGAAGCCTAGCTTATAGGATTTTGAGCATGACCTTGCTAGCATGTGAAATGAGTGCAATGGTGCGGTAGTTCAAACCATCTTTGGCATTGACTTTCTTTGGGATTGGAATGTAAACTGATCTTTTCCAGTCTTGTGGCCACTGCTGGGTTTTCCAAATTTGCTGGCATATGGAGTGCAGCATTTTGACAGCATCACCTTTTAAGATTTTGAGTAACTCAGCTGGAATGCTGTCACCTCCACTAGCTTTGTTGTTAGTGATGCTTTCTAAAGCCCACTTGACTTCACATTCCAGGATGTCAGGCTCGAGCTCAGTGACCGCACCATTGTGGTTATCGGGAACATTTAGATCGGCCTTATATAGTTCCTCTGTGTATTCTTGCCACCTCTTCTTAATCTCATCTGCTTCTGTTAGGTCCTTGCCGTTCTTGTCCTTTATTATGCCTACCTTAGCATGAAATTGTCCTTTGACATCTCCAATTTTTTTGAAAAGTTCTCTAGTCTTTTCCATTCTGTTTTCCTCTATTTCTTTGCATTGCTCATTTAGGAAGGCCTTCCTCTCTCTCCTTGCTGTTCTCTGGAAATCTGCATTCAGCTGGGTATATCTTTCCCTTTCTCCCTTGCTTTTGGCTTCCCTTTTTTCCTCAGCTTGTAAAGCCTCGTCAGATAGCCACTTCGCCTTCTTGCATTTCTTTTTTTTTTGGGATGGTTCTAGTTGCTGCTTCCTGTACAATGTTACAGACCTCTGTCCAAAGTTCTTCAGGCACTCTGTCTACCAAATCTAAGCCCCTAAATCTATTTGTCACCTCCACTGTATATTCGTATGGGATCTGATTTAGGTCATACGTGGAGGGCCTAGTGGTTTTCCCTACTTTTTTCAGTTTAAGTCTGAATTTTGCAATAAGAAGCTCATGATCTGAGCCACAGTCAGCTCCAGGTCTTGTTTTTACTGCCTGTATAGAACTTCTCCATCTTTGGCTGCGAAGAATGTAATCAATCTGATTTTGGTATAGACCATCTGGTGAAGTCCATGTGTACAGTCGCCGTTTGTGTTGCTGGAAAAGCGTGTTTGCTATGACGAATGTGTTCTCCTGACAAAACTCTATCAGTCTTTGCCCTGCTTCATTTTGTCTCCAAGACCAAACTTGCCTGTTATTCCTATTACCTCTTGACTGCCTACTTTAGCATTCCAATCCCCTATGGTGAGAAGGACATTTTTTTGGTGTTAATTCTAGAAGCTGTTCTAGGTCTTCACAGAAACGGTCAACGTCTTCCTCTTCGGCACCAGTGGTTGGGGCGTAGACTTGGATTACTGTGATGTTGAAAGGTTTGCCTTGGATCCGAATGGAAATCATTCTATCATTTTTGAGGTTATACCCCAGTACTGCTGTTCTCACTCTCTTGTTCATTGTGAAGGCTACTCCATTTCTTCTAAGGGATTCCTGCCCACAATAGTAGATGCAATGTTCATCTGAATTAAATTCTCTCATTCCTGTCCATTTTAGTTCACTAACTCCCATGATGTCGATGTTCAGTCTGGACATCTCGCATGTGACCACATCTAGCTTACCTTGATTCATAGATCTGACGTGATCCATGAAAGAGATCATCTCCTTACAGGGCATTAAAAGCTTTCTGAAATAAAAATGTCTTGAAACCTTGCAGGAAAATTTGCAATAAAGGAGCTGTCAACTCAAAGGAGAAGGAATTCCACAATACTGGTGCCACCATGGAGAAGGCCCTGTTTCTGGCCACCATCCCTCTCTTAATGGTGGCACAACCAACAGGGCCCCCTCAGAAGACCAAAGAGAACAAACCGGATTTTATAGAAGAAGGCGCTCTTTCAAATATGCTGGTCCCAAGCTGTTATTTGCCCGATTCCATTAATTTTTCTATTGTAAGCACATTGGGGCAGGAACAGTCTATTGTTACTCTAATGTACCACACACATTGATAACGCTATACAATCTGCAGCAAAAATCAGCGCTTTTTTTAAAAAAAAAGAACATATGTTGTGGTCAATTTTATACCTTGAAAACAACTTCAGCTATTTTCTCAGCATTTAAAGTGGATTTGTGCCCTGGGCATCGGTACCCATTTTAGAGTTAATAACAATAGTCATGTGGGATGTAGACACAGGAAGCTGGGGAGAGAGAGGTGCTCCTGAGAAAATCACCATAGGCGATATAAACGGGCGGGGGGGGGGGAAGCAGGCAGGAGCGGTCCTCAGATGATGCTGCCCTCCAGCCCACTTGAACTCCAATACATCTGCAGAGTTCCGATCATACAGAAATCCAGGGCAGCTCTCTACCTGACCTGACAAAACTTTCCTTTACTATTTTTCATAGCTAATAACATTTCTAAGATCCACACAAACAGCTCTTAGGGGAACATGGCAGAGGCTCTGAGAATTTAAGTGAGCTTGGTCGAGGAGGCCTCCACAATGCTCCCCCCCCCCTACCCACCTCTTTGGAGTTCACTGTCCGTGCCCCCCCCTGAATTTTTCAGCAGCTAGGCAGGCTGGCGCGGGTCCCCTTGCACGCCACATACCTCTGGTGCACATCAAAAGGGGGAAACCGTTCCACATGGGAGAGCAGGTTTTTTCCTCTCGCCTCCTCCCTCCCACCCCCCACAAGTGCTCAACAATCAAAAGTTTCATTCAGGGGCTCCCTCCATCTGAGCCAATTTCCCCAGCTCTCCGATTTATGGTTTTGGTTCTGGGAGGGCTTTAACACTTTAATTTAAAGTGGTTTATGCCTCTTTGGTTGACTGAATAACATTCTTGCACTCCCTGCCTCGAACACAGCCTTCGCCCATTGTGATATCTACACCTGCTAGGCAGAAATAATCAGTTGTTGGGAGGGTGAAGGGGAGAGAGACTGTCTGGAAACCCGGCCTACTCTTGAGCCATTATTCAAGCTGTCTTTGTTGGCTGCCCCTTCTTCCCTCCCACCCACTACAAGGCCTTGACTGACTTTACTTCTCTTCGCTTATGAAAAGCAAGTCCGAGACACAGAAAGCTTCTGGAGACCACAGGGAAGGAGGGGGGGAGACAAGGGTCATGTTTGACTCCTTCCTCCCCCCCCCCCCCGCTGTACTGTAAAGCCGGGTCTGTTCCACTTGGCGAGCAAAGTGAAAAATTAAAGGGGCAACCAAGCCCTTCGAAGCAGGAGGAAATGGACCAAAACCAAGGGCGGGCAGCGGGCGGAATCAAGGAAGTTTTTGAACTTGGGAAACCTTTATGTAAAAGAGAGAGGGGGAGGGTGACAGTTGGGAATTTTTGCTCCTTCAGAAATGGGCCTCTTGTGGGGAATAAGGGTGGGAGAATGTGTGGCAGGAGGAGAGGCAAAGCAGCAGGTAATTAAAAAAGAGACATGCACCCCAGGCCTTTTCTTCACGACAAATGAAAGAAAGCCATATAGCTCCTTTGGCAGAAAATGAAATCTTGCCTAACTCCCCTTTTGAGCTGCCAGCACACAGTAATCTGTGTGGACAGCTTTCAGTGCATCTGAGTCTCTTAGCAGGGCTTTCCAGACTCTTCAAGGAAGCTGTTAGGAAGTTCTTTTAACCATACAGTCAGTAAGAACAACACGTGGTCACTACTGTATAGCCTCCACGGTCTGAAATAAAAGATTTTTGGCTTTTTAAATGAGCGCCAACACAAATGTTTGCAAACTATTCAAAACTCAGCAGAATCTCCTATTTCAATGAGAATTTTTTAAAATTGGACAAGATCTACACTCTTCATAGAGAACCAAAAAAAAATCGCATCTGAAGTTTACTCTTCAGTGCAAGCTGTTTATCCTTAAATCTGAATGTTTAGACTTGTTGGGAATCTCTCTAATGTTTTGGTTCCAACAGGCTTCAGGTATGAAATCTGAAAAAAAAGCTCACTATTAAATACTGGCTAATTACAGATCATCAAGTATGACCTGACACAGCACATAATCTTTGGGGGAACCCCAAGTTCTTTAGAAAGTCAGGGATTTATCCGTGAAAAGATCAGTAATGGCAGGATCGCTTTACCACACCACAATTGGTTTTATATTATGGAGCTTCATCACAGCTTTCAGCTACAAGGGAATACAGGGTGTCTCTAGGATAGGTTCTCAATTGACAGTGGGCAACAGCAACGGTCAACAGTGTCTTGTGTGAACCAAGATGTGCGAAGTAGAACATACAAAGAGTCCACTACAGATGTACAGAACTGAGTGGTCAGACAAGTCAATATGGAAATTGTTTTGAGGGTAAAGAGATAGTAACATGCACCACTGCATGCAACATACTATTGCATGTCCATCACCAGAGGGGTCAAATGCTCTAAACACCATTGCATATCTGCTATCATACCAAATATTAAATCAAATTCACTGGGTGTTGCATATAGACAGCTAAAAAATATTCAGCATATTCAAAACATGACAACATTTGTGCAGGAGAGCTTTGGAATAAAAAATGGCTTCAGCTCTTTTAATGCTAATTGGATATTATATAGAGACTTCCATAGTTTAGTTAAAATTGAACAAACATGGCTAAAATTTAATTCTAGTTTAATGAAAGAATCTTATTCCAGACATGTATTCATTAGGAGAGCACTGCTGTTCCATGAAATTAATCTGGACCATGCCCAATCGGAGAGCCCGCTGAGGCCAGTATATAGCAGGGATGCACTGAAGCCACTAAGCTCGAGTTATGAGTCAGCAACCGCGCAAATCAACTCATGAATCATAGTGTGTGCCTGTCGTGACTTGACCTGCAGAAATGCTGAGTCATTTTGACTGGAGTCCCAAGTCATTTCGAGAGTCCCCTAGAACCACCAACCCTTCTCCCACCACTCTGCTTTTGCTGTCAATTTGAAGGACGGCTTCTGGATTGAAGCATCTGGGGCAATGTATACATGCAAGGAAAAAAAGCAAGCATGTACGCATATAACATTCCGGCGGGGGCGGAAGACCTTTTTATTTCGAAAAGCTTTTAATTGTTGACAGGCTGGCTGGTTTTTGATATTCTTGCTTATATTTTATGATCCACGGGGCTTACTGTTCTTTAAATTTTAATTGTTTTAATGTAGTTTTTAAATTATTGTTTTTAATGTAAAATTGTAATTTTATTGTATTTTATTTCTATTGTTGTAAGCTGCCTTGTGTGCCTATGGGCAAAAAGGCAGGGTACAAATTTAATAAATAATAATATAAAACACACACGCACACTAAAGAGAATCTGGAATTGAGTAATATTCAAGTCATAACTCTTTTCCGAGTGATTGGCCCCCAAGACTCAAGTTGGTCTGAGTCAGTGATGCCCATGACTTGAGTTGACATGAGTGGCGAAAAGCCAGTGTTTTCGTGAGTCGAGTCACAATGACTCAAATGCCCATCCCTGGTACATAGTGCATTTAATTTAATTTAGTGCATTTAATTAATGGATACAAAAGGTTAAAATATAATCCCTACATGTTACTATTCTGCAGGAACACCTATAATTTGAAGACAACTCACCAATTCAATGCTTAAATGAGTGGCATACTAGGCAAGGACGCCAAAAGTTCAAATTCTTTTACTTAAAGGCGAGTGTTTATAAGCAACTGCCCAGTTGGTCACAATAGCATCACAATAGTATATTAACTATTGCCAATAACTCACAGTAGTCACAATGAATGCTCTTAACTCGCATGGCTTTCTGCAATTTAATTTTGAACATGTCTAAGAGTTTTCCATGCTTTGTTAAGAATCTAGCTTCCTCCCCATTCAAACAGAAAATTGCAGCCCTAACTTTAAGATGATTTTAATCATACAACAAAAGTGGTCCTTCAATAAAGCTTGAGTCTCTGGTGTGTGCCTGACCTGCCCACTCTCCTCCTGATGGCAGTTAAGGCACTCCTTGCACCTAACCCCATTAATCCCATAGATCAGTGGTTCTCAAAGTTTTCAGCATCGGGACCCACTTTTTAAAATGACAATCTGTCCGGGACCCACCAGAAGCGATGTCAGAGGCCAGAGCCTGCTGCTTTCCTAATAGTGCAGCAATCAGTTGGGTTATAATTAGGGCAGAAGATTTAGCCGAGGGGGTTAATGCCTCCGTTTGCCCGAAGAACAGCTGAAGATCTCAAGGTCGTGAGCTCGGGACTGCCGGAAGTCTCCGTGAGCGGCAGACCTTGCAAACTGCGGCTGATTAAAGCTGAGTTTCAGCTGCCTCGTGGGAGGAGGAGTGTGCTGAAGACAGCTGCGTCTCTGGTGGCAGCAGGGAAGCATCAGCCAGCAGAAGACAGACGGATGGCTAAAGAAAGTGGGCTAAATCCAGAAAGAAAGATCTGTATATGTGTAGTTCTTGAAAGATAGAACATGTCTGTAAATTGTAAAAACCTTCGGGTTTATGAATAAAAGTCTGCCCATGTAAACCACCTTGAGTTTTTGTCACTAGAGAAATCTAGTGATCTTAAGAAAGGCGGTATATAAATACATGTATTATTATTATTATTATTATTATTATTATTATTATTATTATTTCTCAGCCATTTTCCAATAGCAAAGTGAATCAGAAAGGAAAAGCCTATTCACAATCTTGACAAAAGCAAAACAACCACACAGCCCTCCCCTTTTCCAGCATCCCATCTTCCCATATTTCAATACAGCTGCTCTGAGTGCTACGCGACCCACAGGTGGGTCCTGAGCCACAGTTTGGGAACCACTACCATAGATCAATGGTTCATTATCCATGCATTATCCACGTTCATTATCTGTAGATAATGATTCATATCCATAATGATACAGGGGAAAGAGAAATACTGGTTTCCCTTGTTTTAAGAACATTTGTTCATGACAATTCACTATGTGAAGCTTTCCAACCCTTATCTATACGCTACCTCTTTCTACTAGGTCTGCATGATGTTTCAATCCCAGTTTTTACCAGGGATGACTGTTTCCTTCAGGAGCCAACTATGGGCAGGTTGATGTTGTCTGTATTCCCCTGCACTGTCAGAATATTCATGGCCACCAATATAAGTGGTATCTAAAGACACACATACAGATTTTCCAGCTGAGACTTACAGCAATGGGCATGCAATCTTGATGGAAGCAGTAACTGGTAGCGTCTGCTAGCATCTTAACACGATGGTTAAGACTCATCACTCAAACAAAAAATCCAGCCAAGCAGAAGAGGTGGCCAGTTCCCTACAACCCCAAGCTGGATATTGCAGAAGACTGGCCTCCCATGCGACTGTATGCCTACTGAAATAAGCTACCAGGTGGCAAAATGCTTATCTGTTTTCAGCTTAGATTTATTCTTGGACAGTATTCTCTACACAGCAAGTGCAGAAAGGTCTTACTCTGGAGGTCTCGTGTCTGGTCCCAGGGCCCTCTGGAGAGAAATCCGGTCACTGGCGTAAGCATTGAAGCAATGCTTCTCATAGCCATGGTCCTTCTCCTTGGCCTCCTCTGGTGTCCACTGATCCTTCTTGAAAGGTTTGCCGTCAGCACCTGGGCTATTGGGGTCCTGCGGCGGGCGCTCCATGAAGGGTTTCAGCTCTGCAGGCGTGTAGTAACCTGGCAGGCAGGATTTGCTGTTCTGTAGTGGCACCTCTTGCTGAACCGGAGCCCGGATCTGCAGCTTTGGCATATTGTCACGGATGTTGTTGACTGCTCCCATCATAATGTCAATCATCTGGTCTTTCCTGTCCACAATGTTTTTTAGCCAAGGCTCTTCCCTGTTGTCCCCAGTGCCTACATCCCTCTGCATGATGAACAGGAAGATCACAAAGACAACACCCACAAAAGCCAGCTTCAGAGGGCCATAATGTCTTCGAAGCAGCCTCATTATGGCTGAGGTTGGGGATACTGTTTTTCTATCAAAGCTGCATGCTCTTCAAGGCTTTCGTTAAACCATGCAATCTCACCATCTTCTTCCCGATCTAAGAAGCGCACAGTGATACAGATAAAACTTGGAAGAGCTGGAAGGAGAAATGTGTGCCTTTTCCGGTTCACTCATCTAAATGAGAAAGATAGACACTGTTAAATTTTGAAGCAAGTTATTCACTAATATCTGTCTCTTCATCACTCTTCACTGTGCTATGCCCTGCCATTGACTCCTACATCAAGTATAGCAGGGGAAGACCACTGTCTGGTCTGCAAACCCTATGACTGGTGGTTGTATGGTCAAGATGACCCCTTACTGCATGGGAGAACTCTCATCCAACGATGGCAGGAGAGATCTGTGCTGAAGGCCTCTTCTACTGTTGAATAGGAGGAAGCAGCAGTCACTGCCTTTAAGCTTCAGATCCAGCTATTCACGATATGGAGGATGAGTGATTGAACTGCCAACATTTCTGCCTCCCCAAAAGCAACCCCCGCATCATTCCCGATACAAATTGGGGGAACACGAAGATACAATAGGAATGCATACATTGTTTCTCCACCACAGCTAATAGCATTTCCAAGGGGATGACCTGCATGGGGGTGGGCAAGGGTTACAACCATTAAAAGCTCCAATCCATTCCAAATTGTGCTTCTCCAGTTGTCTTTGATAGGAGGCTCAGTCATGGAATGCCTGTATCATACATAGTTTTACCATGAACTATCACACATCTCTTTGGGGTCTCAGAGGGTCTGACGTGCCAAGACCCACAGATTTGATTATCTGCGGATTTTGGCATCCGCAGGGTTTCAGATGCCAAGGCACAAGCTTATTTCTTGTAAACCAGAGTTGTTTGTGAATTAAGATACTGGGAATGAAGTTAACATTTTTCATCTTAACACCATTTGCTTTGCGTTTATGGATCATTATTATAAAATTGCCAATTTGCTGTTCTTATACGGGCCCCATGATCAAGAGACCAACTATTTCTCTTTCCATTTCCCTCCGCATAAAAATTTTCAATTCATCTGTACATTAACAGATTTATAACATTATACATCTGTACATTAACAGATGTATAACAGTATATCCAGAATTATATAGTTAATATTTGTGATATTTAGTATATTCACATAATTTGCATACTATGTTTATTATATTTATATATAGCGTACTTCAACAAAAAAAATTCAAAGGTGTTCACAGTGAAAATCAAACCACTGAACGGCTCCCTGTCCCAGAAATCTAAAAAGAATGCAGAACACCAGCAAATCACCACTAGGAAACATTCCGCGGTGGGGTGAAGAGGAGCATTTACTCCCTACACCTGCTAAACATAAAAGGAGCCCCAACTCTGGGCCCGATTCAAAGTGCTAGTTTTGACCTTTAAAGCCCTTTACGGCTCGGGCCCAGGGTATTTGAGGGACCGCCTCCTTCCATATAATCCTACCCGTACTCTTAGATCATCTGGGGGGGCCCTTTTGACTGTGCCGCCACCAGGAGAGGTGAGAGGGATGGTGGCCAGGAATACGGCCTTCTCAGTGGTGGCCCCCCCCGACTTTGGAATACCCTCCCCTTAGAACTAAGAACTGCTCCCTCTTTGGCAACATTCCGGCGGGGGCTGAAGACCTAATTTCATCAAGCTTTTAACTGTTGACAGGCTGGCTGGTTTTTTCTACACTCTTTTTAGGATCCACGGGGCTTGTTTTAAATTTTTAGTTATTTTAATATTGTTTTTAATTATTGTTTTTAATTGTTAAACATTGTAATTTTATTGTATTTTAATGTTGTAAGCTGCCTTGGGTGCCCATTGGGCAGAAAAGCGGGATATAAATTAAATAATAGTAATAGTAATAGTAATAGTAACTGAAAGTATGCCTCTGCCCAGTTTGCAAGGTGACTAGCAGAATAGCTGCTTGCTAGAATTTCCTGTTTTAAGTATTAAAACAGAAGGGGACAGGGACTAACAACTCCTGTTTGCTGTTGCCTTCCACAAAAACAAGCACACTGGTTGCCTACTTGAAACCAAGCCACATCAGCACTGGAGAGAATCTTCCATCAATCTCTGAAAAGACTAACAGCTGTAAAGCAGTACAGGCATGCCCCAGTTTCTGCTGGGATCCATTCCAGATCCTTCCCCCCCCCACACACACACACAGATACCTGCAACAATGGATACTGGGGACGCCTTCTTAAAGACAGGAGAACATCCATGGCTTTGCTGCAACAAGGTAAATTAAATGATAGCCTATCTTAATAGGTGTCCCAATATCCACTGGATCCATGGGTAACTGAAACCCTGGCTACAGAAATCAGTGGATACCAGAGCACACCTGTACAGAACTTCTCATACCAATGCTGCACCCACCAGCCTTTACTGATCTCAGAGTTGCCTCCTATCACCTTTTTTTTAAAGGCTGTAACCCTACCCATACCTATTTGGAAGTAAAATCTCATTGGTGTGGCTTTTGCGTCAGATCAGGCTGCAATGATGACGAATTTGCTCCTTTACAGGGTTGGAGAAGCAGACAAGCCAACCCGCCACATATCCTTTGAACCCAGACGCTGCCATGCTCTTTACACACAGGACCAAGAAAACTGCCACGCAGTGATGCTTGGGCCTGAGCTGTCAAAACAAAGTCAAACAGATCCCACTCTTAAAGGCACCTACCAGAATTCAAGAATCATCTTGGAAGGGTCAAGACGGAACTTCAGCCTCCAGGAATAACTGAGGGATTATCATCTTAGCACAGCTACTTCCCTGAGAACCTGTGGCTCCCTGCTCTCACCAGGGCACTGAGAAAGCTCTCCACTAGAAATCCTAAGCCACAGGATAGGAGAGGAAGAACACCACACCCACCACTTAAGAAGCTATCCAAAGCTCCTGTGCTTCCAAATCAACAATGCGTTGTGCTTTTATTCCACTCTTTTAAAAAGCTCAGAGCTGTTTACAGACAGCACACATCGTTTTCACAACCTGGAACGCATCTATCTTTGCTTACTGTTTCAAGCCTGTAGCTCACTAGGACAGCTGCTACTACACCACAGAAGGCCCAACATTGGGGGCTCACATGTCACTAGGTCCAGTGTTCTGGGAGGGGGGTGGTCTTTGGGCAATGAGCACTTAGTGATGGGACCCCTCAGCCTGTTTGAGAGCTTGGAATGAGAATAAAAACATTCCAGATCCTGCTACCTTTTTACCAGCATCTTTTTGTTTAAAATACTTTTCATTGTAAGAAAAAAAAGAACCTTGTATTTGAAGCAATTTCAGTGTCCAATTCCAAGATTATAACACAAGACATCTCAAAGATGAGAGGTAACGAAGATGGTACCCCACATGCTTTAAAAGCTATAAGGAAATTTCTGCCTTCTGCTTTCTGCCTTTCAAATTACAAAATCTGCAAAAAAAAAAAAAAAAAAAGCCCAATACCATTTTCGTCACCCCTATCAATTACTAATGCCACAAATCCTTTCAGGATCCAAACCAACAGGTACTCCAGCAACAGAGCCAGTCAAAACCAAAACTAGAAGTGCATAAGTAGGCTTGTATCATCTCATTTTTGCAGTAGTTTAGGGGAAAATGACACCATATGTCATGCAGTGAGCCTTCAGAAGTGTTTGGAAACAGGATGTAGAAAAAATGAACAAGCCAATCAATGCATCAGAAGTTAGGCGAGGTAACTAAAACCTTCCCAGGTGATGAAAGCCAAGCCCCTACCTCTTGGTTTCTGAGCCTGCCATCCTGTACCCATTTACTAGGGAGTAAGTCTCAATAAATTCAGTGGGACTTCCTTCCTAGTTAACATGCTTAGGTTTGAACTCTTAAGCAGGGTTTGATTTCATACACTTTACAACCCCTGAGGACTATAACCTTGACATTTAAGCAAAAGCATGCAACCCAATCATCGATCGAGAATTGTGCATGGACACCCTTCTAAATAAGGTGCCAGCCTACAAGCAGCAAGACAGAATTGCCAATGGTTAAATTTGCTGTGAAAACTGAATTTTAAACCAAGTTTGATCATTACCCCAAACCACTAAATCAGTGATGACGAACCTTTTGGGTTTGCCGTGTCAAAAATGCCTAACTCCTGTCTGCTGGCATGTTACCCTCCACCACCCCCCCCAACAAAAGAGAAACTATTATTTACATATTCATTTATTTTAAAAAATACAGTCCAATTATGTGTCAGGCTATTACATAAAGAAATATTAAATTACAAAAAAATCAGATTACAAAAAATCCTCAGTTGTTGTTGGGTGTTGTGAAATGCTGGCGTGTCACCCAAAACACTATGGCGGGTCACCTTTGACATGTGTGTCATTGGTTCACCATCACTGCACTAGATAGTCAGCATGCAACTTAACTATTGTAAATTGAGGAACTCACAAGTAGTTTCTATTACAGGCTTACATTCTATGACATTTAGGTTAGCTGGCACACAGAAAAAGCCATTTGTGACTAAGGCGTCACAACAAATATTGCTCCCCACGTAAAGAGTCTGCCACAACCTGCAAGCGCGTGGCAAAGTGCAAGGGGGAGCCAGCATCCGTCTCTGCTTCCCCCTTGGCAGACAACCCTCTTTATCCCAGCCACAGCAAATCCCAGCAAGCATTAACATTTGGTCACACTGGTATTACCTACCCCACCTATTCCAAACAGGATGTCCGTTTCTTTTCTTGGATGGGAGGAGGCAGAGGAGAATGACTTGCACGGGGATTGCAAAAAAAAAAAAAAAAAGGAAAGTAGAAAGTTGCACCCAAGAAACACGCGAGGGAAGATTCGTCTCGGCTGGTGAAGAGGCTGCCGACATCTCTCTTCCTGTCTGAATTCAAATTACATCCTACACACACAGGCACACTTTCGAGGTTTGAGTCATTAATTTCGAACCTGGGGGCAGAGATGCAAGAGGCTGATTTGCTCGGGTGGATTTACAGCCAAGAATTGATTCATGCCATCTTCTTGCTCAGCACTTCCCAAACCTTTTGAATTAAAGAGAGCGAGTGAGTGAATGAATATGTATATTTTCAGGCATCTGGAACTGTAGAGCAGATTTCAAGGAAGTGACATTCAGTAACATCTGAATTTTCAGTACGTTCACTGGGAATGGTTTCTTCCTCAACCCCAAGTTGAAAGGATGCACAAAGCATCCCTCCATTGATCTGCAGCATCTTTTGACTCAGCTAATGCATCTCATTTAGCTGCCATCTCTGAAGGCAAAACTCAGGCACAGGGAGCTCTCACTCTGCTGTGGGTCTTAAGGTGAGCCTCTATGGGGCCCTCTGACAGCCTTCAATGCTGTCCTCGGCCACCGGAAGGAAGAGGCTGGCTGGGCTGGGCCAGGCCAGGCCAACTCAACACCATCCCTACGTTTGTGCCCAAGCCAGCATACAAGCAAAAGGACATGAAGAACCAAGGGCCCTGATTACATTGAAATTGCCTGCAGTGCTGCACACAAAAGGAAGGGGGAGGGAGTAAAGGGGCCCCTTGCCCATCTCTTCCTGTGTAAGAATGAATCAATGAGCAGAGGCCTTTAGCCATTGTTCTGATCAAAATGTGGTGTCCCCTTTAAAAAAAACATCCTACCATAGTTGCAGGGAAATAATACTTCTTGCTATACCACACAGAGAAGGCAGAATCTCTTAAAACAGCGAACAATTGTATTGGGGATCTATCACTCAGCCAGGCTTAAGCAGAATTGCAAGACACTTTTTCAAAAGGGAAGGCATTTCAGATAGCTGCATATTCAGGACAGTCAATGGAGGCCCCCAAAGACATGTATACAGGAAGTTACACATGTGCACAGATCTCGTGGCACTCTTCTCAATGCCTCTGTTGCTTTAAAATCTTGTGAGATTTCCCATGATGGTGGTGGGGCTTCTACAGTTATTTGCAGCATCACATATTGTATTGTAGTTTTATTATGCAACTCTGTAAGCTGCCTTGGGCATTTGCTTTGGCATGGGAAAGGCGGGGTATAAATTCTTCTAATAATCACCCAGCTCAGCAGGTTTGTCTATTTCTGAAGAGTCAAAATTTCCACCCTCCCCATAATTTATGTGCTTCTACGGCAGTCACTGATGCGTTCTTCACCTGGCTGTTCCATATTACATTCCCAAATGAACACTGGAGGTAGAGATGAGGTGAGGAAAAGAGGGCAACATCTTTGCATTATCTTCCATGAAATGGGCTGGATCAAGACCTTTTATCCAGGCCAGCGTATAGTAAATTGTTCGCCCCATTACCAAACATCATGCTAGAAGATCAATTAATGACATTTGGGTAGATCGGTCCCATCTACTGTTCTTCACACTCAAACATATCAGATTGGATGGAAGTCAAAGAGCGATCTTGAGATTGATGACTAGGTGTTTATGCTCTACAATTTTAGGTGTGCTTTTGCCCCGTGTAATCTATCTGCAGGCAAGAACATTTAAGCATGGAGAAAACCCAGCTTCAGTTAAGAAAACAAAAGACCAACGTCTTGCAGCAAAGCATGTTGGCACATGCCAAGCGTAAGGCATGCACCCAAATTCTAATAGGGACAGCGCAGTTGGGGGGGGGGGTTGTTGGCCAAGGGCAGGTTCCAACACATAATTTTCCTTTTCATAGACATTCAAGGTGTGGTCAATGCTGTGGGACAGGAAAAGAATTTTCCGCCAGACCAGATTGGCCAAGGGCTCTAACAAGAGGACAAACAAAGCTTTTAAGCACTGAAATCTTTTTCAGGTAAGTGCTTTATATTACCGCACGCAAGGTGACTGGAAACTTGCTTTTCTAAATACTGTAAAAGTGAAAGTAGAAATTCTCAGCCGCCCAGGCAGTTTTCCACATATGCAGAATTGAAGACAAAGCACAGAGCATTTTTTTTCACTGAATAAACGCGAGTTAGGAAGTAACAATCAAGTGAGTGCTTATTCTGTGGATTTCCCATGTGCCATGGAATATCTACATATCTTTGCCACTTATCCCCCTCTGAACCCACAAGTTTGTAGCCTTCTATGTGGAAGTTTAAATGTATGGTCTCAAAATCCATTTGGATCTTGGTATCGTATGTTCAGTAGGCGAGGCAGCATTCCAAAGGGTTTGCAAACTACAGTCCAGGGGCCACAACCAGCCACAAGATTTTATCCAGCCCACAGCAACTTGGTTTTTTTGGTCAGAGCATTTGCTAATGTTTGACATTTTTACTCATTGTAAACCAGTTTAAGCATGGCATTGATTCTTTGTAATGGTCACATTTCTCTCTTGTTCCGAATCATGCCAACTACCCCTCCCAAATGAACTAAAACTCATTTATTCATATTTCATTCATTTATAAAACTGAATTAGGGGGGGTTATATGATTTTTTGTATATGTAAACTACGTATATAATTTGGCCCTTTTACTGAAAAATTTGGAGATTCCCACCCCTCCTCCATTGTAGACCAAGCTATTTTACCAAGTTAGTCCTTGCCTGCAGGAACCTTTGACAACTAATGCCATGGGCACGAGATATCTTGTCATAGGAAATCATAGCTTCAACAAAATAAAACTGAAGAACAGACTGATACACAAAGAATCCTGGGTTAGGGCACTGGGCAAGGTTAGGGTTAGGGCACACAATCTCCAAGTGCCAGTCGACTCAGGTCTGTATGTCCCAGACATTGGTTTTCTCCATGCATTGTGACACTACATCAGAGAGTAAGCACGGTAGTTCATATTTTCAACTCCATACCAGCAAATAGTGATGGTCATAAATCAAACGCGTGCTACTGTGGGGCATCGATTGTCAGTTTTTCAGCTTTAAATTGCTTTAAGCATGTAAAGGATGTCAGTTTCCTTGAAAACTCCAGATGAAACAAAATCCTCTGAATTTTTGTAATCTCCTTGACTAGGACAGACATTCATGTGAACTGCCTGGATGATTCATATTATCTCAGACAGATGACATCACCACATAAAACCACCATGTTTTAAGAGAACAAAAGCTCAATTTTTATGTGGCAAAGTTGCTCAAGCTCTGCAGAAGCTCTTTAAACAGTGTTGTGTGCCTTATCCCTTTCAATCAGGGATCTCACAACTAGTAACCCCCCCCCATGCTACACCAGGCCCACTGCCTGTACCATGGCATCCTTGGGGTGGGCGAGTACCATACTTCACTGCATTCCCAAACCAGTAAGCACAGAACATCCAGGGACCACGCGAACAAAGGAGCTCCCCAAAGTGCGCCACAGCAGAGGTGGACCCAGGGCAGCATCAGGGAGCAAGACTGGAAAGGAAGTGGACCACCTTCTTCCCACTCACTTTAGCAAACAGGAAATGGATCAATGAGCCTCATGTCCACAGTAGGAAGGCAGCCGTAGCAGACTCGAGAAGAGTGCCCCCCCTCTTGCCTACTGTGGACATGAGGCTCATTGATCCACTCCTTGTCCGCTAAGTGGTCCACTTCCTTCCACTTGTTCGCAAAGTGGTTTTGCTCCCTGATGCTTCCCCAGGTCCACGCCTCCCACCACCTGCCCTGATGAGAGCTGCATCAATGACCTCATGGTTAGGACTGCACAGGACTGTGATCTGGGACTCCTTTCCCACGGGAACAAAAACACCGTAAAGGATGAAACCGTAAAGGATGAAAGTCTCAAGATCTGAGCTTGAAAGCCCAAGTTCATGCAGAGGAAAAAAAAAAAGTCAGAAGCAAAATAGCACCTAACCCACCAGAGATCCAGCATCTCTTCTAAACTTGGAAACTAGCCAGAGCCAACCTTGGGGATGGGGGTTGTTCCACAGTGACCAAATCAGAAACTGCTGATTACACATCAAGATTCTGCTGACAAAGTTCTTCCTATTCCATATCTGGAAATATCTAAGTTATTACAGCCTGCACTTTATCCCAACAAAGGCACCAATTTCCTTCAGAACAAGTAAAGAAGCTGTTCTTTCCTTCCTAAAGCCATATCATTTAAACACTAGGTGGGGCTCTTCCAACCCTGCTCCTGAAATATAGTCAGTCCTCTGTATGTGTCAACTAGCTATCTGCAAAGTCACTTACCTGCGAGTGGCAGAACTGCTACTTACCCCATTATCTGCCAATAGATGAATCCAGCAGAGACCCTCAAAGCCTACAGAGTGCAAAAGGAAGTGTCAGAAGATCCCTGAATGCTACAGAGACCTTCTGAAGGCTGCAGGGACATTCAGAACAGCATCTGCAAACAGCAGTGACCCCTTTAAAATGGCTGGCAGAAGTATTTGCCAGCCATGTCTAAGGGGCCCATGCTAGTGGCTGGTGCCATTCCGAAGATCCCTGCAGCCTCTGGAAGGTCTCTGTAGCATTCAGAGATCTTCTGACACTTCCTTTTGCACTCTGTAGGCTTTGAGGGTCTCTGCTGGATTCATCTATTGGCAGATCGTGTGCCCCATGCACCTAATACCATGGACTGTGTAGGATCAATGGTTCATAATCTGCAAGGATTTCCAGGAACCTTAGTGGATAATGAGGACTGATTGTACCAATTGAACAAGCAGAATCAAGTTAGATGTCTTAGTGTGTCCGCTGAACTCTTTTCCCCATACAATTACTTATTGAAAAACCTTTATTCCCTGAATCCACTTATAACTCTAAAACCCCACACAACATAAAAGCAGTCACTCTCCCTCCCAGCTTTCCCACTGATGCGATGAAGCATCAGTGACTACATTTGATTTTCCTTTTATATGAACTGTATCAAAACAGAAGTTCTGGAGAAAAAACAGCTACCTTCAACAGCCTTTGGTTCGACTTAACCCTGGTCAAAAATTTGAATGGAGAGTGACCTGTTTGCAACAAAAACCTCTGCCCTATTAAAAAAGGTTGGAATTTATTAATTGTCCAGACTAATGCCAAACACTCTTGCTCTGTAGTGGAGTAGTTTCTCTCTTTAGACAACAGCTTTTAAAGGTATCGTATAGCTTGAAGTGGAACAGTTTTGAAAAGGCTATTTTTTATTTGGAAGGGGGAAGCTAGTTTCCTCTTTGAAGGTACACTTGAAGACACATGGACCAAGATGTTTGTGGGAGTACACAAAACTAGGAATTTGTAACAAGGTAATCAAAGAATGGCAGGAGACAAACCAGGCAGATGCCATCAGGACTCTGGTCATTGTAAACTGTCCGATTCAAAGCCCCATTCAAAGTGCCAACCATCAGCTGATGGTCAGAGATTAGAAAAGTAGATAAGGAGCTGTAAATGCTGTGGTTTGTCTTTTACAGCTCTTTATCAACTTTTCAATCTCAGACCATCAGCTGACGGTTGGCCCTTTGAATCAGGTGGTGTGGCTCAAGGTGACCTGGAAGGAACTTCTGCATTACTGGGTCAGGAAATGCTGTGAAAGAGTCACACAGTATATCCCTGCTGATGGGGGTCTGTTTGAATGCTCAAGTGGCTCAGTCATGGCTGGTGTTAGGCACTACAAGTCCCAGAAGGCAACAGGGTAACGTAATGTGACATAGTACTGTCACAGGAACTGAACAGCACCTTAGATGTTATCTAGTTAAGTGTCTTGGTAATAACCAACAAAATGTACATGTACCATGTACATCCATGTACTATAGTTACAAGCCAAGAAGAAACTCCCAGGAAGACACAAATTTCCATCTCCCTCAAATACCCTTGGAGAAAACGCATAATTAACAAACCAAATAATGAATTGGATTGAGCAGAGTTCATTCCATTTTAAGTACCCTCAAAGATCAAGCACAAATAGTACGAGGAAACAAACACCTGGATGCAGCTCTAACTTACGCCTATCACCTAAAAAGTTTTGGGCGGAGGCTCAGTATCAGACATGCTTTATTCAGAGGAATGAATAAGGAGTACCATCTTAGAGCATCACTGCAAAAGGAAATGAATCAACCATCCACTAAAACAGAAAGCAAGACATTAAAATGAGTAAGAGGTAACCAGCTTCAGTTTCATTTGAGCACATACAGTATGCTTTTATGAAACAAATGCAAACAGTAAAAGAGAAGCCCTACCTTGCATACGTCTGTCTACACCAAAGGCTGCACCTGCATAGAGGCATCCCTTTATCTTGGGCTTCGTAAAAACAAACACTTCCCCTTTCACCGCTGCATTCAAGGTCTCCATTTCAAATAAAATAAACCAGGATGTCCCAGCAGAAGGCACTTTGTTCCCCTCTCCCCGAGAAGCACACGTAGTCAACCAACGTTGGGTGCTTCTGACCAAAGGTAATGGAGCTAGTCACTGAAATATTTAAATGGAGTGATTCACCTTCACTCCAAAATAGGGAAATGTTTGGTGCTGAACCTACAGCT
This sequence comes from Lerista edwardsae, assembly GCA_029204185.1. Lineage (NCBI taxonomy): Eukaryota > Metazoa > Chordata > Lepidosauria > Squamata > Scincidae > Lerista > Lerista edwardsae. Next base: position 159,695 of record JAJKFI010000100.1, on the reverse strand, counting down.
ACTTCCCCACTGTAGCAGCAGCAGCCATGGCAGCAGACTCTAAAGGCCCACAGTGTGTCACACTTGGAAAAAAAACCAAACAGGAAGACAAATCTCAGACACTACAACTGGGCTACATTTGTCATGTTAGCAACCATGCCATACTACCTTTACTTAGGGACATGGTGAGATGATGGAGGGTCTCAATCCCTCAATCCTATTGAGAGTAGGAGGTAAGGTGGAGAAGATAGCAGATACGTTGGCTCTGAGTCACACAACTGATTGATTAAAACCATTTATATCTCAGCCTTCCATCTCAGTATAAGATACCCAGGGCAGCTCACAAGAGAACAAACACAATCCCCAATACAATTAAAAGCAACACAATTTTTTTTTAAAAAAAACCAACAAATTCATCTGATCAGCCAGAGCAAGTTAGCAGCGTAGGGATCCTTCTGGATTCCATGATACTTCTGGAAGTAGCAAAGGTGCCTGGTAAACCTGATGCCTCCATGCATCTTGGGCTGGTGCATACACTGCAACCATACTTGAATCAATCAGACCTCACGATACGGGACGATGCATTGGTGACATCAAGACTTGATTACTGTGGTGTTTGTTACAAGGGGCTGCCCTAAAAAAAATCAATTCAGAAAGGGCATTTAGTGCAGAACACATCATAACAGTTGGGGCTAGCCTTGAACATTTTTCATGCCACAATCATCCCCAAAATAAAGTATGTATGAGACTGGGGACCCAAAACCAATCCTGCCCCCCTCCTGGGATTTGATCTCCATACACCCCACTTCCCCTCCCTCTTGCGTCTCCACAACAAACCTGTGAGGCAGCAGCCTGAACAGGCCCAGCCTTGGGGAGCTACGGGTAAGATAGCAAGAAGAGGCTGTGCAGGATTATATCACGAACTCGGGTTTTGGTAAGGCAGAATCAGTCTTGGACTGGATCGAAGCCCTCCCTTGCACAGGCTTCGAAAGGGTGCCGTGACCCATCAAATGAAGCTTCACAACCCCACTGGGGTCATGACCCACAGGATGAAGACACTGGGCAAAGCAATTCAACTGTCAGATCACTGCTCCCCCACCACCTATGGATTTGTTTCTGGGCATGATGCAAAGGTCTGATGCCAACCTTTAAAGCCCTTCATGGCTTAGGGCCAGCGTGTCTGAAGGATTGCTTCTTCCCATATGAGCTACCCATTCCCTAAGGTCACTGGAAGCCCCTCTGGCATGTGCTGCCATCATGTTGGGGGTTTGAGGGTAAAAGATCCCTCCGTTGTAGCACCAGTTACAGAACTCCTTCTCTGTTTAATCTGCAGTTACTTTCCCTGTTGGCCTTCCAGTGGGAGCTCAAGGTTGTTTGCACTGCTATCTTGCTTTTATGATTTGCGTTTTTTTGTTTGCTGCTATTCTTCTTACGGTTAGCTTTTTGTGATTTTGCAATTTATTGTAGTTTTTACACCATTAGCAACCTTGAGCCTTTTTTTTTATCACAAAAGGGAATGGCAGAATAAAACAATCTTTAAAACATTGTTTTAAGGGACAAATGAAAGCAGGAGATAAAAGACAAACCAACAGCACATCTAAACTGGAAAGAAAAGTGTTGAATAGCTGACCAAATATGTTGGAATTCAGTGTGGCACTCAATGACACTGAGGAGGTGGCCAAACAGACCTCCAATGGTCATTTGTAGACACACACTTCCTCTTATTGGCGTGAAGCAAAGCCTGAAGCAAAGTTCATGGTTGACATCATGCCTTTTCACCAACACCTTGAAGTCACAAACTGAGTAGGCTCCTAGGTGAGCCATTAGCCTGAAGGGCAAAGCTGGAATGAGAGAGAAAACTCCTAAAGGAAGAAGGTACAAAAACCATTCCAGAGTTCGCATGCTGTTTGGAAAGTGAAGCTGCCTTCTACCAAGTCTGATCCTTGATGCATCTATTTCAGACCTGCCTACACCGACAGGCAGCAGCTCCTTGGGGTTTCAGGTGAGTGTCTCTGCCAGCTTTTCTGGACATTCTAGAGATGACCGCTAGGACCTTCTGAATGCAAAGCAGATGTCTACCATGAGCTCCAACCTCAAGTTCTGAGGACCCCTTAGATGGTCGTATATGGGTCTTCTGCTGACTTTTCAGCCAATACCTTTAAAATTCGCCATACGAGGAGAAACAGATTTATGAGCATTTGTGCATGTGGCCCCATCACGTGCCATATGTGCATGTGGCAGCCAGTGTGTCGCCCACCATTCTGCTCCATAAACATACCTCTAGAACATAGAGGGCTGGCCTTTCTGTTCAATAACTATGCCCAAGCAAAAGGACTTCCATTGCATTCAGCATACGAATAAGAACGGAAGTTAGACAGATCTTCCTTTCTCCATCCAATGCCGGGGAAAAAAAATGACCATCTTAATTCCTACATGTTAAAACCAGAAGACCCACACTGTCAACACCGTATCTGGAAAACCACAATCATTTTTTAAATACAATCAGTGTAAGTGGAGCATTGTACAGCTTTGCCCTCCCTCACAATGATTATGTAGAACCAGGGATATTGTGTGTGTGTGTGTCCTCAGCACCACAATCCAATCTAGTTCACCTTTCTCGTGAAGTTGCTTTTCCCTTTAAGAAGATAAGATCTTCTAAAATTCACCGAGTTGTACCCTTTTGTGCTTAAGGGTGTTTCTTCCAGGATTCAAGAGCATCAGTTATACCACCAAGACAACCTAAGGCTTCATTAGCAGAGGGTTTATGTTTAGCATCGTAAAAATTAGCCGAGGTTGTTTAGTATGGAATTTTGCTTAGCGCACGCACTTTAGTTGAGAAAGAAAAACAGATAGAAAACCCAGGTTAAAAAAGCATAGGGCAGACAGAAGAGAGGCAACAGTTGGCACAGCCATCAAGTTTTTCTCCTCAACCATGAAGGTAAAGGGTTTATTTGTTTTTAAAATTAAATTGAGAATAGCAGGTGCCCACATCATCAGACTGCATGAAGGGCTTTAACTCTTACTCAGCAAAGCTCTAATGTACCCAGTGGACTGTCAGCCAGAAACTGGAGGATATCCCCCCCCCCAAATGTTTGCAGTGGCATTTCATAAAATGGCTAAGGGATGACTTATCAGTTAGAGATCATCTCTGAGAAGTCAAGGTACACTTGCAATCCTTTGGCTACGGGTGATACAGATGCCCTCCTTCCAGTTGCGTCAAAATGTCAAGGTAACTAGGTTTTCCAAGAGCTCAGGCTATGAACTGTAGTTGTTTGAGTAGGTTTCTCTCTACCAATTCCCTTCTCCTGATGCTACCAGCACTCTGCAGTTTGACAATTTATCAGCATTTATCAGCTGCATTTATCAGCATTGTTATGAGTCTCTATAATATCAACAACATCCCTGCTGATGTTCCACTCATTTCATCCCAACCTTCTGCCAAGCAACTCAGGACAACTTCCCCTCTCTGCATTTGATCTTCACACCAACCCTGTGAGGTAGGATAGGATGAGAAATTGCAATGGGACTGTGAATACTCAGGGTGCAATCCTGATCTGCGTAGGAACAGGCAGGCAGGCTGGCCTGTGCTGTATCCAGTGCAGGTTAGGAGGCAGCTGGAGGTCACCTTGGGGTAAGGGGACATTTTCCATTAGGGCCAACCGGGCCAGGGCCAAGGATTAGGATCTAGCCTAAGTGCCTCCTTCCCCCTCTTTGGGACAGCCCACCCATGAGTCCCACCACCTACCCACCCCACCCACCCCCCACACACCACCCCAACACAGCAGGTGTGTACATAATCCTTCTGGGCAGCGCAGGGCCTGAATTTGGTCCCGTTGAGCCAGCGCATATCTGTGTGCTGGCTCAGGCCCTCCACAAGTGGCACAAATGTGCTTTATGGCGCATTTGTGGCACTCCTGGGCCAGCCTAAGGGACTTACGCTGGCCCAGTGCAACGTTTGGATGGTGCGGTCAGTGAACTTCATGGCTGAGTGTGGGGAACTGATCCTGGGTCTGCCTTGTCCTAGCCCACCATTCTAAGCCACTTAAAAATGACTGCCACATACAGTACATGCACCTCCTGAACACAGAGGGCTGGTCCTTCTGTTCAATAACTATGCCCAAGCAAAGGGACTTCCATTGCATTCAACATTTGAATAAGAGCAGTCTTATACGCAGATGTTAAGCAGATCTTCCTTTCACCATCCAATGCAGGGGGAAAAAAATTCACCATCTTAATTCCTTCATGTTAAAACCATAAGACCAGCACTGTCCACATCATATCTGGAAAATCACTCTTAATATAGCCAGCATAAGTGGAGCACTGTACAGCTTTGTCCTCCTTCACGATGATAATGTGGAACCTGGAGATTTTACATCTCCAGGAATGTGAACCTGCTTTCCCCATTTTACAGAAGAGCAACAAAGGCTGAGATAATGCCATTTGCCCAAGGCCAACGAACCAATTCACAATTTAATCTTCCACGTCTTGGGCTGCAATGCTGTGTACCCTTGCCTGGCAGAAAGCCCTTTGAACCAACTATGACTAATTACTGAGTAAACATGCAGTAACTGAGGTGCAGCACACTCTGCTTCTATGCCAGTGGCTACTCAACTGTGTCCTTCGATTCGTGAGCTTTCCTCAACAGGGTCAGCAAGTGTGGACAAGCTTCCCTGAAAGCAGGGCCGGCCTTAAGCCAACGTGACCAATGTCGCCACATTGGAGCCCCCGCACCAGGACAGCTAGCGTATTGCTGCTGCAGCAGCCAGGATCTCTATGAGCTGTAAATCAGTGGGGTGAGCAGAGCAGTTTTAACCTTGGGCTCTCCCAACTGCCCCTGCCTCCAAACATCCCAAAATGGGCCTCCTGGAAACAGTTGGCCGTGATGTTTCCAGGTGCCATGCTTTGTGCACGTCACCACAAGCGCTCTTCTTGGTGAGTGGAGGGCCACACAGGAAGGGTAGGGGCCATGCGGGAATGCCCCACATTGGGCCCTACCACTTCTGGCACTGGCCCTGCCCGAAAGCAGCAGCTGGAGTGTCCCAATCATGCTTTCCATGCAGGGCAACAGCATGGCACAACCACACCAGCTAGTGCCTTGTGGAGATCCACTGTGTGCACCATGGAATACACTCCAGAAACCTACAACACAAAGATTCCATAACAAACGGGTGTGAAAAAAGAATTCCCTTTTCAGGCAATTTTGAAAATAGCTATGGTATTAGTTTGGCTCGCAAGAGGCAGCCCTTCCAAATTCTGAGATGAGTTTATAAATCATGAGCCCTTCCACACAGAAGTCAAGGGGACCTGCGTGCCTGGTTTATCTCTCTTAAATTGCAGTCATGGAAGTGCATGTGTGCCATCAAGGCAGTGGCTGGCTGGAGCATGGGCAGGGAGAACAAGATTTAACCTGCTGCCTCTTTGCAATCCTGTTCTTTGGTTTGCCCTCCTCTGGGCTGCAATTTCAGAAACAAAAAGCCAAATGCCGAAGTACCAATGACATGCTTAATGTATTGCTCAGTCAGACCCTGGGGATAGGCTTGGGAACCAATAGCAATCTGTTCTTGAGACCAAAAGACCTGCTCTACGTCCACTGACTTCAAATCAGTATTTATATACTGCTTTTCAAACAAAAGTTCAAAGCGGTTTACAGGCAAAAAATAAAGTTAAATGGCTTCCTATCCCAAAAGGGCTCACAATCTAGAAAAAAAGGCAGCACACCACCAGCAACAGCCACTAGAAAAGACACTGTGCTGGTGTGAAGAGTGACAGCTACTCTTCCCCTGCTAAATGCAAGAGGAATGCCACTTGAAAAAGCATCTCTTGCACGTCAGTGCTCCAGTACCAACATGTGAGAAAACTACAAGCCTGTTAAATGTGCCTTGCCAACAGAGTACGATGGACTTCAGGAATAAGTTGGATCCTAGCTGGAAAAAAACCAAACCATTTTGACTTGCAATTGAAGGCAGGGGCGAATCTATTTGAAAGGGCGCCCATGGCGCCCAATGAAAATGCGCCCCTAGGGGCAGGCAACGTCATGACGTCACATCGTGATGTCATGACATAGCGCCCCGCCCCTTTTAAGAGGTGCGTTCTGTTCACTGCCGCTGGCCCTTTAAGGCCAGCGGCAGCGAACAGAACACGGCGGGGGCACCATTTTGAACAGAGCAGGCGGGCCGTGGGCGCCATTTTGGGGGGCGGGCGCCATGCGAACGGCGCCCCCTGCAAGATGGCGCCCATGGCTCGTGCCACCCCCTGCCACACCCTAGTTACGCCTCTGATTGAAGGGGCGATTGTCAGAGTTGACCCCCAACTGGGGGAGAGGTGCAAGAAGCAGGTTCTTTCACATGAGTGCTCTCCCCACGCTATCACTACATAGGATTTGCCATGGTCAGGCAAAAATCGAGGATCTCCTCTCCCTTGCCATGGGTCACACAGCAGGAAGTTATTCTGTGGGGCTGTACTGCCCAACCGCTCTGCTCCTTCAGTCTGTAACAGCTTAGGGTGATGACGGCTATTATGAATTTTTCTCCCATAGTTTCTAGCCAGAAGGAAGTGTTCAGAACAACAGAAAAATGCTCCCGGGTCAGGTCTTCAGGCTACCCTTCCTACTGAGTTAAAATTGGCTGATGACTGTTCAAGGCAAGCTATCCAACAAGTTTAGTCTTGCATCAGCTCAGGAGATACAAGGTAGGCTTATCTTTAAGCCACTAGCAGATGCTAACCTTTCCAGGCAGGCTGGCTAGCCTTGAGTTTAACCCTTAATTTGGGTGGGACTGTAATTCCTCCCTTCTATTCTGGCCACTGGGGAAGAGAGCAAGAGAAACTTGCCATACAGAATGACTACCTGTGTGAAAGTCACCCATGGCTCTCGCTTTAGCAAAAAAGATCCAACTTGCAGTTCAGGTTCAATCCATGTTTACTTAGAAGTAAGCTCCACTGAGCTTACTCCCAGGAAAATATACACCTGACCCGGCACTCTCTCCTGGGGTTTCACTCTAGAGGGGAAATGGCCTTTCAGGACAGTGTGCCCTTCATCACCGATCTACTCATGGAGGAAACCCCTGAAAATCCTTCTAATGATGGCGAACCTATGACACGCATGTCAAAAAGTGACATGCCATGACATTTTGGGTGACACACCAGCATTTGCCAACACCCAACAACAACTGAGTTGGTTTTTATAATGATTTGATTTTTTTTGTAATGATTTGATGTTTCTTTAGATAATGCAAAGTGCCACAAATAATTGGACTGTATTTTTTAAGTAAGTGGATACGTAAATCATTGTTTCTCTTTTATTGGGGTGAGGAGTGACACGCCAACAGAGTCAAGTTCGGCATTTGTGACACAGCAAACCAAAAAGGTTTGCCATCACTGTTCTAGGAACAGGCTTAGAAAACCATTTGCCATTTCAGACAGTAAAACAACAAGAATATTTATTACTCCCAAGCTCCTGTTGCATGTCCCTTTTACGGCCATTCACACATTCTCAGAAACGCATATAAATCTTTGCTGGAATGACCGAAGCCCACAAGACAATACAGGTATTGTTATGAGCAAAGCCTGACTCTTTTCCAGGAAGAGCTGCCAAGGTAAGCTACTTTGGAAGGAAAAACCAGCTGATGCACAGCCGAAGAGTAACTCAGCAGACAAAGTGGGCAGGGGGAGACCACTGTGAAGGGCAGGCAGAGCGGAATGCAACGTCACCAGAACTATCCCAATCCCAGGTCCAAGCAAACTCTTGGAGGAAGTCATCCTCCCAAGCCGACAAGAAAAATTGAGCCCTATGAAAAGCAAAACTGAGCCACACATGTACATTTACACATGAGCAGGTGAGCATGCCTTGGCTCTTATCAAAGGCCAGGCAAAAAGGAACACAATGGTCCCACTCCGATGAATGTGGAGCTCAAATTCTCCAGAAACCACCCCACCCACCAAAATAAAAAGGATAAACACAGAGGCTTGCACTGCTGTTAAAGTGAAACTTTTTTAAAATAAAGTCCCATGAAGCTAGGTGGGTCTTGATAAGCCTGTCATTTTAAAAAGTGGGTCCTGGCACTAAAAGGTTTGGGATCCACTTGTATAAACACACACTGTGGACTTTAAGAATTCAGAGAAAAGTTAAAATTGTTGCTGTTCTGTACAAAATGTGGTGTTGGGTGTCTTGCAATGTGTAGTTGTGTGGATTCAACAAGAACAGAGTAATTACCAGAGTAGTACATAAATACGATTGATTGATTGTATAGAGCCCCATTACATGACAGGCCCAACTGGTCCAATTGGCTTAAAGCCAGCCCTGGTGTTAGCAGTACTGTAGGAAGGACCATAAATCACTCAGGGAAAAGGCTCAACTCCCCAGGCCAAAATTCAAGGTAGTGCCTTCTCCCCAGGCCAAAATTCCAATCCAGACTGGGGCTCCCAAGGTGGCATCCCAAGGTTACAAGAAAGATGTAGTCATTTTTAAGTCCCTGTTTAGGATGGGAAAAACACAGGAGGGTTCTGGTCATGCACATTCAGTTTCAGCAAGAATCTACTGATGCTCTTAATATTATTATTATTATTATTATTATTATTATTTATTTACTGGCCAGGTATGTAGACCATACCCGGAATTTAATATGGCTACAGGCCACACTTAAAAACACTACACACACACCATAAACAAAGAATACACAAGACAATTAAGAACAAATTCTGCAAACACCAGTTGCCTCAACTCCCAGTCGCGTCAGATGGTTACAAGTTCAGCAGTTTGATGGCACAGGGAAAAAAACTATTTTTGTGCCTCGATGTTTTAGTGTACAGCGTCTTATATCGCCGACCAGAGGGGAGAAGATTAAACAAGTTGTGGCCAGGATGTCGTGAATCTGCCGCGATCTTTTCCGCTCTCTTTTTAGCCCGTGCAATGTACAACTCTTCCATTGATGGCAGATCAGCTCTGATTATCTTTCCAGCAGTTCGGACAGTCCTCTGAAGCCTGTTCTTGTCCAGTTTGGTTGCCGAACCGTACCAAACAGTTATGGAAGAGCAGAGGACAGATTCGATAATGCCTCTGTAAAATTGGACAAGGAGCTCACGAGGCAGATTGAATTTCCGAAGTTGTCATAGGAAGTACAGACGCTGGTGAGCTTTTTTAATAATGCCATCAATGTTGATTGACCATTTCAGATCCCGAGAGAGTACAGAGCCCAAGAACCTAAACGACTCCACTACAGAAACTGTGCTGCCTAAGACGGAAAGTGGGAGTATACAAGGGGGGTGTTTCCGAAAGTCCACTACCATCTCCACCGTTTTCTGTAGGTTGAGCACTAAGCTGTTACTGTTGCACCATGCAACAAGATGCTCAACTTCCCGTCTGTATGCCGACTCGTCACCGTTCTTAATAAGTCCAATGACCGTCGTATCATCTGCAAACTTTAGAATCTTAACAGAGGGATTCGTGGAAATACAGTCGTTCGTATATAAGGAGAAAAGCAGTGGGGAAAGTACACACCCTTGGGGGGCTCCCATACTGACTGTATGGATATTAGATGTTGTTTTCCCCAGTCTCACTTGCTGTTTCCTGTCTACCAGAAAGCTATGTATCCATTTACAAACAGAAATGGGTACCTTTAGTTGAATCAATTTGAGATACAATTTAGATGGTACAATTGTATTGAATGCGGAACTGAAGTCGACAAAAAGAACCCTTGCATACGACCCTGAGGAATCCAGATGTTGTAGGATGTAGTGCATAGCCATATTGACGGTATCATCTACTGATCTGTTAGACCGATATGCAAACTGAATACATCAGTCCCTAAAATGTTTTCACTGAGGCAAGCACCAAAGAGACAGTTTTACATTTATCAAGGAGAAGTTTGAGAACACCTGTCAATCCCCACCCTTTAAACTGGAAACACCAGCTTCTCTAGCTACTCACCTTACCCCGTCCTGAACCAGGACAGTCAATATTTGTATTCCGCTGGGAATCAGCATTCTATCCACCCAGACAAGTGGATCAGAAACCAGAAGCATTTTCCCCCTGCAAACACTAGACCCCTTGGAAGAGGTCAGCTCTCTTAATTAAGTTGACATCATCTGCTAGGAAGGGCTTCCCAATTACAGAGCACACAAACTCTGATATATTGTTACATGCTATACAGCTAATGCACCTGCATGTAACCAACAAAGGTGTAGATTTGTGGAATCCGTTACTGTAAAGCATTTCTGTTCCCCCTACAAGCAACATTCTGAACAAATCTTTTTCATACCTTAATTCAAGTCTGGTACAGAGTTTAAGAGCCAAATCAAGTCAATATGGGGGCCACATTGTGGACTGTTAATTGGAATCCCTGATTTAGAACACAGCAATTCACTAACAGATCCCTATGTCTTGGTTTAGAACTTCCACACAGAGATGCAAATGGAAGTTTGTTTTTTAAAAAAATTTCATGTTAAACCTGTAAAATAACATATTGCTTACAAAGGAAAACAGCAAAAACAATGAGTCAGGCTGAAGTCAGAAGGTGGCAAAAACCCTACAGCAAGGAAAGGAAGAAGCACTAGAATCAACCTACATGCAGAGAAGACAGCACTAAAAACTGGTTATTTCTTTGATGAACTTTTTTGAAAACATGTGGAGATCTAGCCCCTAATCTTAATAACATATCACTTCTAGGGTTGCCAGCAGTTTTACTGTCCCTTTAACTCCAGCTTGACCTGCAGACAGTGGTTAAGTACAGTAATGGTGTTTTGCTCCATCTGCCCAGTTTTACAGATTAGGCAAAAGCTCTCCAGCTTGCTCACCTTCCCCCGCCCCCAGTTGCCACTTAACTCCCTTTTCTTCTATGCAGATTGTCTGGGGGGGAAAAGAACTCCCCTGCTCCCCAATCTATTATATCGTTTTATATCTGAACCCTCCCCTCCACCAACGTGCAATTTCCAAGATGAGGGCCATCAGGAAAACTCAAGACATTATTTACCTTGGAAACATTTAAACTCACATGCTCAGCATCTAGCTGTAGTTACATGCATGCTCAAAGATACTACGGCAGCTGGGATTTTCTTTATTTTGCCTTTTACATGTTCTAGAAGCAGGCCCTGTCATTAGCAGCAGCTACCTAGATTGGGATGAGCCTTGCTCCCATTCATTCGCTTACTGGTCTCTTAGCCTGTCATAGAACTGAAGAGCTATAAGCACGGCAAGACTGAACTGCAAACTAAGTTAGCCCAGATTCCAGTCTCATCTCTATCACAAACTTGCTACTTGGTTATAGGCAAGCTACCTTCTCCCAGCCTGCATCTGCAATAAATTGCCAACACTACTAATGATACCACTACACAGTTGCTGGAAGAATGGCTGAAGTCATTACAGGTAGATGATCCCTTATCTGGGCATTTGAAATCCAGACATTTTTGTCCAAGACTTTTTTTTTTTAACTTTCTGTAGTGTGAACACTAGACTGTCTTGTGCTCATTCCCACATACAGGCTGTAAATTCTACTCTCTGCTCTGTGGATAACAGTGAAAAGAGGAAGAGGAAGCATTTTTCATTTAATTATATTTATGCAATTATTCCAAAATCCAGACACCTCCCAACCCAAGCAGGGTAGATAAGGGATACTCAACTGGTATTATAAAAGGAAGTTGAAAAGTTGCCATGTACAACTATTTTCCTGGAGCAGCTATTTGATCCGAATACTAGGAAATGGCTCTTAGAAGAAAAAGGGAAGATCCATTCATATCCTCAAAAGTTCAAGACTTGGAATAAGGATCAGTCCTGGAAGACTCTGGCAACCCTAAGCAGAAAAGCTCACAGAGTCCAACAGTCTCTTGAGAAGACAGGATCTGAACTCCAATAACTTTTTGACTCAACGCTAAGCGCATCTCTGAGCGCTATTTGGGCACATTTGCAAATGATGTTCATCATTTGGAGATCCATTTCAAAAGCAAGGCAAACAGTCTTTTAACAGAGCTGAGGGCGCTGTTCCATTCCACAGTGAACACTCTTGTGATGCACACTTTTCTTCCACTCTTTTCTGAGGTAAAACAAGTGGTGCAGGTTTTTGCATTGTTTCAGAGCCAGCTAACCAGAGAGTCAAAATATAGCCAAGGAGCAACAGACCCAGGTGGGAAGTGGGGCTGGGACCATCCGTGGTTTGATTAAGTGTGGGTCCAGTGAAGATGGGCTACCCTATAGGCATCACTGTTCTTTGTGTTCATTCAAGATATTCTAAGAGAGAGCTGAGCGGTAGGACAATGACAACAAAGGAAAAGCAAACCTAAGAAGGTTGTCCAGATGTGTAACATGGGACCTGTGAGTTGAAGGCAGAAGTTGAGTTCTACTGCTCTAGCCAGTAAGCAAACAACCCAAAACATCTTGTGGCACCTTAAGTCCCAGTACATTTTATTTTGCAGGCTTTCATGAACTGGAGGCATCTAATGAATGAAGGATGATCCTCAGGGCAAAATAATTACACATAGAAAGAGTGATGGGGGGGGGGAGAAATGATCTCAGCAGCCAAGAAACACAAGAAACTATTTAAGACAGTTCCGTTTGCATTTTATGACCGTTTACATCCCCCCCCCTAAAAACGTTGCATGTATATAATTACACACACCCTAACGGAGGATAACGCTCCATCCATCTGGTGAAATGAATGATTATAGGCTAACAACAACGCGGTGCCGGAAGGTCCCCAGAGACACTTGGCGGTTTTTGCCGCAATGAACTCACCCGGCTGAACCTCTGGAAGTTGCACTACCCTAATATAAGCTGAGGTTTTACACAGGAACGTTACCGACGCGGAAAGAGAAAAAGGCACTTCTGAGGGTCACACGTGGACGTAGCCAAATACAGTGGCCACTTTACCCCAACTCCAGAGAGTACCCCTCCATTTCGTCGTCCCAACTTTTCCCCCCCCCGCGAGGAGCGCCTGTTGTCCCCCAAACGCAGTGCCCCCCAAACGAGAAAGCATTCGAATTCACTCCCCTTTGCTCATCTTCCCCCCTTCCAATTCCGGATCAGGGAAGCTAGACAAGCTAACGCGGCTCGGAACGACCCCCGGCCTTGGGACCCTCCCCCGGTCTCGTTCGCCGCGATCCACAGATACAACCACGAGAACAAAGTTCCACGAGGGGAACAGCCCCACTCACCTAAAGCGACGCTTGCAAAGCCGCGGGTGGAGGCACCGTCCCGCACATAATGCCCACCACGCACCAGCAACCCGTTGGGGTGGAGTCAGGAGGCGGAACAGCCCCAACCGGACTTCTCACCTGCTGTCGACCCCGGGCGAGGCAGCGGGAAACTCCGCCGCCCTAGGCACAGGTGTATCCACCAACGCTAACGCGGCGCTGGGTCCTAAGGCCGGCGCGCTAGTTACGAGGAGCCCGCCGTAGGGTCCTAGCGCCCGGCTAAATTGTGAGAAAAGGCTTTGTCATAAACTACGGATTAGCGACAACAAGAATGAATGAATATACAGATGCAGGTATGGGAAGACACATTTCTGGGAAAGTGAGCGTTCGCTTACATGCTGGAGTTGTGAAACAGAAGTATAGGCCACATCGGTGCTGGCCTCATCTTAACCAGATTCTCCTTTTTTATATATCTCATCATGGGGTAGTTAAACGTTTCCTTCCTCACCCCAACTTAGTCACAGACAGACGTAAGCCTATGAGGAACTGGCTTTTCTGTGTGTGACTGAGGATAAAGTTGTTTGTTTTAACCATTGAAACAGTACAAAAATGGTTCCTGATTGAGCTAGATTATTGTGAAGCTATTGAAGATTGGAATTATATATTTTTATGTGGCTCTAGTAATTATATTCTTTCAGATGGAATATATTGTAGTAGTAAGTAATTATTAGTTGACTATACTGATGTAACTCTCGAACCACCTCCAACTTTCCTATTGTTTGATCCTTGTCTTCCTATCCTATGTAATTGACTATCCTCACCTATATCTTTACAATTAAAAAATTAATAAAATCATCTTCAAAAAAAAAAAAGAAACAGTACAAAATGAGTATGCATATTTACTTGAAAGTAGGTCCCTTTGCATCCCATGAGATTTACTCCCAGATGAGAGGAGTAAAGGCTGGAATCCTATACAGAATCAGTCTCATTGAACTTAATAGGAGCCAGTCTCCCATGAGAGACTGATCTGGGGAGTCAGTCTCAGGGCACAATCCTAACCAACTTTCCAGCACCGGGGTAAGAGCAATGCAGCTCTGTGGTAAGGGAACAAACATTCCCTTACCTTGAGGAGGCCTCTGTGACTCCTATTCCAGTGTAGGATGCAGCACATGCCCCATTGGCACCGCTATGTCAGTGCTGGAAAGTTGGTTAGGATTGCACCCTCGTTGAACTTCATTGACTTCCAAGTAGACATGCATTGGCTTGCACTGGCTTGTGGCATGTGAAATGTGCCTTACCTTCAAGCAATACAGGGTTCTGTCAGTGTGAAATGTGTGAATTGCAGTCTTTGTTTAGGGGTGATTGCCCCATCACCACCAGACTAGGGTGGCACTACTAAAAAAAAAAAATCTTGAAGATTGGATAACTTGCTTGCATGCTCTACTTCTCTGACAGTACAAGCCTATGCATGTCTACTCTGAAGTCAGTGCCATTTTGTTAAATGGGGCTTACTCCCAGGAAAGCGTGCATAGGACCGTAGCCTGAAGCTTGATCATCATAAATCAGGGCACAAAGTACAGCACTGTGTTTTATTTACAAAACATATAAGCAAGAATTTGTTTCAACTATTTTTACAATCACTATAATCAATCAACAGGTACTTATATACCGCTTTTCAACACAAAGTTCACAAAGCGGTTTACAGGCAAATAGTAATAATAAAGTTAAATGGCTCCCTGTCCCAAAAGGGCTCACAATCTAAAAAAAGGCAGACCGCCAGCAACAGCCACTAGAAAGACTGCGCAGGGGTGAAGAGGGATAATGGTGTGTGTGTGTGTGTGTGCGCGCACATGTGTGTGTGTGTGTGTGTGTGCGCGCGTGCGCGCACGCGCGTGTATCAGGAAGCAAGTGACTTACCTGTGAGAGTGGATGTGTAGGAGAGTGCCCTGCTAGGTCAATCAGTTAGAAAAACACTTTTAGTGGCCCTGTGCCTTTAACAGCAGCAGGCCACCCAAACATTAAAGGGATGAATCTTTTGGTCTGATAAACTTATGCATGGCAGGTCACTGTTAAAAGCCCAGGAAATGAGCCAGCAAATGGGCCAGTTCACAGCTTGCCTATCCTCAATGCTCCATATTCCAGCAGTAACACAACTCAGGGCGCAATCCTAACCCACTTTCCAGCACTGATATAGCAGTGCCAATGGGGCATATGCTGCATCCTGCAATGGGGGACCATCGTGGAGGCCTCCCCAAGGTCAGGAGTGCTGGAAAGTTGGTTAGGATTCTGCCCTGAGGCATGCAAGAGAGTTTTATGGCACCTTATTGTGGCCCATCCTTCATGCATCTGGTGAAGTGGACCTTAAACCACAAAAGCTAATGTCACAACAGCAGTGCACTCCATGCATGTACCACTGATTTCAATGGGAGGTACTCCCAGGTAAGCATCCATAGGATTACAGCCTTTGGTTTCAATCCTATGCACATTTATCTGAGAATAAAGTCTCTTGGGGCCAAATGCTATCCAAATTTCCAGTGCTGATGCAGCCATGTGGTCATGTGCTACATCCTGTGTGTGTGTGTGGGGGGGGGAACAGTCCTTGAGGCCTCCTCAGCTTGTTCCCTTACCTTGGGGCTACATTGCAGCTGCATCGGTGCTGGAACGTTGGATAGGACTGGGCCCTTGAACAAAGTGGGAATTGCTTCAGAGTAAATAATATTTTTAAGAAATATGCATCAGATTGCACTGTCAACCTGTCTGTTTTTAAGATGCCACAAGTCTCTTTTTGTGTTTGTTGTACAAAACAGACTGACCCAGCAACACTTCTGAAATTCAGCTTTCCACGCAAAGACATGTACTATGCAAATACATCAAAGAGAAACCAAAAAGGGAGAAATGAGAAAGAGAACTGCTAGGTAAAATGAAAAGGAGCCCAGTTCCAGTTCGTTTTTACCAAATCATTCGAGGAACTGGGATCACATACCCCTAAAATGTTTATTACCTAAAAGGAGAAATGTTTCTCTCTTCTTTGTAACCCTTCAGTGGAAGAGAGCCTTCTAAAAGCTGCATCCCTACCTTGGAGTGGTTACTTGCTGCAAGAAGAAGCTACAGGTGGAGACAGGAAAGGGGAGAGAGAGTACAGTTTGCCTCCTGCAAGCTTGTTCTTGGCTGCCCATGGAAATACCTCCCTTTCCCCAAATGATTCTTACCATACAAAGGGGGAAAGGCCATATCTTCCACTTCTGCCGTGCAGTCGTGTGTGACAGTCCATGTTTAAACAAATGATCCCCAATGTTATTGTTAACCTTTCCACTGCCAGTCTGAGAACTGTCAGTGTTTGTGAAAGGCTTCAACTTCCTCTGTTGTGTTCCATTACATAGCTGGGCTTGATCTCTGCAGGCTACTATTAAGGAGGCCTCACATCCCAAACATGAGGGCCGTCTGAGGGACAGAGATACACCCCATTTTCATTAGGCTGCATCTAACCCCCTGTCCCCAATCCGCACAGCCCCAACTTGGGCCGCACTGCATGCTTGGCCTTTTGCCTGCTAAACAGCAGGCAGAGAGAGATCCGAGCAGCCACATTGGGGCAGCTGGCATCTACCTCAGGGTAAGGGGATGAACATGCCCTGTGGAGGCGCCAGCCTGCTCCTAACCTGTGCTGGTGCACCACAGGCCTGCCGGCCGGCCTGTTCCAGTGCAGGTTAAGATTGTGCCCTGAGTGAAAGGCTCTGGTGTCTTCTCCATCTGAAATCTTGATGTAGTCTTGATCAAGATACAAAATCTTGATGCACGGCCAGCCAAATTCTTTGCATTGCTTCCTGATGTTATTTATCTTCCACATTATAATACCACCTTTCTTCCAAGAAGCTCAGGGTGGGGTACATGATTCCTCCCCTCTTTTTGCATTCACAAAAACCTTGTGAGATTGAAGAGGCTGGGAGAAAGTGACTAGCCCAAGGTCACCCAGAACACTTACTGGCTGAGCAGGGATTTGAACCTGGATCTTTGAACTACTACACAGTGGCAGTCCTGCCATTGACTGGGGGGGGGCAAATGCTACCATGTGCTGCCTCTGCAGAGCCCTTTAAGGGCACCACCACCACCACACTGTCCTCTAAGGAATCGGAAGTGTTCCTTAAATGCTGTCCAAAAGCATTAGAACATCTTCAAACAGCAGCAAAGCATCATGTGAGGCTCCGCAAGCTTCGGCTAGGTCAGGGGGGGGCAGAAGTCTGGAGGGGGGTAGTCTGCGGACCTGGCCTCAGGGCAGAGGTGGAGGAAGGGTGTAGCCTGGGGTGGCGCGAGCCATGGGCACTGGGCAGCGGCAGGGCGGTGGGCACCATTGCACGGAGTCCGCGGACCAACTCACGCACTGTGTGGCCCGCCCGTCCTCCCTCGCGTCCGTTCCGCTCCAAAATGGGGCTATTCCGAGTGCAGGGAGGCGTGGCTGGGCAATGCACGGGGGCGGGGTGATGTGCTAGGGGTGCAGTTTCGTCACCCTGCCATGGGCGCACTCGGGGCTCTGTTCGTCCCTGCCCCGGGGCAGCTATGGAGTCACAACTGCCACAACACCATCCTTGCTCTCAGTGTTGAATGGGAGCTGTAGTCGTCTGATTGACGTCTCAAGGTTATTTGATAAATAATTCTACTACATTTACTTAGACATACCACAGTTTGTGATTTCCATGGGGGTCATGTCTGAGGAAGTAATGATCGCAGCTGGAACCATGGGATATTGGAGTTCTCCTTGAGTGGTTCATTGTTTGGAACTCCTCCTCACCGTAGTCTTCTGCATCGTCCCAGTGTAAGAAGGGGTCTTAAGACGCTGCAAGATTCTGTACTTCCTATGCTACAGAATACTCCTCTATAGGGGACAAATTAAATGCTTACCAAATTAAACTATGAGCCCCTAGCACTGTGGTCCAAAATCAAAACATGGTTATACTGAATTTAGTAAATGTTCACAGAATTTAGTAAATGTTCACCAAATGTATAACATGACATTTATGTGACAATACTATTATTTAGCTAGCAGAATTATACGCCCCAAACGCAGGGTTAGGGTGAGGGTTTGGGTTTGGGTTATGTTATGAAAATTTACTATTTTTGGGAGACAAACACATTTTTTAACTGTCAAATGCTTTACAAAAATGATGAGAACTCAATATGTGGTTATCACTTTAGGATTATTAGGTGGTCTAAAATTTGGTGTTTACTATCTTTGGAAATGAAAGTATTTTTTTTAAAGGAACATTTTCATTAAATTTGGTGATCGCTTAAACATGAGCCCTAATTATATGATTTGGAGCTGTCAACATTTTTACTGCCCCATCTCCTGTTCCTTTATATTAGTAGTAACTCAATCCACAGAAATTAGGAACTCGTAATGCTTTTCTCTAAAAAGTGTCCCTTGCTGATTTTCACGGATCAAACACACTGTGAAATGCACACTGCCTTTTGTGCTGAAATGCGCACACAAACTACTGTGCTGGGTTTGCTGGGAGCAACCCAGGTCAGTTGGCAACTCTGTTGACAGCATGGGTTAAGATGAACTCCAAATGCTGTTAAATGCCAACAGTAGCACAGAATTCAGCTGAGTCATTTTGCACAAACATTTGTTGCTAACAGTCAAAAGATACAAAGTAAGTACAGATAAGGTGGGTTTCTTTAATGAAACAAGAGCATATAGGCAAAGGAATATGCAAGTTTAAGACTATTTTAAAAGGTAGAGTATCCCTTATCCAAGCTATTCTGAAATCCAGACATTTTTGTCCAAGACTTTTTTTAACTTTCTGTAGTGTAAACACAAAAAGGTCTTGCGCTCATTCCCGTGGACAGGCTGTAAGTTCAGTTAAGAACATAAGATAAGAAGAGCCTCTCTAGATCAGGCCACAGGCCCACCAGTCCAATTCCCAGTATCTCACAGTGGCCTGCCAGATGCCTCAGGAATCAGACAAAACAACAAGATGCCTGCATCCTGTTGCCACTCCCTTGCGCCTGGCTGTTCTCTGCTCTGTGATTGAAAAATGTGAAAGAGGCCAGCAGACACCCAAATGGGTGACAGTGAAAACAGCAAGAGGAAGCATTTCTCATTCATTATATGTATGCAATTATTCCGAAATGAAGAAAAATTCAAAATCCAGACACCTTCCTGTCCCAAGCAGTCTGGATAAGGGATATCCAACCAGTAAAAAGGTAAAGGTTTCCCCACGACTGAATGGTCTAGTTGTGACTGACTGTAGGGGGCGGTGCTCATCTCCGTTTCTAAGCCTGTAGACCCAGCATTTGTCCGAGGACAAGCTTCCATGGTCATGACTATATGCTGTAGCGCACGGAATGCCATTACCTTCCCACCGAAGTGGTCCCTATTTATGTACTTGCATTTTTAGGTGCTTTCTAACTGCTAGGTTGGCAGGAGCTAGGACAAACAATGGGAGCTCACTCAGTTGCGCAGTCTCGAACTGCCAACCGTCCGGTTAGCAGCTCGGCAGGTTGACCCACAGCACTACTACGTCCCCTTATTCAACCAGTACTTACATTTATATCCCACAATTTCTCCAAGGCACTCTGAACACTGGACAGAGTTTAATTCTCTTGCATCCTTGCAACAAACTGTTAAGTCAGAGTTGAGGGAGAATGCCAGCCCAGGCCTCCTTGATCCTAATCTAGAGCTCTAACCACTACACCCTACTGACTCTCAACGAAGTTGCATGGCACATTTTATCAAGCAAAATGCAGGCAGAGGTACTTTTTCTCTTCGTTGTCTCTCTTTACCTGCCCTGAGGAAGGGCTCCTTGCACTCAACATACAGCATGGAAAATGCTGAATGGTGAACTGTGCTCAGCAAATGAGTGACACACATGCAATATCGCATAAAAATCATATAATGCTCATTATCAGCTTTGGTATGTCTCCTACTTTGACACAGTGCCTTGTTCCAAACAAAGCTATACAAAGTAGGCCTTGCTGTACTTCTTGTACATAATGGCAACCTGGCACATAGAAACGGGAAGCAGCTGAAGTTTTCCCATTATTTTAACTTCATGCCAGTAATGCATCCAGCTCTTGCAAGGATGAGAGACAATAAAAACTAAACAAAAGGTTCAGCTCAGAATTGTCCTTCACAAGCACTCGAAAGGGACAAGACTTCCAAACGAAGCTGTGGAAATCTTGTGCTGCACTTGATACACTAAGCCATCAGGTGAAATTTGTATGGTATGGGAAGAAAGATTATCACTGTTAGAGCGCAATCCTAACCTGGAGTTAGGCCAGCAAAATTTGACTGGCACAAGGGCCTCTGTAAAGCCCATTTGGACCCTCTTGGAGTCAGGGAGGATGGCTCACGTCTGTGTGCTGGCTTCTCTGACTCCAAGAGTGGCCCAAATATCCTTTACAGCATTCCTTGCACCGGCCAAACTTTGCTGGCCTAACTGTGCCAACCTAACTCCAGGTTAGGATTGCGCTCTTAATGTCTGTGTGTATGGTGAGCTGTACAAAGGCACAGTTATCAGGATTGGTTGTTGAGGGCCCGAGAAGCAAAGGAAAAGAAGTCTCCTGTGCCTCCACTATCGCAGAGCCAAAGAAACATCAACTGTTCAGGAATTTCAGGCCTCCATGACAAGTTACATCTATCCCATTCTTTCTTTGACACACAAATATCAAAGGCTTAAAGCCTTGCCTTCCTCTGTGTGTTATCACCTGGAGACTGCATTGCAGACAAAGACATAGCGTTGTGGCATACATTACAGTTACATGTACTGTAAAATGCTTTTACACACCTATAAAAAAGGTAAGGCTGCTTCATGCATTAAGGTATATTTGAGTCCGAATCTAAGGGCTCTATCGCCGGTGGTGTGAGTGTACCACCAGCTCCAGGTGCTGTAAACCGGTGCACTAGAGCATGTTTACGGTGCCCAGTAAGGAGGGAGTGCTGGTGCTGGGCTAGTGCCAGTGGTGCTGAGTCTCAGTGCTGTGGTGCTGGCGCCACATCATTGGACCACAGTAAGTGTTATTGTGGACCAGTGGTGCAGTGTTAGGGGGTGTGGGGAGGGTAGGAGGAAGGTGAGAAGCAAAGGTGCACATTTTGGCATTGCTGCTCTTAAGGGACCCCAGCAGCTTAGGATCAGACTGCTCAACAGCTTATCTCTGAAATTATTCGTAGTAAAGGACATCCCATGTTAATAACAAGTGCCATTTTCCTTTAGGCACTTTAGGTGATGGTCTCCCATCCGATATTTAAGTGGCATTGGTGGCAACGTTTTATCAAGTGGCAATATTTAAGTGGCAAATCTTTTTAAGTGTATGGCATTGGGACAGGAGTATATGCTCAAGAGCAGCCATTCTCTACGAGCGCCATTATGCTCCCCCCCCCCGCCCATGGGGTCACATCTGGCACATCTGAAGTGGGTTTCCTTAGTGTTCAATTTATTTGATGTTTAGCTGTTCATACTGTATCCTTGTTTGATGGGGCGGGGGGTGAAACCTTGAGAAGAACTCCTAAAGGGCCAAAAAAAGGTTGAGAATGGCCACTGTGGAGAAGCAAATCTGAATGAAACCAGCAAGTCCCACGGCTGAGGATGTTGTAAATCCTCAGCCATGGCTTATTGCCATTGCCCTCTGTTTGACATTCTTCTGAGATTAGACTGTTCTTTAATTAGCCATCTCAGAGTACGAATTGTTCTTTAATTAGCCATTAGGATGCTAAATGTGGTAAAAAATAAGAAATGAACACTGCAGGAAAAAAAGGTGTGTATCCGTTTAGTATGTACAAGACAAAAAACGATGCTTTCCCAAGACTGTTTATTGGGTCGTGGATATGAACAACGTTTGACTCAGAATCCTATTTTTGGCCAGTCTGCCAAATTCCTCTGACTAGCTTTTTTTTTGTTTTTAAGGTGACATTTTCATGATTACTCACAGTTGGACTTGGGCATTGTCAGAATATTCCAGTCATTCTCAAGCTTTATCTTTGGGTCTCTGCACCAAAGCCTTCACCAGTCTTGTGCTATTATTATATTATAATTATATAATATATATAATTAGACTTGATTGTACAAGCAGAATATGTTAAACTTAATTGGCATGTTTCCTGACAGCTGAAAGCTAATTTCCAATATTCTGTTATACTCAGCCAACATTCTGGCAGCAATTCAACGTACCGTGAAATACAGTGGGACTTACTTCTGAGCAAACATGCTGCTTAGGACTGTTCTGTGCATCTTACTCTATCATGAGCAAGAAACAAAAGCCAGGGTGTGGCTATACATCTGACAAGGCAAGGTGGTCCAGATAAGAATTGTGGAGTAGAAGAGGAAGTTTAGGGCGCAATCCTAACCTGGAGTTAGGCCGGCATAGTTAGGCCAGCAAAATTTGGACCACTCTCACAGTCAGAGAGGCCAGCAAAGAGACCTGCAACATCCTCCCCGACTCAGAGAGTGGTTCAGATGCACTATGGTGGCCCTTGTGCCGACCAAACTTTGCTGGCCTAACTGTGCCAGCCTAACTCCAGGTTAGGATTATGCTCTTAATCCATACCATCTCGACGCCTCTAAAATACCCCTTAACTTCTTCCTGTGTATGTTGGTAACTTAAACATAGGAAGCTTCCAGCTACTGATTCAGATGGTTCATATACCCCAGAATTACTTACACTAACTGGCAGCAGCTCTCTGGGTTTTCAGACAGGGGTCTTTCCCAGCCCCGCCTGGAGATTTCAGGTACTGAATCTGGAAACTTTTGCATGCATTTGCCACATTTGCTCTACCACTTATAGGTCCTCCCTAGATAATGTCCATTCACTCCTAGCGGGGAAAGCAATTACTAAGCAACATATTTGCAATAGGAACAAAGCCTGTCCTTTACCCCTGACATTGGGTAGCCTGGCCTTCAAGGACACTCTTTTGTTTAGGGCAGGTGTGGCCAACTTTTCAATCTGAGGGCTCCTGGACTTTTAACAATTGTGCAGAAGAGGGGCTTTCTCAGCTAAAGCCCCTCCTCTACACAATTGCAAAAGACCTTGGAGCCCTAAAGTTGAAAGGTTGGTCACCCCTGGTCTAGAGTGTCACACAGAGCAATTCTATGCATGTCTACTCAGAAGTAAGTCCCATTGTGTTCAACGGGGCCTATTCCCAGAAAAGTGTGGATAGGATTGTAAGTGGGTGGGACAGCATCCAAAGGCTCGTCCCCAGGCTGTGCAGTGTGCTTGGACCTGGGCTCAGTTCCGAGTAGACCACAGGGCAGCTGGCACATACTCCAGGGCAAGGGAACTGCCCTTGCCCCGTGTAAGCTCCAGCCTGTCCCCAACCTGTGCTGGATACAGCGCAGGCCCACTGGCCTGCCTGTTCCAGCACAGTTTAGGATTGTGCCCTCCTAAACAAAACAGGTTTTTTTTTTTACTATTTCTCTATCTGGGCCTACGAAGGAATTTCCCTCAGGCTAGTCTATTAACGGCCTGTGGTTTGTCTTCCCCTGTGCAGTCGAGATCATGGGTGCTCACAGATGAGAATTAAGGAAAACGAATGCTTCTTTTTGCTAATGCTACACCCTCCAGACCTTGTGACTGTGAATTACCTAATGCCTGATCCACATGCGATGGAGTTTCCACCCTCTATTGCTGCTAAAGGGAATCTCACCTGTTTAACCCCTTCCTCAAAAAGAGCTCCTGTGGCTCCAGGAATTAAATGGGGAATTTCCTTTCTCTCTGTCACACCTCTTTCAAAAGGGACCTGACTTGGTGTACGACTGAGATAACAAAAAATAAAATAAAAAAATCACAATTATTTTCACAGTAAATGAAAAACTTAGGATTTCCAACGTAATATCAGCCATGAAATAGGTTCGCATCCATTAAAATAGCAGCAAATAAATAAGTTATATGTGTGTATTTTCAAGAAATAAAAATGATTTATTATGTGCAAATTGCCCCGTGCCTTTCATTATCCAAGACTGCAATCCTAAAACACTTATTAGGGAGTAAGCCCCATTGAACAGAATGAAATTTCTGATTGTAATGTTAACCTAGTAGCCCAGGTAAAAATGTTTCAGTTCTAACCCTACTTTGAATCAGGATTGGTACAGGTCCAGAAAAATCCATCTCCACTAAGAAATCCTGAAACTGTGCCTGCAAGTCCTGCTCCATTACCTGGCCCACAAAAGGCAGCTGTGAAACAAACTTATCATTGTTATTAAGTGATGTGCCATGGATAGAACATTAGAAGAGGCCTGAGTAGGTTTATTCAAACCATAACTGAGAGCACAATCCTAAACCCCGTTGCACTAGCGCTATGCTCTTGTGCCGGCCGAACGCTGTTGCAAACATGCCGTCAAGCGCATCAGTGTTGATGGTACGGCGCTGGACCGGCGCAAACAGCAGTGCCAACGCTCGGGTGCCACCGAACTGCCAGCAGCTCTGGCCTTGTGCTGGTCGAGCAGTCGGTGGCGCGCGTTTGGCGCTGGGCCTCGCCGAAGGTGTTCCAGAGGCGTGCCAGGGGCGTAACTGGGCGGCACAGCGGGCGGAGACGGAGGTTGTGATGCAGGACAGCCATAGTGCCAAATCCTAAACCCCGTCCCCAGCCTCAGCGGCCCCAATTCAGGCTGTTCCTGTGCACATGCATCTGTGCCTGCAAAACAGCAGGTGCAGAGCCGAGCAGCCCCTTTGGGATGACTGGGGCTTACGCGGGTGTAGGGGAAAACCCTGCCCTTGGCCTGCACTTCACTGCGGCTACCTTCTAATGGGCTTTAGGATACAGCCCTGTTATGTCAGCCTTACTATGTCGGCCTTACTTAGGATTGGGCTGTCAGTTTGGGCAGACCTTGGGCAGTCCACTCATTCTCTCAGTCTAACCTGCCTCACAGGATTGCTGTGAGGGATAACCAGAGATGAACCTGCTGCCCTGAGCTCCTTTGAGGAAGGAGAGGAGGAACACTGAATAATTTGAAGTGTCAGGTCAGAGCAGGGTGACCAGATGTCATGACCACAAAGAAAGACACAGCACCCCAAAATGTAGGACAGTCAAGAAAAATGTAGGACAAAATAAAAGCTATGCAACACTTATATATATTGATTTTGGGTGCCTTGTTCTGTAATGCAACCTGATGAATGAAGGAACACAGGACAAACACACAAGCAAGCGATTGTGGCAGCCCCTCTTGATGCTGGCATTCCCGGTCTATCTTGGAATGGAGGACATTTTGACATTTACCCAGCACAGCAAGTGTAGGACATGTCCCGGAAAAAGAGGACATCTGGTCACTCTGATGGTCAGAGGCCAACCTTTTCAGAAGTGAATGTATTACCATCTCATGTGTGCTTCTGTGCCTTGAGTAGCAGCAGATCTGTAAAAACCAGCAGGTAAAGCTTCTCACTGCACAAACAGCATCACCTCCTAACGCTGATGCAGCAAAGGCACAATTACAATGCCCGGTTGGGAAGGTGGTAAGGTACAGTTCTGAAAAATAAGGGGCTGATGCACTGAACTTGAAATCAATATGTTCCAATGGTCCTTCTGGAGGAAGTGGAGGTGATTAAGTACTGGACCGGACCATTTCAGGCAGCATGTGGGAGGTCCTATTTTTCATGTTCCCCTATGCAAAATGTCTCACCCATGTAGTAAACTAGCACATCAAGGACTGGGTTATGCTTGAGTTCAGTCTTTGACATGCTCACAATGCGCATGGATTTTATGTCTTTTAATATGGCAGAGCATTCAAAAATGGAATTTCTGCATGATCGCAGCAGGGAGTGGTACAGCCCAGAACTCCAGTTCCTACAGTGTGGATGAACCTAGCAGGGAGATGCAGGTTGGGGAAGTGTGTTGTGATTTCTGCTTGTCAGGTGGCTTTGAAAAGCATAGAGCCTGTGCCTTTGAGAAAAAGTGACAAGCTTGCTTATAGCAACGGGCTCTAAAACTCAGACACTCCCATAAAGCAATGGCAGTGTTTAATGCCCAGTAAAGGCCTGCACAATTGAGTCTAAAAGTGTCATATAAAGGTAAAGGTAAAGGTTTCCCGACAACCGACCGAATGGTCTAGTCGTGACCGACTGTAGGGGGCGGTGCTCATCTCCGTTTCTAAGCCTGTAGAGCCACCGTTTGTCCGAGGACAAGCTTCCGTGGTCATGTGGCCAGCATGTCTATATGTCATAGCGCATGGAACGCCATTACCTTCCCACCGAAGTGGTCCCTATTTATCTACTTGCATTTTTAGGTGCTTTTGAACTGTTAGGTTGGCAGGAGCTGGGACAAGCAATGGGAGCTCACTCTGTTGCGCAGTCTTGAACTCCCAACCTTCCGGTCAGAAAGCCAACAGTTTAAAAAAGTATTGGGACACTTTCTGCTATATCAGTGTGTTTTAATTGCCTACATGAATTTATTGCAGCCAAAGTCCAAAAGCCATGAGAACATCACAGCAAAAGGCAGGCCAACTGCAGTTAAAACGCAGGAATCCTGAGTGGTTTCCCCAGTGTTTAAAGCCCAGTGGGAGACGATTTTTGTTTGCTGCCAGAGCAGAACAGGGTTTAGCTTCTGTGTTGCAACTGTCATGACCTGCAGCTTTGACGTTTCAGAACTTCCTCATTCCTACCCATTATGTGGAGAAACAACCACATCAGCTGTCAATCTGTGTCATGCCAGCTTCACAGGCATGCTCAATGAAACAATTAAGATTCTGCCACGTCATCCAGGGCATTATACCAATCAGGCCTGCACAACCTGTGACCTACCTAGCTGAACTCAGTTCAACAGCCATTTATTATGGCCTGCCAACCAAATGATAACCTCCCTATCCTTTCCATCTCAGGCAGGTGGCAACAACTGGAATGTTCATTACCACTGCCTTCAGGAGATGAAAGTTGCTAAAGTTAGGGAAGGTGGCCAATAGTTAGGGGTGTTTGAAAATAGTGTTGTTATTTTTTTTTTTTTGCAGATTTCATGATTTGAAAGGCAGAGAGCTTTGTTATGTGTTTTTATTCTCATTCCACGTTCTCATTTTTATTAATTTTAAATGCTTTAAAAGTATACTACTAGGTAGATGATATCGTGTCAGCAAATGCAGCCACAGTATTATTTCTAATAATAAAAGTAATCTATTTCAAGTATTTGGAAAAGTAATCTATTTCAATTTCTGGAAAATATCTTAAAACAGGTAGTGTTCTGTGTTTTTATTAAGATATTTTAACACCAAAAAGGCAGTGTTTTGTGTTTTTACGCATTTTTGACAAAAAACACCTCTACCAATGGTGAACAGATTCAAAAGTCTGCTGACTTTGGATTGTACCCAATTCTCTAGCTTAGTGGGAAGTAGTGGTGGTCTTGCCATTAGCGGGAAGGGGGGGGGGGTAAATGTCCCCAGTTGGCAGGCTCCACGGCATCCTTGGGTCCTCCAGAAGCTGTCTAAAGCTTCTGGAGGACCGTTAATCAATACTTCTAGTTTCCCGACGAAAACAAGAAGTATTGCTTATAGGCGGTGTCTTGTGTTTTTATGCATTTTTAACAAAAAAGCTTTTTTTTTGGTGGTATTGCTGAAGTATTGTTTAAAGGCCTTCCAAAAGTGTAGTAACACTTTCAAAAGGTGAAGGAACATTGCTCAAGGCACAGAACCTGTAAGGTGAATTGTGAGGCAGCAGTCTGCGGTGGGGGAGGGGGGGAAGCAGTCTTCTCCCTGGCCCTGGGGTTACGTGGACCTGGGACATGACTGGAGGGGGGCTTTTGTCTACATCCTCTAATCAGGGCAACATTGAATGTTGGAACCTGATCCACTTGTAGTGTTTTACTCTGCTTTCGAGTGCAATCCTAACCTGGAGTTAGGCCAGCACAGTTAGGCCAGCAAAGTTTGGCCGGCACAAGGGACACCGTAAAGTATGTTGGGACCACTCTCAGAGTCAGAGAGTCAGCACACAGACATGCTCCATTCTCCATGACTCTGAGAGTGGTCCAAGCATGCTTTACGGTAGCCCTTGTGCCAGCCAAACTCTGCTGGCCTAACTGTACAAGGCCTTACTCCAGGTTAGGATTGCACTCTTAGTGTAAGCCATATGTGGAGTCTTCACTATCTCAAGGCCACACTGTGTAATAGAAATGCTTTCGTTGGGAGAGCTTTGTCCAATTTCCTTCTGCATTGTTATTTGTAAGTGCAGATAAGACACATCCTGCTTTTAAGCTCTGCTTATCAATAAATGAGGACCAGCCTTATGCATAAAGGCAATTTGGTTAGTTATCTAGACCAGGATGGTTAAACATAAGATCAGGGGACTACACCTTACCTGCGGAAGCTCTTTACATAGCCCACATTATAATTGGTCTCTGCTAGCAACACACTTTCAGCAGCACTGGTTCTGCTAAAGCTCTAGGAGGGAGAGATGGAAGGAGGCCTCTAAAGACAAAGACCACTATGGGGGAAGGTGCAGACATAGAGTGGTGAGATAGGGAGATGCTGCCAAGTGCTGGGTGAGTCCAATTATCATGCAGACTTCCTTTTCAGCAGTGCCATTTCTGCTGAGGCATCACTTTGCAGAGCACTTCTTACCTGTTGAGCTGCAAAATCATACCTCAGCAGAAGCAGTACTGTTGACCAGGTGGCCTGCATGATAATTGGGATCTCCCATACCTTGAAAATATGATCACATTTGCATATTCTCTCTTCTGTCATTTGCAGCTGAGAAGTTCCTATTTGAGAACAAAGGGCTTATTTCTGGTCATCGTCTGCTTAATGACATCACTTTCTGCTTAATGATGTCACTCGCGACCCTCTGCAGGCTCCATTAATGCTATTCAGTCTGCTGTATGACACCATGGTCTCGACAGAATTAAAATGTGAGAAAAGTCACAATTTTAGCAACTGAGCATAAATGGTGACTGTGGGGGGAAGTGGCCTATAGGATCAGATTGGCAGCTTTTTTTCTGACATACAGTACCTCCTGTGCCTTTCACAGCTGTATACTGTAATAAACAAAAACCAATCCAGGTGATGCAATGGTGGGAAGATTCAGCTATTAATGTCTGCATTTCAGAGTGTCCCAGGGAGAAATGTGAAATCAGCCTTGTGAGAAGGCATGGCTTTAAAATTGCCACTTATTTTAACAGTTCCCTGTGCCTTTGATGAACTGGGCAACATAAATTCATTTATTTTTAATATTTAAAAATGCAGCTAGCTGCTGCCATCTAAGAAGGGATTTTCCTAGTCCCTAATTTTGCCCATGGGGGCAGGGGAATGTTTCTAAGAGCGCAATCCTAAAGTGGAGTTAGGCCGGCATAAGCTAAGGCAACAAACTTAGGCTGGCACAAGGGCCACCATAAAGTGTGTTTGGACTACTCTCGGAGTCAAGGAGGATAGCGCACATCTGTGTGCTGCCCTTCCTGACTCCAAGTGTGGTCCAAATATACTTTACGATGGCCCTTGTGCCGGCCAAACTTTGCTGGCTTAGTTTATGCCTGCCGAACTCCACTTTAGGATTGCGCCCTAAGAGGCTTTTTAAGCCCTTGCTCTTTGGGCAAAAAGGCACCTTTTAAAGTGGGGTCCTCTTATACGTAGTGGGAGGAGAGCAACAGTCCCTCCTCACCCCAGCAAGGTGTCTTTTCTAATGGTTGTTGCTGGCATCTCTTTTGCTATTTTTAAAAAGATCACAGGCACTTTAGGGACAGGGAATCATTATTTGGTTACGTAAACTGCTTTGTGAGCTATTTTTTAACAGCGGTATAATAATAATAATAATAATAATAATAATAATAATAATAATAATATATGGAGCCTGCTGTGACACACAACTCTTCAAAACTTCCTTGAGAATAATCAAGATAATAATCAAGGCTTACAGTGG
The DNA here is from genome assembly GCA_029204185.1 of Lerista edwardsae. Classification (NCBI taxonomy): domain Eukaryota; kingdom Metazoa; phylum Chordata; class Lepidosauria; order Squamata; family Scincidae; genus Lerista; species Lerista edwardsae. The sequence continues at coordinate 129,788 of JAJKFI010000100.1, read as the reverse complement.
CTGTTACTGGGATGTCTTGATTCAGCTGCATGAGGTCCTGAACACCACTAGGTGGTGCAAGTCCTTTTTCTTAAGTAGCAATCTCAAATTGAAGTATTGCTGCTCAATTTGCACAAAAGGCTCAGTGAGAACGAGAAGATTAAAAAAAAAAAGGACATGTACAGGAAGCAGAAGATAAGAAAGCTCACTAAAGTATAGAATTTCAGGAATATTAATGCTTAATATGAGTTGAGGCTGGCCAGGGATGCAAAGAGAACAAAAATAGTTTTTTAAGCCATGTTCAAAGGGAGAGAAAGAAGAATGAAATGGTAGGGTGGGGGGTGTTTAGTAAGGATGGTGAAATGTTGTCTGGTGCCAGAGTAGGTAGAACTTCTCAACTCCTATTTAGTATCAATCTCAAAGGGGATTGTGCATACATTTATGCTGGCTGGATGTATGAAGCCCCACAAAAGTAAATGAAAAAGTCAGCAGATTAGGATTGACAATGAACTGGTTATGACCTCCCTAACTAGCCTAAATGAGTTCATTCAGGCCAGATAAACTGCATCCTACAGTACTAAAATAATTTGCTGATGTACTCTCAGAACTTGTGACTTTGGAAGATCAGGGTGATTCTGCAAGAATGGAGATGGGCTAATGTTGTCCCAAGCTTCAAAAGAGGGAAAAAGAAAACCTGGGAAATTACAGATTTGTTAGTCTGACTACAATACCAGGAAAGATATTAACAAATTCTAAAACCATCAGTCTGAATGCATCTTGATATCAAGGCACTGATTAGAAGCCCATATGAATCTGTCAAAAATGAATCTTGCCAGACAAATCTCATTCTTTTTGATTGGGTTACTAGTTTGGTGGATGATGGGAATACTGTGAATATCATTTATCTTGAATTCAGTAAAGCTTTTGACAAAGTTCCTTGTGACGTCTTGATTAGCAAGCTAGTAAAAAATTGACTAGCTAGATGATACCATTATTAGATGGGTTCACAACTGTTTGGATAACTGCAAAGAGTGCTCATCAATGGCACCTCATCAACCTGGAGAACAATTTTGACTCAAGTGGATTCTATCTTGGGCCCTGTTCTCTTCAACATCTATATCAGTGACTGAAGGGGTAAAGAGAATCCTTATCAAATCTCCAGGTTACACTAAGCTTAAAGGAATGTTATTATTAGAATATTAGAAGACAGTACAAGCACTCAGAAGGATCTTGATAAAATGGAATACTGGGATGAAGCTCAGAGAATTATGTTCAGAAGAGATAAATGCAAGGTCCTGCATTTAGGTAAAATCAAAGGCATAGATATAGAATGGATGATACCTAGCTTAACAGTACAAACATACGAAAAGGATCTTGCAGTGCATCACAACAGGAACATGAGTCAGCAGTGTGATGTGGATGCAAAGAAAGCTAATACAATTTTGGTTGCATTTGTAGAACCATGGCTTCCAACAATAAGTAGCCATTCCCCTTAATTCTGTGCTGGTCAGACCTCATCTAGAATTAAGTGTCCAGTTTGGCTTGCCACACTCTAAGGGCGCAATCCTAACCTAGCAAAGTTTGGCTGGAACAAGGGACACTGTAAAGTGCATTTGGACCACTCTTGGAGTCAGACAGGCCAGCACACAGACGTTCTCCATCTTACCTGCCTCTGAGAGTGGTCCAAATGCACTTTACAATGGTCCTTGTGCTGGCCAAACTTTGCTGGCCTAACTGTGCTGGTCTAACTCCAGGTTAGGATTGTGCCCTAAGAAAGATGCAGCCAAATTGAGGCAGGGTCAGAGAACAGCAACAAAGGTGACCAAGGGCCTGGAAAATATTGAGGAACTATTGGAACTATATTGGAACTATTGAGGGAACTTGATGTGTTTAGTCTGGAGAAGAGAAGGATGAGTGAATGTAATAGTGTTCATCAAATATCTGAAGGGCTGACACATGAAAGAGAGCGAAAGTTTGTTCTCTGCTGCCCCAGAGAGCTTCTTGAAGTTTAAATCTGACTGTACTTAATAGAGGTTTGCTACATGAAAAGGTTACTTTCTAAGCGACAAACACATGCTTGTGTGTGTGCGCGCACGCCTGATCCTAACTTGGAGCTAGGCCAGCCAAGTTTGGCAGGCACAAGGGCCACTGTAAAGCGCGTTTGGACCACTCTAGGAGTCAGGGAGGATGGTGCACTTCTCTGACTCTGAGAGTGGTCCAAACATACTTTGCTGTGTACCCTTTGCTAGCTTAACTCCAGGTTAGGATTGCTCTCTCTCTCTCTCTCTCTCTCTCTCTCTCTCTCTCTCTCTCTCTC
>JAJKFI010000100.1:44982-127482 GCA_029204185.1 Lerista edwardsae | reverse complement strand
CTCTCTCTCTCTCTCTCTCTCTCTCTCTCTCTCTCTCTCTCTCTCTCTCTCTCTCTCTCTCTGTGTGTGTGTGTGTGTGTGTGTGTGTGTGTGTGTGTGAGAGAGAGAGAGAGAGAGAGAGAGAGAGAGAGAGATCTGGCTTGGTTACACACCCATTAAAAAGTAATGGTAAGGCATGCAGTGGCAGTGATGTGGAACAAGTCAAGTGTCTATTTTTGAAACCTGTCTTTTTTAATGGACTGTATGAGCTTCTGAAGCTGAAAACTTTAAGCAAGAACACCACCCTTGTAGTGTAGCACAGTAACCAGCAAACAGTAAAGGTTCTGGCAACATTAAAACAGCCAGCAGCAACTCTTGGTGGGAAAACACTTCTTAGCTAAAGTCCAACTGTTGAGAGCCTCCTTAACTTGGCTCGGTACCCCATTGTGGTTATTTTGGCCTTATAGGTAGTACTTATGATCAGTAGTGTCAGCATACCGGTACGCTGGGCGTGTCTTCCAGGTGAGCGGCAGTGCGATCGCTGCGTTCTGTTGCGTAATGGCGAAAGCCCGCCCGCTGCAGCGGGTGGGCTTTCGCCGTTACGCAACAGAACGCAGCGATCGCGCTGCCACTCACCCGGAAGACACGCCCAGCGTACTGGTAGGCTGACACTACTGTTTATGATTGCTATGCTCATGATGGTCAGATGGAAGTGTAACCACATACACCTAAGGCAGGACTTGTGAAGGGGTAAGACCAGGATGTGATGGGAACAGGTATGGACTGCATCAAGGGGGGGCAGTGTTGAGAACACCCTCTCCTTCCTTTACATGTGTACAGGTCTAACTCCATTTTGGATTCCATCCTGGGAGTTGCTATCCTGCAAAGAGGAGGTCACACAGGTGATCCTTGGGAGATAGCACAAGACAATGCTGATTCTAGAGCCATTAAGAATTGGTGCCAGGGACATCTGAACATCTCCCTTCTCTCAGGTTTTTTTTAATGCAAATCTGAGCATCTGACAAAAGGCATGGCAAGGGCAAGTCCTGTCTGTCAATTTAGATTCTAATCTGCCCAGGAACTGAACTCACCTGGAAAGTCTTTTTGGGCTAAGCCAAAAGGTCTCCTCACCAAAGTTTAAAGCAGCAACAGAACAGCATTAGAGTGATTTGGTAAAAGAAACAAAGTGTTGTGTTTAGGAAAGGCATGGAGCAGTTTTAAAAGGAACAAGAATTTGGCTGGCTATATGTCTGTTAAAGAAATAGTGCTTTCTCAGCAGAAAGAGAAAAGGGGGGATGTGTTGAAATGTTGCAGAGAAGGTTTAAAGACTGTACTTGCTTTTGTCTTCTGTACCTGTTGTCAATCTTATCACCACTACTGTACTCCAGGATTTGGTAAGGGCTATTCAAATGCAGACTCCCTTCCTGCCACCCTAGAATGGCCTTCATCAAGATGATTGGGTCAGAAGGAAGGTGGGGAGGGGAAGATTTCGACTTTTAAGGTTAGCCTCTTCCTGTGTAAGTACTTACCACACTGATAACTGACTGTTGTTTGCCACCAACAGTCAAATGTATCAAGCAATCAAATGTGTCAAGCACTTGTGGCTAAATTTGTAAATAGTATTCTGGTTTAAATGTCTCCTTTCTGCTTTTGTGTAAATACCTCTTTCCTGTTTAAATGTGTCAACCCTATTGTAATCTTGTCTTAATATTGGTACCATTGTTACTGCTACATGTACCCCTGTTTGCATCTGACTACCCTTTGTGATCCCCCCTCCTTCCCTTCCCTGACCCTTGGTTGGGGTCACACTGGAGGGGGGGGAGCAGCAGCAAAGAAGGACCCCCCCCCCGATCGGATATCCCACATCACCAAAATTGCCAATAGCAGGTTGCCAATGTTTTTATTTGTTGTTGCCAATTCCACATTTGCATGTTCAACTGTATAACTGATCAAGCCCAGATGTACAAATTACACAAGTTCTATGGTCTCCATGGAAGTGTATTGTGTCCTCTTTATTAATGCCTACATTAATAAAGTGCATTTCTCTTTCTGCAACATCAAAGTCCTGCTGGTATTCTTTTGTCGACTTTCATTTTCATTTTGGTAAGCTCTCAGAAGGGAATTGCTTGCTTTGGGAAGGTTTAAATTGGGAAGGGTTCTGCTTCAACTTTCACAGGAGACAACGCACGCCTGGGAACGAAACCTCAATCAGGCTTCTATTTCTTTACTTAAAAAGAGAGGAGCACTAGGGAGTCTCTCTCTTTGCAGGGTGATTCCCCCATCCCAACAACATCTGTCTCAGGATTGCATACAATATGTTGTATGTGTGAATTGCACTGAATCATAAATAGGCACCAGGACCCTAGTTTAGTAGGCAGAATTGTTAGTAATAGTACTCCTGTGGTGCTGACTTCATGAACAGCTGTTAGTTGCAAAACGTTTCATTGAAAGTGCAGTGGCTGCCCAAGCGGGCATAGTTTTGAAAATGTGTGCCCATAATAATGGGGCCTGTAGGAATAATACCAATTGGAAAAACCAATTTAAGTAATCTCATAAGCATGAACAATGCGTTATACATTCTTTTTGTTTATTTTTTAAATTGCACATCCCGTGTTTCTTCCGAACAAGCATGTGTGTCAGAGACAACTAACTGATATGCATTCTACAGATCAAGCAATGAGGTTGACTAGGAGTGTGATTTGCACAAGTTGACCCGGGAAATTGAACTGGAATTTAAGCTGGGCTCTCTGGGCCCAGCCCCTGCGCTCTGTCTGATGCTTTTCCAACCAAGCCTATGATGAGTCATGCTCCCCTGTCATGCAAAGCAACTTTACAGGCTTCATATCTGACAATAGACCGCTGATGAGCAATTAAGCTGCTCTTTTCTCAGAGGTGTCTTGGCTCAGATCATGCTGCAGGCTTGGAAGCCAACGCCTTTTTTCTTCAGGCCCAGAGTCTCTATACCACCCTCAATATCTAGTTTCTGAAAACTGGAAGGCAAATCTAATCATAAGAACCCAGTAAGCTAGTAAGTAACTAGGTGGATAAGTCAATTTGTAGCTCAAATTGTATTACTATTTAATGTTTATGAGGTTGAAATAGGATTATGCAAATTGGGCATATGGCACAGCACTTGTGAATATTAGGTTTGCAGAATCTTGGTTGCGTTAATTGGGATATTATGGTTGTTTCTTCAAAACCCACATGTCCCTGTTCATTGGATTCTTTCATTAAAATGACCTCATTTGCCTTGTTCCTGAGCAGAGATGCATGCATTTATCTTGGACTGCAGGTGCTTTCTACCAAAATTCAAAATGCACTGAGCAGTTAATGCTGTTTCTTCCTGCTGGGTTTGTTTCCTGAGAACAGATTGGATCCCCAGAAGAGCTGACATACCTGGCAGGCGATACTGTTTCATCCGGATACGGCAAATCCGAATGAGCCACAGGTACACTGCTCTGCAGAATCTCAATCTGTCAAGTAGTCAGGCTCTGCCTGAGCAGCGCGCTTCGTATTTCCTATTTTGGGAGGCAATTTGTAGCCTTGTTAGGGTTGTCTGCCCATCAGTGTTTTGCTAGCCTGCCTAGTAAAGCCATGTTTTGGCTGATAAGTAGGGAGTACAATCAGGGCTGGCTCAAGAACTCCCAGTGCCTAAGGCAGCATGGCAAATCCTGCTTCCCTTATCTGCCAGCCTTTGCTACTCCTGTTCCCTTACTTGGAAAAGTAAGCAGAAACTTGGAGCAGAGCAGGAAAAAAATGGAGGAGAATAGAGTGGTGGGTTGGACCAAGAGGTGGCCATCCTTATTATCTAGATAGGGCAGCGAGTGAATCCAGGGGGCGGGGTTAGCGGTGACGTAAATATACTCAAAACAATTCTGATTCCAATTATTTCCAATGGGTTTTCGCATGAAGTTTAGGGCTTATTTGTGTACTCCAGAAGTAAAAACTTACCAAAATAACAACGTGTGATTGTGGAGAAACATCAGTGGTAACCTAATTATGAGTTAATATGGAATTCCAAGGTTTAATTCCGCGTAATTATATTACTGAACATACCGGATGAAATGCCCCTTGCTGCCTATGTAAACTCGGATTGCACTGCTTTGACAGGCTTATTTTTTGAAATCTACACAAGCAGAAATAAAGTGTGAACGGGAAGGAAAGAAAAAAAGGGGAGGGTGGGCAAAAATTAGATAAATATGTAGGAAAATTACATTAAAATCTCTCAATGTATAACACAAGCAGTTGTCAATAGGAGAGTAGTTCTTTTTCACTTCTAGGCTATTAAGAGTATTTTTTTAAACTTCTACACTCACCCACCCACCCCCCAAACAAACCCTATTAATGTTCGGAATTTCGAAAATATTACAGTAGAAAATGGAAGGCGGGAAAAAAAAGTGTAAACGGGAAGGGGGGAAAAGGGGCGGGGTTATACCCGGAAGCTTCAAGTATGTGACGTCATGCCCTCTCTATGTATAATAACTCTATGGGTTGGACACGACTTAGTGACTGAACAACAACAACAAAGAGTGGTGGGCTAGAGTGCAATGCTATTGACTATCGCTCTCCTTCTCACTTCCTCTTCTGCTCTGTCCCTCTCTTCCTTTCTTAGCCAGGGATTGGGAGGAGGAAGAGGAGCAGTGGGGGATAGTAGAGGGAGGTGGGGGCCCCTGCCAATTTGCTACCTGAGGTGACCACCTGAGGTGACCTCATGGATGGTCCTGATTAGGATCTGAAGAGCCAGTAAGTGCCATATGACAGATGCCAACCAAAATCTGCCAGATTCTGCCCTGGCAAGTTTCTGCTTACTTTTCCAAGTAAGGGATCAGGAGGAGCAAAGGCTGGCAGTGCTCAATTCCTTCTTATTAGGCTGCCCCTGGTGCCTCCGGAACTGCAGCTCTTTGACCTAACAACACTTCCTGATCCTTTCAAGGGAACCAGCACTTTTAAATAAAAAAAACTGGCCACCTTACACCATTCACACCTTTCATCACTTCTTGAAGTCAAATGTGACTGGGCTAGACTCCCTTGGCAATTTTCCACATAGGTTGACTTTGACAGCATTGTTGTCACTGTTCTGAGTTTATTCAATAATGCTTAGGTTTCACATCAGGTCCTGGATGTCACTTGGCTGACTGAATTTTACAGATAGGGTGACCCTTCTGAATCTGTAGCATCTTTATCCCCAGACAATGGGTCATTGCCTGCATCCTCCCACACGTAAACACATGATTGCACATTGCTTTAAGGTCGTCGCTGCCTGCTGTATACTGTGTGCTATAGTTCTGCTACAGCTGGCCTTGGATTGGACTTTGCAACAGTGTATATTTTTAAAAAACTGATTGTAATGATTTCTGTTTTAAAAATAAGATTTGAACTAACCTCACAATGAATTTGATTATACTGTACTTCAGTGGTTCTCAAACCTTTAGTACTGGGACCCACTTTTTAGAGATGTGTGAGATGGCCAGCCGGCAAAAGAACGGAATACGACCTTGAGGATCTGTCCAGGCTTGACTTGCAATTGCCTGCTGAGGTTTGATGCAGAGGCGTATCTAGGGTGTTGCGTGGGGTGGCAAGAGCCATGGGCACCATTTGCTAGGGGGCAAGGAGACACCTGAGCCATGGCTGAGGAAAGCTGTGCGCCTCTTGGCTTCCCTCGGCCGTGGATCGGGTTTTGCCCGAGCTGCGGCCAGGAGACGCCGCCCCCTGGCTCTGTGAACTGGGGAGACGCCAGTGTCTCCTGGCCGCCGCTTGGGCAAAACAAGGAGGCGACCCGCGCGCCCCCAGCTCTGCGAACCGGGGAGGCGCATGGCGTCTCCTGGCTGCCGCTTGGGCAAAACAAGGAGGCGGGGCTTGGCTTCTTCCCGCCATGTTGGCTGACATGGTGGACAGAATCCCCCCCGCAATGTCATGATGTCACAGCATCATGACATCATGACCTTGCGTGCCATGGGTGTGGTTTCGCCCTGGTACGCCTCTGGCTTGATGGCATGTACCCAAAGGGGAGAACCACACTGGGAAGGCGACATCTGGGCCTGAGGATTGGCGGATCACAAGAATACTGTAGATTTGTAAAAACCCCATTGAAAAATGGTGGTTTAGACTAGCCTGCTCATGTAAGCCGCCTTGGACATTTGCTTCGGCATGGGAGAGGCGGGGTATAAATTCTTCAAAATAAAACAAAATTAGCAAAGTGAATCAAAAAGGAAAAAAAGCTTATTTATAACCTTGTCACAAGCAAAACAACCACGCACCTCTCCCCCTTTCCAGCATCCCATCTTCCCATATTTTCAATATGGTTGCCCTTGGTGCTTCGTGACCCACCTGAAATTGGCTTGCAACCCACTGGTGGGTCCTGACCCACAGTTTGGGAACCACTGCTGTATTGTACTCCTTAGAACAGCTTCATTGCAAATACTTTGAGTAACATTTACTGCCTGGCTGCGTGAGGGTGAGGTGGTGGAAGTAAAGCTAGTTTTTTTTTCTGCATTTGCATCTTCAACAACAAAATGCATTCAAAGGCATCTCGAAGATATCTCCAAAAGTCAAAATAGGGGCCGCAATTTATCAGGGATGCGTACCAAAAAACAGGAAATGTTCCTGGTAAACAGGGAGAGTTGTAACATATGCAAATGTTGAAAGTACAGTATGTCAGGAAGTACTGAGTCAGTATAGCAATGCCTCTCATAACATAGCTTCCTTTAGCATTATTCTGCTGCATTGTTCTTTGACCTGGGGGTGCTGGACAGCTATTGTAGCCAATGAGAGCAATACATTCTGTGTAGCACAGGACCAATCAGTTTCCTGCCTCATTATCAATTATTTCTCCTATAACTTTGTTTCACACAATGCTTGACTTTCGGGGAATGGAACTCCCATGTTATTGGAGATATTGCAGAATTGGGGGGGGGATAAGGCAAGTGATCAAGCAAGCTCATGTGTTTCAAGCAAAGTCATGGGTTCAAATTTCATAGCCCCTTTGTGGAAGCAGGAGATTCTCCCTAATAAACCTTGTGCAGAAACAGATTTGAAAACCAAAAGGGCCACCAAGAGTTTTAAGGCACTGTTTTCAGATCAGCACTCTTGCTAGGTTTGCGTGCTGAATCTGAATAAGAGGGTGCCCCCCCCACACACACAGAGAGAGAGAGAGAGAGAGAGAGAGAGAGAGAGAGAGAGAGAGAGAGAGAGTTCTGTACATCAGCCAATGTTTCCTTCTGCTGAAAGCATGGAAGATGTTTTGTGGAAAACGTGTGCTAAGATTTTTGGAAAGGCTCAAGGCCCAATCCTGAGCCCTATGGTGCAGGCAGTATGAGTATACTGCCTGCACTGCCATTGCAAAAGGTGCTGTAAAACACCTCCAGCGCCAGCAGTAAGCCATTACTGGCGGCACAGGCACAGCACCGGCCCTGCATACCTTGTGGCAGCAACAAAGCACCAGCAAGCAGTCATAGTACCGCTTGCTGGCACTGCGTGCTTTTTGGGCAGGTGGGAGGGTTGAACTGGGTGGGGAGAGAGGCAGAGTGGGGGTGAGGCTTGTAGCAACCTTAGCTGTCAGATCTTATCCTCTGTGTCGGGCTGCACGGGCCATTTGACTACCTCTGCTCACCCGCGGCAGCTAGCCTAGGCAGCTCAGGATTGGGCTGCCCTTCTGTTTTTGGTGTCTATCCTGAAAATGTGGTTGCCAAAACTGACCCGAAAAACCCAGACAGGCTTGCTGTTCCATTTCAATCTGTGGGCATTCTAGTTTGTATGCAGGGTGCTGCACAAATTTTTGTGAATGAATTGGAAGCCTGGTTTCACCAAGCTTTTACACGTCATGCCCTGCAGATGGGGTTTGTGTCTGTCATTCTTCAGAGCTTAAAGTGAACATCAGTTAAACACATGCTCATTCCAAAGTGACACCTACGTCCATTTCAGTGAGCTGAAACTAGTCAGGAATAATGAGATACAACCAACGCTTGGGGTGTCCCTTGTTTAAGAAAAATATCCTTGGCTTAAAGTTGTTTGAAGAGAATATATCTGAGCCAACAGAAAGTACTGGTTTTTCTTTCTAGGATGTGTCTGTGGCATTGATGGACCCATTAGATGTGACTAATTTCTCCTGTGTGACATTTTCATTTTTAAAACTATCACGAAGCTTGTTTGGAAAGGAAAAACAAGCATACATGACACCTTAAGATGGGGGTGTGTTTGCATGCATGTATGATGGAGGACATTAAAAAAAAAGGCTTTGATGATGACCTTTAAGACAGCCTGAAAGCCTTAATTGATGACTCAGGTAAGAGCTCAAAAGTCTGGAATGGTGACTCAGATTAGACAGCTTGAAAATAACACTTGTATGCTTCCCAAAACCATTTAGCTATTCTGACTAAAGTGGCTATTCTGACTAAAGTGGTCAAGTGGATCCCAGGTAAGTCATACTTTAAACAATTAGATTTATTTGACAATTACTACAGTTTAATATATAGCTCTTGATTTACATGGGAGCTGCATTCCTAAAAATCTGATCATAAATTAAAAATAATTTCATTGAAACTCTTTTCCGTATAGGACCCAATGTTTGGGGGGAAATCATGCTGTTGACTGGTGCTTTGTGCTTGCCCGAGATGGAGTAGAGAGAAGATGGAGGCTACTGGGAGTCGGAGTGGCTACTGATGTCGACGGCTGAGAAAGCAATGAGGAATATAAAGGTGCCAGCAGTGGTGTCATTCAAATGATTTAGGAACAGGAACTCACTTTTGATTGGCACTTGTCGGGAACCCGGAACCAGCCACGGAGCCCGTTAGGATTCGGAACGCCCGTTCTGGTCCGTTCCCCCTGAATGACATCACTGGGTGCCAGTAAGGAAACTGTCAGCCCAGTTCTACGGTGCCAGGCCCCTGTAGGAGCAGTGGTGCCAAAATGGTTGCTGCTGCATCCTACGGGCGGTGTGGCAGCCGTGGAGGCACCTTGGGAGAAGGGTGTTTTTGTCCCCTTCCCTCAGGTAAGGGCGCTGGCCTGGCAATGGGCCTTCTCAAGTCTGCACAGGCTATTTTGCCAGTGCAGACTTGCGGGCCTCCATGTCGGGCCGCAAAGCACTAGGACAGATGAGGTTTCTACATTGGTGGAACTTTAAGGTCGGGCAGGCATTTGCTTTGAATAAATGAGGTGGGCTCATTTCATGAACCAGGATGATCTCAGTGGTTCTCAAAACATTTTAGCACTGGGACCCACCTTTTACAATGACAACCTGCCTAGGACCCACTAGACGTTATGTCATGGTGCTGTCCCTGTGATTCCAGTGCCTGCTGCTTCCCTGAGAATGCAGCAATAAGTTGGGTTATTTCTCAGCCATTTGCCAATAGCAAAGTGAAGCAGAAAGAAAAAAAGCCTACTTACAACCTTGACACAAGCACAACAACCACACAGCACTCCCCCCTTTCCGGTGTCTCCTGTTTCCATATTTTCAATATGGCTGCTCTAGATGCTTTGTGACCCACCTGAAAGTGGCTTGCAAGCCACTGTAGGGTCCTGACCCACAGTTTGGGAACCACTGATGTATCTTATTTACTGCATTTATACTCTCCTTCGGTGGGAAGGTAACAGCGTTCCGTGCGCCAAGGCGTAGAGTCATGCCGGCCACATGACCATGGAAGCTTGTCCTTGGACAAAACGCCGGCTCTACTATACGGGCTTTGAAACGGAGATGAGCACCGCCCCCTACAGTCGGTCACGACTAGACCATTTGGTCGTGGGGAAACCTTTACCTTTACCTTTCTTCCAAAATGCTCAGAGCAACAATCTAGAATACTTGAAGGGCTGGCACAAATCCCTTGTGCTGGCCCAGGAGTGTTGCAAACATGCCATAAGGCACGTTTGTGCCTTGTTTCAAGTAGGGAAGGCCTTTTCAGTCAGGGATTATTTGAGTTGAGTTGAGGAGGCCAGTGCACTGACATGTGCTGGCCTCCCCATGCTGTTTCCTGGACCTGTGCTGAGAAATTAAGGCCAGTTGAGTGAAGCTGGCACAGTGGGTTTGGGAGGGCAGGGGGAAAGCATCACAGAGGCGGATCGGGGCAGGGGGAGGGCAGACCTGTGGACAGAACAGCTTGAGGAGGAGGGTAGGACCAGCCAAGCCAACATAGGCCAGATCCAAACCCTGGCCACAGCCCAGTTAGCCTTTCCTGGACCCCTGGGTCTTGATTCAGCAATTTTGCTGGCACAGATCTGAGAAACCCAATTGGGAAGGCTGCCAGGCAACATTTATTCCCCTTACCCTGGGTTATGTGGTATTCAGCCAAAATCCCACATTGAATATGACTTAGGCCAGCTGGCATCCCTGTTCCATCATGTTTTAGGATTGGGCTGCTACATGCCATTCTTAGGAAATCTCCCAGACATGCTGAGCTCCTGAAGCTTTAAGACTATTCTTTGCCCTGCAGTGTCCACCACGAGAGGCAAGGGTGGGCAGGTTGTTTTTTCTTTTGACAAAAAAAATATTTTTGATAGGGCTCTTGTTGCTTGCAGGAGCCTGGCTGGGATGACCTGTGATCTCTTCTACATCTATTATTTAAGAGTTTCTGAAATTACTCTTGGAGGATTTGCATATTGAAGCAAACAACCAAAAGCAGAAGCTGTTTATCCAAAAGCAGAAGCTGGAAGGGTCCAGGGGAGCAGCTGTGTTGGTTTGTTGTAGCAAAACCAAGCCAGAGTCCTGTGGCATCTTGTTAGTCTTTCACATGCCTCAAGACTTTTGGTTCTTCAGTCTTTTGTTTGGGCTTCCTGCAGTGTGAGAAGCTGCTGACAGGAAATGTGTCATCGTCTATCATGCTGGGCAACTTTAAAAACTTTTGGTGAAATCAAAACCATGCCAACAATTATTCTTCTTTTCTGCATCTGTATTCATTTTCATCACTTGTCTATGGTCATGACATGCTAATTGCATGTCAGATAAATAACAAATCAGCACTTTCAAAACGCATTTAGTGTTGAAAAGGTCTATCATGAGTTGCTTCCATAACAGGGCTTTCTAGTGTTGCAGAGGCATTGCTTTTCCATAACTAGCTGGAAGAATCAAAATAGTAGTTCCACATGGCACTAGTGCAGCACAGCATTATCTGGCAGTGTCTGTCTCCATGGCCGATATAGTTTACTCAGCTACTATTTACTGATGTTCACTTCTCTCTATAACGTTTAATCAGAAAGAAATCCTGTTCAGCAAAGATCCCTTGCAATCTTAATTTAGAAGCTTCCTCATTGCAGCTAACCCAATTGCTTCCTGTTCAGCAAAGCCCTGGCATTAATGACCAATTGCTGATGAATTGTCCCGTTCGCCTAGTAATTAGTTCCTGTTCTGCATGGGGAGGGGGGGGCTTTAATTCTTTTGTAATTTCTTTTATTGTGGAATAGCACTATTTTGCTATAAAAGAAAGAAATGACAAAAACATTAATTAATAAAAGTTTCTGTCCGACGAAACAGAATGTAGTAATTATGGGGTAATTCCTCAGGTCTATAATATACAGAAAACAAATCAGAAGCAAAAAAAAAAAAAAAGATCTATTTTTTCCAGAGAAGGATGCTTCTGATTAAAAGTTCAGTTATCCTGAAGACCCTGAATAGTGTTTTGCCAGCTCATAATAATCAGGCATCATATTTGTATTTTAAAAGAAAAGAACAGCCACAGATTGAAAGAAGACAGGGCCAATAGAGAAGACACTAGATTGGCTGGGCAACATTGCAATCTGGATTCACTGCAAAAAGTAAGTGAATAAATAATGGCAATGCCAGGATTAAGAGAAAATGCGGATACAGCATATTTGTATCATGCTCTTCTTCAAAGAGGTCGTCATCAATAGCACAAGCATGTCCCGGTATCCACTGATCCACTGATCCATAGGTTCAGTTATCCATGGATACCATGGATATTGGGACTCCTATTAAAAGACAGGGGAACATTAAACAAATCTCTTTTTTAACCTTGTTGCACCAAAACCACTGATGTTCCCTTATTATATCTTTAAAAAGGCGTCCCCAGCATCCTTGATTTTGGGTATGCACGGGGGGGATCCAGAACAGAACCCCAGCGGACACTGGGGCATTAAATTCAGGTATAAACCAGTGGTTACCAACCTGGGGTATGTATACCCCCAGGAGTACTTGTCAGGACCTGTAGGGAAACTCAAAAAAGAATCGAATAATGGTGGAAAAGGCAGGTCTGTATTAGAATTAACAGCAAATATATTAATTGCAAAACACTTTGCTAATATGAGGGGTATAACTTATGGAAAAGGGCTGCCAAAGGATACACAAGTGAAAAAACATTGGGAACATTGCTATACACCATTCTTTCCTTTTATCCTTGCAACAACCATATGAGGTAGGCCAAGCTGAGAGATAGTGAATGGCTCAAAGTCACCTTGTAACCTTTGTTTCCAACCATTTTTTTCTGGGACCACATTGTCTGCTACAGCAGAACTTCAAAGCTTCATTGATTATTGCCAATGCTACTTCTTGTAACTAACTTTGAAAATATATTTAAGGAGGTGCAGAAGAGCCAATTAAGAACACTGCTAATATATAAACCAATTCGCAAATGTGATAGACCAGTGTTTCTCACACTATGGGTCAGGATCTGCTAGGTGGGTCATGAGCCAATTTCAGGTGGGTCATGTAACACCTTGCATATCCACCAATGAAAATATGGGAAGTTGGGACACTGGAAAGAGGGAGGGCTTGCTTTGCTTGTGCCAAGGTTGTAAATAGGCTTTTTTCTTTCTTTCTGATTCACTTTGCTATTGGAAAATGGCTGAGAAATAACCCAACTGATTGCTGCATTCTCAGGAAAGCAGCAGGCTCTGGCGTCACAATGACGGCACGTCCAGCCATGTCACCACTTTTGGTGGATCCTGGACAGATTATCATTCTAAAAAGTAGGTCCCAGTGATAAATAGTTAGAGAACCACTATGTTAGACAAAAGTGGAAGTTTCTGACTCCACAGACATATAAACTGACCCCTTTCTATTGGATCCACTTGTGAAATGAAAAGAGTACAAGATTTTCTTGGTTAATTAATTTAACAGTACTTTTAATTTAATTTAATTTAATTTAACAGTACTCAGCCATTTTCCAATAGCAAAGTGAATCAGAAAGAAAAAAAAGCCTATTTATTTATTACTGTATTATAAACCGCTGTAAACCGCTTTGTGAACTTCATGTTGAAAAGCGGTATATAAGTGCCTGTTGACTGACTGACTGACTGACTTTCATTTGTCATTATGATGGATTCAGATAACAATTCCATGTGATATTTATCACATGATAGCTGGATTATTGAAACTCTCTTTATGAAGTGATTCAGACCCTGGATAGGCAAAAGAATAATGATAAGATATTGTAGGTCTTGGAATGGAAGAGTTGTTTGGCCAAGTCCTGAAGAAGCAGATGGTAGGAAGCGCCAGCTAACCTCCTTCTGGGAGGGGATTAAAAAAACAACAACCACAGTCTTATGTGCATGATGTCCAAATTGTTTTATTTATTCATGTGTTTGAATTTGTAGCTAGGATTGCCCATTCTGAGTGCATTTTCTCTCTCAATATGACGTAATGTTATTAAAAACCCAATACTACCCTCATCTAGACTGGCATACCATGAAGTCTGCTAATGTACAGTACTGCGAGGTCCACTGGCACAGCAGCACAGCCCTCTGCCAGTCTACGCAGCACTGCTGCCAGTGTGGCACCTGGAAAGCTGCAGCCTCCAGCAGTGCAGCAAAGATCTGATGCTGGCGGGGTATGGCCAGCAGAGGAGTGGGATCTTGGCAGAGTTATTGGCAGGCCAGGCGCAGGGTGGCACAAAGGGGAAGCGTGGCAGCATCAGCATCCACTGTATCCCAAATAAAACTCCCTTCCTGGCCTAGACCTGCCCTGGGTAGACTACTCAGAGCCATGCCAGCAAACAGATGGCATAGATCTGAGGAGTCTCATTGGGAACCATGCAATGGCTGGGAAGGTTTTTCTTACTTCCTGTGGCAAGCCTAGTCCCCTGCTGGATGCAGGATGCAGTGCAGCCAGCACTAGTACATGTCAATGGGAGATACGATGGGTGTGAGCCAAGGAGGCCCAGTTAAAATATCTGGGATTGCCTTCAGTAGTCACCTGGAGATTTATGCTGGTTCCTGGAGGCCAGAAAAGGAAGGGGAAGAAAGAGCAGAAGAGAAAGAGTGGAAGAGAGACCCATCACCACTCTTTCCTCTTCCTCCTCCCCATCTGTTCTTCCCTTTCCAATTCAGGGAGAGGGAGCAGAGGTTGGTGTGTGTGACCCATTAAGGGGGGCAAGTATTTGGCACACCTGCCTGCTCAAGCACCAGGAGGTCCTGGGCTGGTCCTCATGGAAGGTCTTGAAGAATGAGGCATTATAGAAAGGGGCCAACCAAGTATGCAGGCACTGTGTGGGTGAGGAGGCTGTCCAGTTCTAAATTCAGGAGCATTTTCCAATGGGGGTGGGGTGGGAATAATTGGGAATGGGGGGGCAGCTGCCTCCCCAAAAGGAATCGTTTTGACGCCTGCTCTCCCAGACGTCAACCAAGACACCTGTCTCCTTTCCCACCCTCTGTGTCTGCTTTCCTTCAAACCTCCCCTAGCAGCCCCTCCTTCGACCTGTCCTCCCGCCTCCACCATCACCTGGCTCGTGCCACTCCCCCCCCCCCCTCGATTCCTGGTACCCTTCCATCCGCCGTAGCTCCTCCCCCTCTCCCCTCTCTTAATTGCTTTCCCCTCACTCATTTTCCCGCCCGCGCCCCCTCCTCCCTCCCTCCCTCGCTCGCTCTTCTCCCCCAGCGCGGCTACATCTCTGGGCGAGGATTGGCTGCTTGCCGGCCGGGGCTGGAGGAGATGGAGCGGCACGCGGCGGGTTGCAGGCGCCTGTGACTGGGCTTCGGTGGCTCGGAGGAGAGGCGGCTGAGGGGAGCCGCGCTGCCCGTCGCTTCGAGCGAGCCAGCCAAGAAGCCCCGGCCGAGCGGAGCGCCGCCACCTGCTCGCTCAGCGCCAGCCATGCCCGCGGAGAGCAACGAGCCCGACTGCGTGCTCCGCTACCAGGTAAGCGGGGCCGGACTGCGGGAGGGTCGCCTACGCGCGTCCCGGGAAGGAGGGGCGCGCGGTGGTGCCGGCGCGGCGCTGCCTCTGCTGCTGCCGCAATGTCACCTTCACGTGGGCTCAGCCCCGGGCGAGGGCGAGGCTCAGGGATGCCGCCGCCGCCGCCGCCGCCGCTTACTGGTGCAGCCTGCTCGGATCCGCTCACTGCGGCAGAGCCATTTGCCCAGCAGAGCGAGCGAGAGGCTGCACTGTGGATGCTGCGAAGGGCGCCTGTGTGTCCTCCGCCTCTCCCGTCTGGGGACAGATCGCCTCTTGGAGCTTGGGGAGAGAGGGATCTGCCCCTCTAGGCGTCCCCTTCTTCTGACACCGACACAACGCCTTGCGCTGCCCCGGGAAGCGAGCGCCTCAAAGCTCCGCCCGCGATTTCCACCCCAGGATCCACAGGAGTTCAGGGAGACCTGTTTGAGATGGGGCCGGCTTGGCCGTGGTGGCTTGGCATTGGCAAGCCCCCTCTTCCTCTGGGAGTCTTCCAGACTCGCAGCGTCAAGCAGCTTTGTATTCAGCGTGTCAAGAAGAGAGCGCTAGCGTCATCTTCTGATCGCGCCTTGGTTCTTTCCCCTTCCTGGCAAGAAGTGCGCGCGGGTCTTATTAGAAGGCTTCCTATCCAGGCCTTCTGGTGTTAGCTAGTAGGGAGAGAGCATCTAGGAGAGGAGAGGGAAGCCCACACCTGTCAGCCAAGAACCGTTGCTCCCTTCACACCCCTCCCGCCAAGGTAATGGGGCACCTATTCTGAAGTTGGGGGGGGGGAAATCAGCTGCAATCTGAAAATAGACCTTCCCTTTTGTAAAAGCACAAATATAAGAGGGGAAAAAATCTAACTGCAATCTCCAGCTCTTGCATATATACTCACCTGTTGGGATTTATCCATGTGACCGTACAGGTGATTGTACTGAATATGCCTTTTCAGGGGGGTTGATATCTGAAAGGCAGAGCCCTGGGTAAATGTTGGCAGCACAAACAGGCTGTGGGTTTGGCATGTGGACTGGGGGTGGGTGGGGAGCAGAGAACAACAACAACCTGGAGGAAAAGAAGGGCTAGTATTCAGTGCTAGAATTAACAGTCAAAAGGGACCCGATCAGTTTAGCTGGGTTGTGGAGTCGGTCTGTGGTTTGGAGAAGTCATTTTTGCATATTGACCTTATATGTGGGTCAATTCTGTACTACACATGCAAGCATGTGCACATGCCCACACATAATTGTGCCCAGATTTTCAACCTATAGATCTCCAAAAGGTAAAGGTAAAGGTTTCCCCACGACCAAATGGTCTAGTTGTGACCAGCTCTAGGGGGCACTGCTCATCTCTGTTTCTAAGCCGAAGAGCTGGCGTTTGTCTGAGGACAAGTTTCCATGGTCATGTGGCCAGCATGACTATACACCAAGGCGCATGGAATGCCGTAACCTTCCCACCAAAGTGGTACCTATAACCTATTTATCTACCACCACGTCCCTATAGATCTTCAAAGGGGTCCATAATTGTAGCATTTCTGTACCACATTCCAAATCTTCAAAGCACTTCGCATACATTATCATTCATCCTTGCACAGCCCTGTAAGGATGGTCAGAATTAATTTTGTAGTGCAGAGAGGAGGGTTGAGGCTAGCAGTTTGCTTTGGACCAAACTAGACAAACCCTTAAACGCGCAGTGTGGCCAGGTGGGTGTTCGTGTAAGTTTTAAGGGAGTTGCAACAGGATGCAAGCATCTTGTTGTCTTGTATGCTCTCCAAGGCACCTGGTGGGCCACTTTTGAGATAAAGAAAGCTGGACTTCATGGGCCCTTAGCCTGATCCAGTAGGGCTCTTATGTTCTTATTTACAATAGTATGTTGGGGGCCATCTAAATGTGTAGAAATTGCAGTGGGGGTAGAGGGACTTTAGTACATTCTCCATATTTTGAGTTTGATCCTGATCATAGCTCTTCCATGTGCTATTTTTAGCCATTGTGAGTTTTGAACTGGGTACTCCCTACGTAGTTCATGACTTTCCATGCTCTACTTTAT
Organism: Lerista edwardsae; assembly: GCA_029204185.1. Taxonomy (NCBI): domain Eukaryota; kingdom Metazoa; phylum Chordata; class Lepidosauria; order Squamata; family Scincidae; genus Lerista; species Lerista edwardsae. The sequence goes on along the minus strand of JAJKFI010000100.1, from coordinate 110,378 downwards.
TTTTGTGCGTCTTTTTTCTGCAGTTGATGGATTTACAATCACCTTTCCACAGTGATTGTGTCACCTGTGACCAGATAACAGTTTGAAACACATTTTGGTCCCCCCCCCCACAATTTGGGCATGGTCTTTTCACATTTTCATATTTGTCTTCTGTGCAGGTGTGTGTGGGAAGCCTTTCTAGTATCACCCATGTACTGTCCTGCCCTTTCAATACTCAGGAGAAACTGGCAAAGCTTGGAAAAGTCTTGTCTGTTTCATGAGTGCTGGAAAACTGTTCTTGGCCATCTTTTCTCCCTCATCATTATTGCTGCTGCTCTGAGAAAGAAAAGGGGAGTTGAAGGATTGTTGTTCTGTCAAGAGGGCATACAATTCTCATGTGTACCATAATACAGTACTTCAATTAAAAAAAAAACCCGGTAAGCTTTTCTTTGCTGGTTTCAATGGAGAACAGCAAAGGATACAGCTAAAAAGGTACTTGACCAAGAGCAAGATGAGCCAGCATCTAAAGCAGGTGGTAGAGTGTCTGTTCCTGCACCAGCCTGAGGGGTTTGCAGTGACATTCAATCTTGGAAAAGCATAACTGGTGTTACATCAAAATGAAAGTTCTTCCATTACAAATGCAATCCCATGATTGCACCTCTGTCTGCGGACAAAAGGCACTGTTTATACAGGAGGCTGAGGGCCCAGTCCTATCCAACTTTTCAGCACTGATGCAGTTGCAATGCAGCAACAAGGTAAGGGGACAAATTTTCCCTTACGTTGAGGCGGCCTCCTTGACTTTCCCCACCACCACAGAATGCAGCCCACACTCCATTGGGATGGCTGCATCAGGGTGGCCCTTAAACTGATTTACGCTTAAAAGTGGTCTAAGTGCAAATGTAATCCTACAGTTGTTTACAAGGTACATTCATTCAGCTTTCAGATGTGATGTTCTCTCACATCAGCAACATGTACATGTGACACAAGTAGCATGACAGAGGTTCAAGGGCTCTGTGCAGTGTCACATCTGAAAGCTGTCATAGGGCTGGAGTATACACTGCATCCATCACTGATGGCATCCAAAGTACGCTGACTGGGGTGTTTGTAAGATGACTATTTACTCTTATGGCACAATCCTAAGATTTAGTAGAGCTTCAGCCTAGAGTGTTGCAGAAGTGCCGTGAAGTGGCCTGTGACACCCGGTGAATAAGCAGCGCTAGCAGGAAGGCCTGTGCTGTCCTGCTGGCAATGGATACAAACAAAGATTGCCTGATGGAGCAGGAAAGCACCTGCTGGAAGGTGCAGGGACTGGGGAAGAGGGTGTAACAGGCCAGGGAGGGCAGAGACAGAAGGAGCAGAGGCGTCTCTACAGGGAGGGCAGAGCTCTATGTTTTGCAAGAAGCTTTACCTTGCAGTGGAAATCACTCCTCTCCTGCACCGTTTTAGCCAATCCTCACAGGGAAAAGCAACATCTTGGCGTTGCTTACTGGCTACAGCAGCAAGGGAGAGGAGGGATTTACATGACAGGGTAAGGCTCCTTGCGAAACTTAGAGCTCTGCCCTCCTTGTAGAGATGCCACTGAGAGGGAGTGGGCGGGATCAGCAGCACTGGCATATGCCAAATACTATTCCTCTGTAGGGCCTGAAAACCTGACACAGGGATTCTTGGTCTTGCACCAGCCATTTGGTAGGCGCAGATCTGAGTAGCCCCAATGAGCAGGCTGTGGCTTTACATGGGGTAAATGGACAAATGTCTCCTTACCTTGAGGAGCCCTCCAGCTTTCCAGTGCCGGATACAGCATAAGTCAAGTGGCCTTTCTTTACAAGATTGGGCTGTGGTTTTCACAGCACCAGATGGTTAGGATTATTGCTCATTACAAAAGTCTACTGCGCTGTTTCTCAAACTGTGGGTTGCGACCTGATGTCAGGTGGGTTGCAAAAAGATGAGAACAGTCATCTTGAAACTGCAGGCTTTACTCTTGCTATATTCCCTTTGTGAGTGTTAACAGTTTGAATTGTCAAGAGAGTTTTTTAAAATTTTGTTTTTAGTTCCATGCTTTTCATGGATATTTCCATAATATTTTGTCGTAATCTTGCTTTCTGTCAGGCATGTTTCATGGTTGTGCAATTGCTGCAGTTCAAGACTGCCAAGTTTGCATTCTAGGAGTGTCATCATTATGTCACAATGATGGCACTTCCTGCTTGATGATGTCACTTTCAGCTATGATATCATTCCCAGTTTAATGACATAACGTCTGGTGGGTCTAGACACAAGTGCCATTCCAAAAAGTGGGTCATGGTTTAAAAGGTTTGAGAACCAGTGATCTGCTGAAATGATCTATGGATCTATATGCAATTTATCGTTCTTACTCACCTTTGCAACCAACTAACAAGGTAGATCACTATAGTTCCCATTTCAGAGATGGGTAAGTGAGGCTTTGTTCTTTGAAGCTATAATCCCATCAGTATATTTTTATGTTAGACTTCTGATGCTTTCTCTTAAAATGATGATTAGGCAGTACTCAGTCACTTCAGTAATAAAGACTCAAGAGAATTATTAGCAGCGGCTCCTGTGTGGAGCTACCCAGGGATATATGTTACTGCTACTGCTGCAGAGCTCTTTTGGGGCAGGGGGGAGGTTGTGGGGAGGGTGTGGGACCGGCTATGGCCTCCACCACCAAATCCTATCCTCTGTCTAAGGCCATGTGGCCTGAGGTGTTCAAGTCTGTACCTGCAAAATAGATGGTGCAAACTTGAGATTGCGCCAGCAAAATAGCCGTGCAGACCATTTTGGGTCCAGCGCCCTTACCCAGGGGAAGGGGATGAACATCACCTTCTCCCGAGGAGCCTACAACGGTTGCCGTGACTCCCGTTGGATGTAGTGGTAGCTGTTTTGGCACTGCTACTCCTATGGGAGCTGGGCAGTTTAGGATTAGGCTGTGAATCTCAGAGCAGAAGTAATATTATAAGACCAATCTGAAAACTGTATCAGTAGCCCATCAATGTCATTCCTCCTGCAGATCTCAGTTGGCATTTCAAGATACCAAAACTATATGGGACTGTAAATAGTATCATGAAAATCTTTGCAGCATGACAGGTACTAATTAGTGGCTACACATGCACATTCTCTTATCATGTTCAGTAAACAAAAACATTTCTTGCTTTTAAATGCTTGCATTCTGTTTTGCCTGCTTATATTTGCTTTTTAATCTTTCCTCAAAATTCTTCTGCATTTCTTTTAGTTGTAGCAAAGATTGCAACTTATCCTGGAAGGCATTGTTCCCAAATAGTTATATGATCCTCTCACCATTCAGGAAACATTTCAATATAATATTTTCACATATCTGTTTCCAGATGGTGGAAGCACTTTAGTTTAGTATGTCTTCCTATTTCTACTTCCCCTTTCTTTTCCCCACATACGCCTCTTTATTTAGAAGATGGTAACTGTGGTTTTGTTGTCTTTTATTCTGTTCTTTTTAATATTCTATTTTTTTTAGCCTGTATAGCAGGCACCTTGTATTTTTGATGCTTAAGAAATAATAAATATTATCATCCAAGTAGGCTTCACAACTGCAGTATCAAATGTTTTATGATTGTTCCCATTCCACAGATCAGGAAAGCTGATCCTGTGGAATGCAGGGATGTGCGGTCATGGTAGGCAGGTAGGCAGGTGAGGCAAAGCCTGGAGGTGTTCTCCAGTTGCATCCAGGAGCCTTTCTGCAGCCTGCAGAGATTCTACAAAGCTTTCTACAAGTGCAGCAAGCTATTTTTAAATCTGATTTTTTTTTTAATCGTGGGAAACTTTATATATAGAAATCATCTTCATGGAAATATGTTGACAAAGTTTATCAATAAAGCTGTCTTGATGTAAGGGGTTCCGATTCTTGTGTGTTGTAAAATTTCATTTAGAGGTGGGTATATCTACATAATATATTGCTTTGATAGTTTTGTAATTTCTTTTGTTTTTAATTCCTAAAATAGAGAATTAAGCTGTGCAGAATGCCATTTTTGCCTCACCACTTAGGAATTGCTATCTTCAGCCACATGCTTAAAATTCAGGAGCAATACTTCCTACCACAACATCCTAGAACTTTCCTTTTTAAAAATTAAGCACTGTTCCCACATCCCTTGACAGCATGAGAATACAGTCCAAATAGTCTTTTGCAATCTTAAATATTTATAGTGGTATTTTGGGCTGGAGTGACACATATACTTTCATCAACGTTTTTAGTGAGACTAATAATCCAGCCCTTGCTTTCAGCACTCCAGGTTTCTGGAATAGTACTGAGCCAGCTAGGCTTTTAAGATCCTCAAAGCCAGGCTGGATGCCTTCTTCCTTCCCTCTATTTAGGCATCTGTATAAGGGCTAAGCCACTAGGGAGCTCCTGCTATATTCTGTCTTGTCAGATTTTTGAGAACACTTCCCCCCTGCACCGCAGCCTACTCAGTGAAAGATAAAAATGAAAATAAAATGCATTGTGAGATGTGACCCGTCTTGGAACATCTGCCTTTAAGATTAATTGTGCACCTTCATGTATTCTTTTGAAACAGGTAAAGCAGGAAGGTGAGTGGGTAGGAGAGGGTAGCTTAAGTGCTAATTTGTTAAGCACCAAAGTCCTGCCATAAAAAAAGGATCTACTTGCATTAGAACAGCATTGCAGCTACACATAAAAAATTAAGTAGCCCACACAGTGTTTTTCAGCAGTCCATATGTATCCATGAGTCATAGGTATAATTGCCCCCCTTTTTCTGGTTTTGCTCTGGTGCATTTAACAGCAGCCTGACATGAAAAAATTAAGCTTGGGAAGCTGTATGCATTACTTTGTCTCCATGCCAGGAATAGCTTTTCCAGGCTGATTTGTTTATGTTGCTGAGGTCACAAAAACATGGCCAGAAAAATGGGATGTCAACACAGGATAACAAGGTTGGTTATGGGATGGATCTTCTGGCAAACCAATAAGGAAGAGGAATTTTTAATCTGTGTGAATGACCAATTTCTGTGGCACATCAGAAGCAATAACAACACTTCCACTGCTGTCTTGAAGAAAAAAAAAGGAATGCCTCCTCCCTCCTGCTCGCAATTTCTTACACTTTTAACCTTCCTCCAGGGAGGTTGAGATGCTGTACAAGGTTCTTCCCCATTGCTGTTGTGCTATCCTAGCTTGTTTTACAGTGTTGTCAGGATAAAGGTCCCCCAGCAAGCTTCATGGTTGTATTGGGAATTTGGACCCCATTTCCCCCAATCATAGTCCAACACTCTAACTGGTACACCTCACTACTTCTTTGCAATCTAGGGGAGATACCTTGCAGGGCCTGACTGCCCAGTATGTAGTACAAGTGGTTGCCTGAGTCAGCAGAATTAAGGTCAATCAGGAAAGTAGAAGTGTTAATCAGAAAAACCAGCGGTGGCAGTGAGAACATCTCTGTCCTGATCTCTGAGACAGCACTGAATGGTGTATTTTATCCTGTGCTGTTTTCCAAACTGAAGGCTCTTCCTTACACTTAAGGGGCTTGATTAAGAAGCAGGGGCTTCTTCAGTTGAGGAAACTATTGATGAGGGAATATAATTGCCACCTTCACATACAACTCCCACATTACATGTAAAGTGGTGAGAAGTAGGGCAAACAACATTCATTTTCACCTAGAGCTGTAAAATAGCTTGGACTAGCCCATATTACTGTGCCCTTCGCTTGGAAGACTTCGGCAGCAATCCTGTACACACCTGCAAGTGTCCTATTGAAAGTAATAGGATTACTTCTAAGTAGACACATAGATTGTGCTGCATCAGAGCAGAGCGTTATGGGATGTTTCTCTTACTCTAGGATCAGAGCTCACATTGTTTTTCTGGCATTTTGCTACTGTTATGCTCTGGTTCAAAGACACTTGCAAAGGGATATGGGGTTTTAGACACATTGTGCTAGGATTACCATAAATGGTTTACTGTATATTGATATTTTTTAATTGGGGGTCTGAGTGGATCCGTGATATTTGTCATGCATCTGAGAGTGCAATCCTAATCTGGAGTTAGGCTGGCATAAGCTAAACCAGCAAAGTTTGGCCAGCACAAGGGCCACCATAAAGCATGCTTGGACCACTCTTGGAGTCAGGGAGGATGGCTCACGTCTGCGTGCTGGCCTCTCTGACTCCAAGAGTGGTCCAAACATACTTTACAGTGGCCCTTGTGCTGGCCAAACTTTCCTGGCTTAGTTTATGCCAGCCTGACTCAGTTTAGGGTTGTGCCCAAAGTGTTTGTGCAATTGCTTTGTTATGTGTCCAGTGTACAACTCTGCCTACACTTACTGTGCTGTTATAAACTTCTGGAAGTGATTTGTGCAATGACATGGTGAACATGAGCCAAATCATGAGCTGGGCATAAGCATGAAGCATTTACTATGCACTTTACTTGACTCTACTCAACACATATTCAGCATTCCTGTTGGGTCATGATGTGACTAGAGCTCTCACAATGTGAGAGTAGGATTTTCCTAGAATGGTAATTTCTAAGAACGGCAATTTCCTCATCCATTCAATGAGAGAGCTGCTTGTCTGCATTAGAGAGTGAAATCCTTTTTATTTTTAATGTATTTTAAGTCAATGTTATTAGGGTTCTTTAATTTTTGCTGGCTATTCATCGTGAATGATTTTATTACTGCTCTTATTTTTTTCCATTTAGTTTGGTATTGTACTATGAATATTCAATATCTTTGAATATTTATTCAACATTTTATGAAATGGCATTTTGATGGCTAGACCCCCCATGTGATCTTTCAATAGTTCTTGCACCTTCTTTGACAAGTGTTCTTATTATCCCAAATTACGTTGTTTGCACAACTAGATCATTTGTGTGAGCAGTTACTTGTCGAAATAATGTCTTAAGAGACTTGGGAGGGGTATTTTGTGGTATAACTAGAATACATTTAGGAACAGAGTGCAATAAAAATGACTTCCCCAGTTCTGGGACAGTGCTCTGTTCTAGGCAGCTTTCCCATTGTTCTTCTCGTTTTTTGGCCTGATGCCTCTCCTGGCTCTCCATTTAAGGCTTTTATTATATCATTTCCAGACACTGTACTCAGTTCAAGTACACAAATCTGATCCATTACTTTTTTTTTTTTTGCTTGATCGCTTTGCTTATCTTTTTCATTGTCCTAATTTCTCTCAAGATCATTTCTGGTAAGTTTATATTTATTTTGCCAATAATTCACAGTTGGTGATTGTTAGCCCTGCTTGGATAACTTCTAGATTAAACTACAGTGCTTTAAAGTGTTATACATAGGGCTACCTTCAGACTGGAAACTGCCATTCAAAACACAGCCGCAAGGCTGCTAAGTGAGGCCAGTCACTGGGAACTGATTTTGCCAATGCATAAAGAACTCCAGTTTCTGGCTGACTTGTGAGCAGTGGCATAGCTACCTTTGGGGCAGGGTGTGTGTGGCGTCCCAGGTACCATCCTCAGGGCGAGGGGTGTCATTATTATTATTTATTTATTTATTTATTTATTAGATTTGTATCCCGCCTTTCCGCCACAAGGCCCTCAAGGCGGCATTTACAAGGTTAAAAACACAGTAAAAAACAATTAAAAACAGTATTAAAAGACAATAAAAACAATATTAAAATACAACATACAACAAATTAATCCCTAGGATCATAAAATATATAAAAAAATAATGCAAAAAAAGCCAGCCAGCCAGCCTGTCAGCAACTAAAAGCCTGCTGAAATAAAAAGGTCTTCAGCCCCCGCCGAAATACCGCCAAGGAGGGAGCAGTTCTTAACTCCAAGGGGAGGGTATTCCAAAGTTGGGGTGCCACCGCCGAGAAGGCTCTCCTACTGGCCGCCACCCCTCTCACCTCTCCTGGTGGCGGCACCGTCAAGAGAGCCCCCCCAGATGACCTCAGAGTACGGGTCGGATTATATGGGAGGAGGCGGTCCCTCAAATACCCTGGGCCCGAGCCGTAAAGGGCTTTAAAGGTCAACACCAGCACTTTGAATTTGGCCCGGAACAGAACCGGCAGCCAGTGTAGTCGCCGAAGCAGTGGCTCGACAGAGTCAAACCGACATGCCCCAGCAACCACGCGAGCAGCCGCGTTCTGTACTAGTTGTAGTTTCCGAACCGTCTTCAAAGGCAGCCCCACGTAGAGCGCATTGCAATAGTCTAATCTAGATGTCACTAGGGCATGGGTCACTGTGGCCAGGTCCGCGCAGCTCAGGTACGGTCGCAGCTGGCGGATCAGCCGAAGCTGAGCAAAGGCTCCCCTGGCCACCGCCGACACCTGAGACTCCAGGTGCAGCTGGATTACTGTACCCAAAAATTTTTAAATCGCGGTTTTACGAAACAATACCATCATGCTATATACCGTTTGATGTGGAATTTCACCCAGAATTCAGTGAAAAACCCCAGAGTGTAATAACTTTATTCGATCAAACGTTATGGCCAAAAATCTAAAAACAAAAACGACACACCACTTTTTACGTAAAAATCAATGTGTTAAAACTGCGGATTTTCAGAATAATACTATCATATTGCTGGATGCGGAATGTTGCGAAGAATTAAATGAAAAAAACAACAACCAGAATGTAATAATTTATCCAAAGTTATACCCCCCCCCAAAAAAAAACACAGTCCAAAAATACAATTGTCTTTTGCAGGGGTGTCAAAACATGCAGCCTGCAGATCTGCATAAGAAGTCCATAAATGAGGCCCACATAACCTTTTTATGTGCTCCCCCCTGCTGCTTGCCTTGTCTCCTGGCCTCCAGCAGCAAGCAAGCAGCTATAGCAGCAGCAACCATTTCTATAATAGCAATTACTCATCCAGGCTAGCAGGGGGTGCTGAGAGCAGGAAATTTGCTCCCCCCAGCAAAGGCACAGAAGAAGGCCAGTGCAGGAATGCAGAGCAAGCAAAACCTAGTAAGAAGCAGCCTTGTGTGTGTGTTACTCCTAATCTCCTCTCACAGGCCTCCTGCCTAGCTCTTCCTGCCAGCCACGCAGCCACCAGTTTCAATCCAGGCCTCCTTCCTTCTCCAGCCTCAGTAAGAAACAGCAAACCACATGGAATTAACACTGGGAAAATGCTGGTCTCAGAATTGCAGTTGACCATTCATAATGAAAAAATGGGCAGATAAAGACATTCTAATGGCCAGTTATCACAATGATGATTCTATAAGTATCTCTATTTTGAAAGTAAGTTATAAGTTTTCATAGAGAGATCTGAACATCAATGTTCCTTATCTGTAAACTGGGACTAATGCCCTCTATTTCCTCTGCAGCTTGCCTCATCTCTTTTACCATCTAGATCCCTGGCTTTGCATTCAATCTGAGACCAGGCATGCCCCCCTTCCCTGAAACCTTGGATAATGGGGGTGCCTTTTTAAAAATAGAAGAACTTCAGTGGTTTTGCTGCAACAAGGTTAAAAAAAGAGAGATTAGCTTAATGTTCTTTTTAATAGGCATCCTAGTATCCATGGATAACTGAACCCATGGATACTGAATCAGTGGATACAAGGTCATGCCTGTACCAGCTTTCTGCTCATGACATGCTGAGCCTGAATTGTGTTGCCCCAAGCATTGTCTGCCTGACAATCCAGGAGAGCAAATGGTTTTCAAGAGGAGAAGATAAGTTGTTGTATGACACAAAGCAAACACGCTCCTCATTGAAATTTCCCAGGGTGCAATCCTAACCTTGAGTTAGGCTGGCATAGTTAAGTCAGCAAAGTTTGGCTGGCACAAGGGATACCGTAAAGTATGTTTGGGCCACTCTCAGAATCTGATTGGCCAACACACAGACATGTGCCATCCTCCCTGACTCTGAGAGTGGTCCAAACACACTTTACGGTGGCCCTACTGTCAGCCAAAATTTGCTGGCTTAACTATGCTGGCCTAACTCAAGGTTAGGATTGCACCCACAGTATGTGCCTCATTCTCCACCTACACAGTAGAGCAACCAATTATGTGCTCCACATCCTGTGTCAATTTTCAGTGCTGAGGATCAGTTGGGAAAAGCATCTCATCTTAAATTGCTTCAGTAGGGTTCTTCTTCCAATGTGAACCATCTGATTAAAGGCATTGAGAGCTTTCAATATGTGCTGTTAACCTCAGTGCAGCTGTATTCTTCACCGATTTTTGCCACGTATATCACATATTTAAATGGTCCTTTGAATCAGGTTCCTTCTTTTCCTAGGGTTGTCAACTTTTTGCTCCTGTGACTTTTTCATCACTTTGATCTACAGATATTAGTAGTATAGGTGATGATGTTTATCTTCATGTCTGAAAATCATCCACTGATTTCTGCAAATCAAGCTGTAGCTATACTACAGGATGCGAGGCTTCCCTCCCTTCATCAGTTGGCACCCCTCTTTACTTGGAGAAGAACAGCTGTCGAGTGGAGCTAATTCAAGGCTGCAGATTGCACTGACGGGAAGGCATGAAAATGACCCTTCTTCCCAGTAATTAATCATTCTTACTTGTGTGGCCTCAATAACAGCAATGACACAGATCCAGTAGGTGGTGAAGAGGAGATGGGGCTGGGAGCAATTGGAGGAGAATAGCTGATTCACCACTGAATATACATTCTCTCACTACGTAGCCATATGTCTTGCTTCATCTCTGCTGCAGGCAGTCCCACTCCTGACACCTGTCCTGCGTGTTCATTGGGCCACAAAGTGATTAATTTGTTGTCACAGTTGAGCACAGTTATTGCATTGTGTTATTTGCAAAAACCAGAGCCGGAACAGGCTTCGACTCTGCCTGGGGCAGTGACGAAAGATGTCACTGGGCCCTCTGCACAGATTTGCCATGCCCCCTGTTTCCAGAATAGCTCCATTTCAGAGTGATGCAGGGATGAGGGTGGGCAGGAGGGCCCAGCTCCGTGCCAGCTTACTCCACCAACATGCTCAGCCCCCTCGATAGTGCCCATGGCAGGCGCATCACCATGCCGCATGGGCGCAATGCCTCTGGCAAAAAGCGTGTTTTGACTACTCTTGGAGTCAGGGAGGATGGCTCACGTCTGTGTAGTGTCCTTTCTGACTCCAAGAGTGGTCCAAGCATACTTTGTGGTGGCCCTTGTGCTGGCCAGATTTTGCTGGCTTAGTTTATGCCGGCCTAACGCCAGTTTAGGATTGCTCCCTCAGTCTAGCAATTTTTAAACATGATTTAATGATCTCCAGTGTTTCATTTCTAAAAGTTTTAGATGTTGTGTGAGTAACATTTCCTAGAGTGCAGACAATGAATATCAAGTTGTTCTTTTCTTATCATGATTCTGTGGTTTCTTCCCTGCCTGCTTATGACCCCAGAAACCATTCATATGATACAGTCAGTAGTGAAGGCCTGAGTATCTGTTTTTTAAAAATAACAAACTTGTCCTCAGGTAATCCCGATTTTGTAGGCAAGACTTTGGAAACCGGTATATATTATGCAAATGAAGCAACCATTACTCATTCTCTGCTAGTTTTTGACATGCCTACAGATCTATGCACTGAAACCCTGCAGCTTCCAGCTGATTTGAGATTTTGCCCATATTGCAAGCCAGTGTTCACAGCCTAGAACTTATTTTTAAACTGAGATTCTGAGCAGAATGCAGACTTTTGCTGTGCAACACCAGATTTTGTGCTTCAATGGAACTGTAGATTACTATACATGTAGCCTTAGCAATAGCTTGCTTTTTTTCATTTAGTCCAGGGGTCCTCAAACTTTTTAAACAGGGGGCCAGTTCACTGTCCCTTAGACTGTTGAGGGGCCGGACTATAGTTTGAAAAAAATATGAACAAATTCCTATGCACACTGCACATATGTATATTTGTATGGGGGATATGGAGATACACATATCTCAGCAGTGGCTGAGATGACTTGGGAGGGAACTGGAAGACCATAACTAGTTTACCTTTTTGCTAGCAGGTTTGGGTGAATTGAATTCAGATCTCTCTCTTGAGCTGGATTCAGATTGCAGTTGGAGATCTGTCGCTCTCCCCCCCCCCCACACACACACTCACATTCAGATTGGATTGGATCTCTCTCCCCCCCCCACACACACATTCAGATTGCAATTGGTGCTCTCTCTCTCTCTCTCTCTCACGCACACACACACACACACACACACACACACAAACGCACACGCACGCACGCACGCACGCACACGCACATGCGCACACACACACACACACACACAGATTGGATCGGATCTTTCTCTCCCCCCCCCCCCACACCCCTTTCAGATTGCGGTGGGCAATTTCCTTTTCCCCCCCCCCCCCCCGGGCTTGGAAGAGGCTGCTTTTATCGCTTGAATCAGAAATGGAGAAAAAGGATTGTTTCTGCAGATTAGAAATGGAGAAAAAGTGCTTCTGCTGCTGCTGCTGCTTTTTAATAAAACGTAGCTTTAAACTTGAAATCAAGGTAGAAGACATAAAGAGTGTATTATAGACCTTCTGCACTTCCACCTGGCCTAGAACAGTCCAAAACAGAAAACACACCAACAAGTGCCTCTCAAAAGCACAGAGAACGAGCATCTGCCTGTGTTGCTCTCACAACTTTGGCCGGGAGGAGAAGTTCAAAACTCAACACCAGGGAAACAAAATAAAAGCCACCAGGTGCCTTCACTCCTGCCACCCCCACCCCCCGCTGCAGATTAGCTGTAGGAGAAGAGGGTCGCAGCTAAAGAGAATGGAGTGGGGAGGGTGGCCCACAGTGCGCGTACAGCTCACGATGCAAAACAGCGGAGATTAGCGGAGAGGGAAGGGGCTGAGATGTCACAGCACTCGGCCTCAAACCGGGTCACGGGAACAAGGTCTAAAGAAGGGGGGAGAAAAGGGGGAGAGAGAAGGAACTACCTCCCTGCCACCTGAGCAATTCCTTCCCCACAGTCCCTCACCCGACTCCTCCTCAAAGGAACGAGTCCTCTCATTCGCCCTGCCCGAAATAGCGGGAGAAGAGCGCAACTCGACCCAAGCTGCTGAGGAAGAGCGGAACAACCCAAATAGCCCCATTAGGCATCTCCCCCCTAACGGACCCCCACCCACTCAGGCGGGAAAGCTGCTACTCGCACCATCACCAACTTTTCAAGTTGGCAGACATAGCAGCTTCCTGGAGCCCTCCTCTGTCCCCCTCCTCCCCAATCCTGCCAATCGACCCTCCAGAGATCACACCTTTCCTCATTAATCACCTCTTCTATTGGACTGCAAAAGCCTCTGTTTTCTACTGGCTTTATAGTGTCGTCTATCACAAACCACGAACCTTGCTATTGGGCAATAAAGGGATAAAGGCCAGGCTTCATTTAACCCAATCAGCATGTCAGTGGCTCTGAATTACTGGCGGGCCGGGTAAATGACCTTAGGGGGCTGCATTCGGCCCGCGGGCCTTAGTTTGAGGACCCCTGATTTAGCCAAGAGTTTAGCCAAGATTTAGCCAAGACCCCTGATTTAGTTAAGGGTCTATTTGGGGGCATTTCTATAAAATTTTAATGAATGAAGCAACAATGGAAGGAGTGACATAGCCTCCAACATTGACCAAGTGAAAAAGGGAAGCCTTGTTTTGTGTTTGTGGGAGAGAAGTTCCTCATTATAGTGACTGAGAGGTGGTGGTGCGATTCGCTTATTCTGTGGAGCCTTATAGCTAGCACCTTCTCCCAAGCCTTGCTCATGCTCAAGCACTGCTCAAGCCAGTCCTGAATTGCTGCTACTATACACACAAAAAAGGATCTTGTGTGAGCATTGGTGCATGTGCACACTTGGCCATCCTACTGGATGGCTGAGGAAAGGGAGCCGAGTCGAGCCAAACTGGAGTCCTTGTATTCTTCCCTTACTTTTGGATGGTCTTTGTTGCCCTCCAGCCAATGCAAGACTTTCACTCTGCATCATTAGAGATTCAGCCCTAACTCCTCCTTCACTATATTTGGAAATCCACCTAGAAAAGACATGTCCTACTAATATCATGTGCATGTGTCTGGAGTTACAGCTGTCATTGTATTTTACTGATCGTAATTAATGGCCTAGTAAAATAATATTTGTGCGTTTGCAGCAGTGTTCCTACAAGGGCGGGCAAATGTTTAAGTATTGCAGGAGCCTGAGCTCTTGTGGAATGTGGTCCCTCCCCCTTGCCTCCAGAGGGAGAGGGACCACGTTACATAGGAGCTCCTGCAACACTTAGCATTTTGCCCCCACTGTAGAAATGCCACTGTGAGTTTGTGCATTTTGCAGATTTATTTGCAAGACTATATTATTTCAAATGCTAAATGCAGGCATCCGAATGCGGACATGAGAGACTGACAGCTCAATCCTGAGCTGCTTGGCTGCTATGGGTGCAGCGGTAGCCAAGTGGACGTTCATCCACTTGGGGAAAGCCCCGCTGCCTGCAGTGGGGATCCTTGGCTCATCGCCTGCTATTTTGCCACCAGTGCAGCCCCATGTTGGACTGCCCAGGCCATGGTGGGGTATTGGATCTGGGGATGGAAGCCACCGCTGTGTCTCACCCCCTTGCAGGTTGGCTCCTTCCTACCCCCTACCCCATTCCTCCCCTCCCCGGGTATTAACCTGGTATGTATCCACCTTTGCTGGAGATGCACTCTATTAACCTGGTAAGGCCAACATGGCTCCAGAGTGTGGGAAAGAGCTGAAACTACATGCCTATCTCCTTTGTGTTTGCAAAAGGTATGAGGTCATAGCTGGGATCAGGAATGCAAATCTAATCAAGAAGGTTCCATTTAGCTAGTAATGCAATCAGGAGAAACCGACCTTTATCTTGAAACACCTTCATGTAAACTGCGCAATTTCATGAAATAATAGCAGAAATCTCCAGACAGTTTCCGTTGGTATAAATGTGTTCACGTTTTACTTACTTATTTTTGATGACAGATGTAAAAATGTGTGTTTTAGTGCATTAATAAAGTAGGATGGAGAGAGAGAGAGAGAGAGAGAGAGAGAGAGAGAGAGAGAGAGAGAGAAGTGGGGGATGTATGTGTGTTTCAGTGCATTAATAAAGTAGGATGTAAAGAAAGAGAATCAATGTTAGAACCAGGTGGATACATGCATTAATAAAGTAGGATGTAAGGTGGATACATACTGGAGTAGGCGAGTGCGTCTGAGTGCATCTTCAGCGAAGGTGGATACATACTGGGATAATACCCCCTCCCCGCTCCCCAAACAGGTTTACCAGCGGCCTGCACTGCTGGAGCACTAGCTAGCATTGGGGGCCAGGCACCATCTTAGCATGAGCAGTGCGGTGTCGCGGACTTGCTTTATGGCACGTTTGTGACACTTTAGCTGGCAGTACACACATACCGCCGGCAATAAGGGCCTCAGGATTGGGCCCTGAGTCTAACACTCTAGAAATCCATTATGTCTGGAAAATTACAGGCAACAGTTCAAATAATGATTTAACCCATCTTGGAGATTCTTTTCAGTTCTGAGCTCTCACAAAGGGCTTGGTTTTCTCAGCTGCTGAGGACTCATGCTGGAATTACATGGAGATACAATTAAGATTGGAGATCTCCAAGAGAGATCAAAGGAAGTTGGCAAAAGAAAATGTTTGAATACGTCCGGAAGTGCAGGCATATGAAGTGCAACAATGATATGAATAAGGCACTGTTTCTATGAAGTTGATTTTTTCATATAATTAAGAAATATTTTCCATTGACAAAATTCTGTTAGAGTATTATTGACTGAAATGTTTATACTTATTTTCCTAATAAAAGATACAATACTGATTTTAAAAGACTCTGTTGTTAGGAAGATATTTATAATTAGAAATTAGAGAAATTTGCTAAACTTGAACTAAAGAGTCTGGAGTAATTCTGCAGTGGTTCTGATTAATGTGGCATCTAGAAATTTCCCTACACTGAGGTTTTCAGCTGTAACTTAAATATAGCAAGTTTCTAGACCTCAGGATTGCAGGACAAACATGAACATTAACAGATACAAGTAACAGTACAGTAACAGTAACAGATACTTCTACTAAAAACAAACAAAACACCCAAAGAGCTTTGGATAAGGTTTCCAGCAATTAGGGAATGGACTTCATACAGCATAGGTCTCTTTCTCTCTCTCAGTACAGTCTCAATCTCTCTCTTTGCGATCGCCAAACTGGAAGTGCTTTTACTTTTTTAACGCACAGGGAGCCCTGTAGAGGGGTCTGCAGGGCTTCCCAACCCTACTGGCCGCAGGGCAGGCACTGGTAAGTCCCCCCAGCCCCAATGTATGCCCAGAAATGACGTGATCATAGCTATTATGTTGCTGCCATTCCCCAACCCCCACCCCTTAAGGGGAAACAGGCAGGACTCTTCAGGCTGGGGGGTCGCAACACCCCAGATTGAAAACTACTGCTCATAAGGTTTTGGAACTAGCACGGTGCTAGACATTTGGCCTAATCCTATCAGGTCCAGCCGCCAGCAGAATGCACATCCTGTTGACAGCTATTTCTGAAAACTGCCCACCAGAGCAGGTAAGTTAGTGAGAGTGGTGGGAGGGGGTGGTGGGTGCCATGAACTCCCTGGAGGAAGGTGATAAATAAATAAATAAATAAATAAAAAAAGGTGATAAATAAATAAATAAATCTCTGTTTATTTCTTTTCTAAGATCCTTCGTTTCAAAGTTGGCAACAAAATGAGGATGGGGGGATGCTGAATACGAACCTCAAATACAGTATTTGATGAAGTAAATTAATTTCATTTGCAGGTTTTCTTTTATAGAATAATTATCGCATAGTTTTTGGTCACATAATTTGGGGATTTTAAGATTAGAATTACAGAGCCTTTGTTTTTCACTTGTGTTGTCTATAACTTCAATCAGCAGTCTTTCCATCCAGGTAAAATTTAGTCTGTGCTGCTGTTAGTCTGCATATATTACGTATTCCTGATTCTTGGTTCCTATGGCTAATGCAAGTACTCCTTTTAGACACTCAAGTTTTCTTCTTTTATAAAAATGCTCAGACATTAAAACCTAGAATTTTTTAAAAACCATCATGCAAATATAATGTTTGGCTACTTGTGTGACCAGGTGACAGTCCTGGTCCTCTGCTATTAATATGCAGTGATGAGAAAAGAATTCACTGGAGGATCACATTTTCCACAATACTCTTTCCTGTTCCACCAAATCTAGAGACAAGTATAGCTTCCAGCAAAAATACACTGAACATCAAATAATATGTTCAGAAAAAACATAGGTAGAGGCCTCCAAGGCTTTTTAAAATATTCCTTCATAATACAGGCAGGGCATCACATGATTGAAAGCTTCCCATTTATTTATTTATTTATTTATTTATTTAAAGAATTTGTGCCCCAGCTTTCTACCCCATATTGGGGCCCCCAAGGCAGGTCACATCTTTAAAAATACAAATAAAACAAGATAAAAAGAGTAAAACGTTAGAATAAAACAATCAAACCACAATATATAAAATTTAAACAAAGCATTTTAAATTTATTTTTTAAAAACTTGCTCTGCTAGTCTCCCTGACACAGTGGTTCTCAAACTTTGTACTGCCACCTTGTCCTCTGCACTGGGATGTGACCTGAAACTCAATGTTGCGCTGCAAAGCATTACTGAGAGCCACTGAAGGCTGCTTCCAGTTTGTCCAGGCCCTGTGATTCACTCCATTGGTCTTTGTATGCCCCAGAATACCTTGTGGAAACAAACAGGAAGTCGCAGACACAAACCAGAAGTTGAAGACACAAACCAGAAGTCACTTCTGGTCTTTTCCACAAGGCATTCTGGAGGCCAATGGGCCTGGCGCGACCTGGAAGTGGCCTTTGGTACTCCCAGTAAATCTTTGTGGCATGACAGAGAGCATGACCAATGGGTTGCGACCTACCATTTTGAGAAATGCTGGCCTAACATCTTAGTAATGTAATATAACCTTTATTGGCACACACAAATTAACATCAGATAAATACATAAGAAACAGTAGACAATAACATCTTAACAGTGTACTATGTGCTTGGATTTTTTTTTTAACATGAGGGAATATTCATGCAACCTAAAGTGATACAATCCCAGCAGGTTGGGCCGTGTGCTTTTTCTGAACATGTAACATCAGCTCCAACTCAGAAAAGCTCAAAAGTGTGCTGCCTAATTTTGTATTTTCTCTTGATAAGTATTCTGTTTCTCCAGATGTTTGCTTTTGAGGTTATCCTGTTGTTAAACAACAAAAGGGACATGGAAATGAAGAGTAAGGTCACTACCTAATTTAAACTGATTGACAATGGGTATCATTTTCGTCTTGGATGTCATGTTATACCAGGGATCACATTTCCTGTAAAGACTGGCACTTAGTTGGTGTTGTTGCTGTGAATGCTGCCCTCTGTAAAGGAGAACACTGAGCTCACTCATGCACTTTAGAAGGGGGCAAAAAAAGCCTATCAAGGTTGTAATGTACAGAAACCTACCCCCTGGGGCAGAGGCGGATCTACAGGGAGGGCAAAGCTCTAAGTGTTGCAAGGAGCCTTACCCTGTCATGTAAATCCCGCCTCTCCCTTGCTGCTGTAGCCAGTAAGCAACGCCAAGATCTTGCTTTTCCCTGTGAGGATTGGCTAAAACAAAGGAGGTTTAATAGCAGGAGACGGCATGACATCATTTTCTTGAAGCCACATCCGGGCACCTGCCGCCATATTTGTTGACTCAGTCAGATCATTGCCGCCAAGGAGGATTGCCGCGAAAACACGAATGAAAATCTCCCTGCACGTGTGTAAAAGTTAATATCAACCTCTTTAATCATGCCTGCGTGTTCACACTTTATTTTTCCGCCTTTCATTTTCTACTGTAATATTTATGAAATTCTGAACATTAACAGAATTTTTTTTTATGGGGCATGACCGTTTTATTTTTGCTTGTGTAGATTTCAATAAAGTCTGTCAAAATAGTGCAATCTGAGTTTAAATAGACAGCAAGTATGTTCAGTAATATTATTATGAGGAATTTAACCTTGTAATGGCATATAAATCATAATAAGGTTACCAATAATGTGTCTACATGATCACATATTTTTATTTTCGTAAGTATTTATTTAAGGAATAAACTATTAAATCCTAAACAGTACGAGCAAAGCAATCTGAAATGCTTGGAATGAGGATTGTTTTGAGTTACCTAACATGGCGGCTAAGCCCGCCCACTGGCTTCACCTCACGAGCATTAGCGCATTAAGGGATGCCATCTAAAACGTCTATCTCCTTGGCTAAAACGGTGCAGGAGAGGAGTGATTTCCACTGCAAGGTAAGGCTTCTTGCAAAACTTAGAGCTTTGCCCTCCTTTAGATCTGCCTCTGCCCTGGGGAACATAGTCATCATAATAAGAGAAAGAGCACGTAAGTCATCCAGTATGTAATGCTGTTGCCACCATTGCATTTATAACCTCTGTTGGTGCATTTGAAAACACATAGTTATTAGGAGATCATTGGAGTAATGCACGATTGTCTATAGAGAGTTGAAACTATCATTTTGATTTCAGGAGAATTAACTGGTTATTCCTACTGAAAAACTCATTTAAATTACTGGGGGGAGTTTGGCTTGTACAGCCAGCTTTTTCCTCTTAATCCTGCCTGTTGCAGGAGAAAACAGGTTGAAAGAAGGTGAGTAGAAGATAATTTGTCTTCCCAAAAGGCAAATGTGGTAGGAATGATATATACATCCTAGGGGAGTATTACTAAGCTGGGTGAAATTAGATGAAACTGAATACTCAGGAGAGCTTTGTGTAAAAAGGTAAATGAGCACCTGTGTACATTGATCTGTGTGGTACCTCAGAGTGCAAAATCTCAGAATGATGTTATTTATAGTAAAGACTATTTATAGCAGGACTTTTGCCGACATTGCTCCCCTTTTTGCTGACGAAAGTAAGTATACATCTATGACCATTTCTAGAGAGTTTTTAAAAAAAGTCTTTGAAGCACATGGATGTTTCCCTTTTTCTGTTTTTATTTATTGGGTTGATTTTTGTTTATTTACAGTACTATGTTTTTCGAAGGAATCTCAGGATTTTATTTTTCTCCCCCCCCCATCCTTACTGTAAGATAGGCTAGGTGAAAAGATTACAACTAACCCAAGATCACCATAGCTGAGAGTTTAAGGGCGCAATCCTAACCTGGGGTTAGGCCAGCACAAGGGACTTGTTTGCTCAAGAGTGTCGCAAAGGTGCTGTAAAGCATATTTGCACCACTCTTGGAGTGTGCGAGCCTGGTGCAGGCAAGCAGGTGAGGTCTTATCCAGCACTTCAGCCACTATTGCCTCTCAATATATAATATGTTTTAAAGATGCAAAGGCCAGTTCTCCAAATGTTTGTGGTGGCCAGTGGTCGACAATTAACCAATTTGAAAATAAAATCTTAAAACAATATACATTATATGTATTCCATGGGGGATACGTTCGCAGTGCCACTGCGGAAATCGCAGATAGCAATGAACCCCACTTACCATGTCGCTGCAAGGTATTGCGGTAGCGTTCTTGCTGTTGTGCTGTCTGGGTCCTCTCGCTGTCCGTCTCTGTTGAAGCCAGTGATGTCATTCAGGGGGAACGGACCAGAACGGGCGTTCTGAATCCTAATGGACTCCGTGGCTGGTTCCAGGTTCCCGACAAGTGCCAATCAAAAGTGAGTTCCTGTTCCTAAATCATTTGAATGACACCACTGGTTGAAGCCCTCCAGCCTTCTACCAGGAAGCAGGTTGGAGGGCTGCCAACAAAGACAGATAGGAAGTGGGCTGGAGGGCTACAAACGAACACAGACAGCAAGAGGGCCCAGACAGCACAGGAAACAGTGATGGGGGCTGCAAACAGGAACAAAGGAACTAAGACCAATGAGTTATGAATGCAACGGGTGGAGGAGATTTTTTTTTTTGGCAAACCGTGGATAACTGAAACAGCAGAAACCAAGTCCTTTCATACAGGCACTACTACACTGAAAACAGCCAATATAATCAAACCACCCAGGACTTTCAGAATATGCTGGTTTTAGGAGTGTTCAGCTGCATATTTTTTTTTATCTGTGTGCCAACCACCTTGATTAGTGGTAAAATCAACATAGAGGTTTACAAATCAGGGGCAGCCCAATCCTGAGCTGTCTGGCTGCCTGTGGTAGCACTCACTAACGCTGGCATTGCGTTGCCACCTCGGGGGGCTGAGGGCTGGTGTTGGCCCAGTGTTGGCCTGGTGCTAGCTGTAATAGCTTACCACCAGTGCGGAAAGTGTTTTATGGCACCTTTCATGATGGCAGCGTGGGCAGTACATTCATACCGCCCAAGCTGTAGGGCTCAGGATTGGGCCCTTTTTCATTGATTAACCCCTGCACTTTGCTTGTCTATTGAACTAGATGTTTCTGAAGCAGTTCTGCATTTTTAAGTTACAAAAGGGCATGCTGTGCTAGCAAAGTAAAAAAAACCAGCCACCTCCAGATTCTACCTTGAAAATTATTGTATAAATAAACCAGTTGTTCTGTGAGACATCAACTATGATAAATGCATTTACAAATGACATTGGAAAGGTAGTATCAAAAGGGGAGGGTACACAAGTGTTTACTATTGTAGTGCTGCTATAAACAAAGCACTTGAGCACAACCCTGTGGGCTGTTCATGCTTATTTTCCGAAAACAATCTCCATCAATAGAATTAATTCTTCGTTGTTGTCATTGTCAGTCCTGGCCTTTTCTCCCAGTGTTCTTGTATTATTATCCATGTTAAGTACTTACAGGCCTCCACCCTGTCTTGTACAATAATAAGCATAGGAACACGGAGTGCTTTTGGTGGCTAAATTTCATAAACACGGCAGGAAAGTCTAGTGGGCAGGATGAGAGCTTCTCTGTTTGCAAGGTTGGCTCCATCCAAGGTCAAACAATGGGGAAAGATGGTTGTATCTATGGAACAATAATAGAGTTCTGATCCTTCTATTTCTACTCTGTTGCATGGGAAACCCAGGTCTCCCTAAAAGGGACTCCAAAGTTAGGGATTAACTCCTGTTTAAGATTATTTATTTCTCATAATCATTTACCGCCTTTCCTCCAAGATGCTCATGGTCGTGTTCCTGGCTCCTCCCCCTCCATTTAGAACAACCCTGAGAAATGATGAATGCCCTATTCTCCTCTATTTTTTTTGCCTATTTTTTCTTGTTTGGGGACACTACTAGGACCCCAGAAGCTTCTGTGATGGATCAGCAACCTAAAAGCTGCTGGGACATGCTCCTGTAGCAGTCTTTTTGAAAATTCCAGATATCCATGTGCTGATGTGGATTGGGTTCTTCATGTCTGAAGCAGCTAAGCCACCTACTAGATTTGTCATGTACCTGCTGATTGGGTGGCCAAAGGTAAAGAGTTGGGATGAAATGGTCAGGTAGGTTCCATTCATCACATCTGGTAACCTGACAACACAACTAACCCTAGTATAGGTTATATAAGCTAAGCACAAGGATGTTTCTGGGTGTTTCTTGCAGGCCTGCTGTGAATGCTAATGCTGGTTTGCAGAAGGCACACCCACTCAGTGGTGTCACTAGAGTTTGCGTCACCCGGTGCAGGAAGTCAGCGTGTCACCCCCCATGCATACATACAGAGTAAATTACACACCATACAGAGTAAATTACAATACCATATGCACAACCTAAATGCAGTGTTATCACTAGGGTTGGTGTTACCCCCCATCAACTTTATTTATTTATTTAACTATAGTACAGGTCACCCAACAAATTAGTAACTCACAAACAACCCGTGACCAATTTTATGACACTCAAACAATTAAATAAGAGTTCTCGTATTAGCTCTGATGCATGGAAATGAGAACTAATTTTTCTATCATGAGAACATGATTTTCCAACTAATTTTCTATACTAATGATTTTCACATTAAAAAGTTGTATTTTCAGTTTTTCATTATTTGGCCATAGCTTTTGATGGAATAAAGATATGACACTCCGGTTTCCCCCCCCCACTGAATTCCTCGTGAAATTCCACACCCAACAGTATATAACATAATGGTGTTATTCCATAAAACTGCGATTTTTTAAAAAAAAATTGTGATTTTTGCATTAAAAGTTTTATTTTTGTTTTTTTGTTTTTTGGCCATAATGTTTGATAGAATGATATTACACTCCAGTTTTTTTCCCATTGAATTCTGGGTGAAATTCTGCATCCAATGGTATATAGCATGATGGTATTATCTTTCAAAACCGCGATTTTAGCAATTTTGGTCCCTGGTGGTGTCACATACACACACACCCCGTGCGCGTCACCTGGTGCGGCCCGCACCCCTCTAGCAACGCCACTGCACCCACTTACTCTTCAACTAAATGTAGGGACCGGCTTCCTGGGACAACGGAAGTAGATAGCAAGAGGGACTGTATTTAAAGAATTCATTTTGCTTCGTTTCGTATTATCACTCTAAGGCTGCCTGCAAACTTCACCCCTTTAGCACTACATTAGGGTTTGTGCGCTTTGCTCTTGAGTAGCATCCTGGCTTTGTATGTTGGGCCTTACTAGTTACCGCATCCAATTTGCTCAAGCTATTTTTTCGTGTCTGTCCAGCAGGCATTTTCCATCAGCCTGCTTGTTGTAGGTTTCTCAACTCCCTTTCCCCATTCTGTTTAATTCCTTTTTCTTTGGATTTTTAATTAACATGTTATATTTTGACCTCTCACCTGCCTAGGTTGATGGGTAATTCAGTGGGTTGTCACATCTCATGGGTAAGGGTGTGGTTTTTTGGTGATACTTCTAAAATGTCTTGATTAAAACAGCAAATTGCAGTGTTATGTGCTTTTATTCTACATTCTCATTCCAAGTTCTCATTTTTATTAATTTTAAATACTTTTAGAAGTGTACTAAATAGATGATATAGGTGATCATCATATCCTATATGATACAGGTGCAGCGACATAATTATTTCTAACTGGAAATGATGTAATCTATTTTAATTTCTGGAAAATATATTAAATACCAAAATGCAGTGTTTTGTGCTTTTATTCAAATATTTTAATACCAAAAAGGTAGTATTTTGTGTTTTTATGTGATGTTAAACAAAAAATCCCATGCCTACTCATGGTCTGATATTAAATAAGAATACTTTGTTCTCTGCTCTTCTAGGAGGGTTTTTTCCCTCTCACATGCCTTTCCACTGCCTGGTCTCTTAGCCTGGCATGCTGGCAGTGGATAGAACTACTAGTTTCCTCCTTTCAGTTGCTGACCTATTAAAAAGGGAAAGTGGACAGCAGGAAGGAGTGTGTGAGCACTAACTACTAGGAGCTACTTCCCTCAGCTGATGGGCCTCTCTAGGCGCCTTTCTTGACAGAGGTAGTTTCTGGCCAAAACTTCATGGCCGAGGAGAAATTTGAATGCAGGTCTAATCGAGCCAAGTCCAATATTAGATCCAATATCCACAATTTTCCTAAAATTGTGGTGGTGTGTGTTTCTTCCTTAACTCTATATGATGTCAGACGTGGTATTATCTTTTTCCATCTCAAGAAGAATATTGAGAGGGGAGGTACTCCATGCTGCCAGACTAGTAAATGAAAAGGAAAAGACAGAAAAGACAGATAAAGCTCCCAATGAAGTAGAGAAAAGAGGAAGAGAAACAGGAAAGTTGGAGAGAACTGCAAATAAAATAAATCACTGGTTCTAAAACACAAATGGGGTCCAGAACACAAATGGCTCTTTCCGAGAAATTTGATTTCAACAAACCAGGCAGCCTGTCCAGCTGGGTCAGTGGTACACAGGACAAAACATTACCCAAGTTAATGCTAAGAAACAAGAGTTTTTCTGAAAACATCTCAGAAAAGGGCAGGAACTCCAAGATCTGAATATGCTACCTCATGAATTACTCTGGAGAAAAAGGGCTCACCTTCTGACGTTTTCAGAGCACCAAATGGAAAATCTGTGTTAATCATGCCTATCTGTGAGAGAGGTGCCTCCTCCACAAGAGATCTTTCAGGTAAGAGAAGTGAGAACATGCTTGGGAAGATTGATGAAACCTACTCAAAGACATGATCCATAGATTCTAAGTCAGCATAAAAGAAAATTGTGGGCAGAGCCTCAAAGCGTTTTCAGAATGGGATAGGATGGAAAGCTCTTTTCCAATCCATTTGGAATACTGGTGCTGCTGTATTCCATGGTGTCATAGTAATGATGGTCATGTGGCTCTAGGAAGGCAGTGAGAAATTCCAGCTGTATCAGTATCTCAAATGGTTCACCCATTCACCCTCTCCTGTCTAAGACATAGTTAAGAATCAGCAAGCTCTGAAGCTGGCTTCTGTTGTGATCATTATCCGTTCTGCTAGATGGCTGCCTGGAATAGACTCAGGATGCCCTTTGGCTATCCCGGCGTACACCAGAAGAGAACTTAGCCCAGGATCTGGATTGGAGGCCTCAATCAGATTGGGAGAAAGTTAATTCCTTCGTTCTTCTGCCCTAGTGCCCCTGGTGAAGAAAACCATGACATCATATCGGAACTTACACTTACAGGTAACAGACTCACCAGGTGCTATTGGAAAGGCCAGCCTTTTGTGTTTTCTAGAGAAGTACTAATACAACGTAAAGGCCTTGTAATTGCTTCAAGCCCCCCAAATATGCCAGCTGCTCCACAGGACTATGGAAGAAATAGTTCAGACAAAGAAGGGTGGCATAAAAATTAAGAGTACTAGAATTCTTTCCAAAGGGCATAAAAAGTGTGTGTGTGAAACAGAAATAACAGAGATTTACAGAAAAAGTGCAGTCCTAAAGGGTTTAAAATTTTTAGCATGGCGAGAGGAAATACAGTAGTGTATGTTGTGCCGTGAGAGGTCAGAATGCTTAATATACAGCCCAATCTTGAGCTGCCCGGCTCCTGGCAGTGCAGCGATATCAAAATGACTGCTGTATTCTGCGGGAGCCACGGACGTTTCTGGGGAAGAGGACATTCATCCCCTTCTTCCAGGGAAAGCCTCAATGGGCTATTCAAATCTCTGCTGGCTGTTTTGCTGGCAGAGACTGGAGCAGCCCATGACAGGTTTTAGGGTTTATATTAGGATACACTGGTGGAAGCAGGGCCAGGCCCTCCCTTTAGAATGAATGGGAATGAATTGACTCCAGTGGGCGGGCTTAGCGGCCATGACAGTAAGTCCAAAACATTGCTCATTCCAAGCATTTCCAATGGGTTTTCGCATGATGTTTAGGGCTGAATCGTTTACTCCTGAAGTAAAAACTTACCAAAATAACAACGTGTGATCGTGGAGAAACGTCATTGGTAACCGTATTATGAGTTAATATGCAATTCTAAGGTTTAATTCCGCGTAATTATATTACTGAACACACCGGACGAAATGCTGTCTATTTTAACTCAGATTGCACTGTTTTGACAGACTTATTTTTTGAAATCTACACAAGCAGGAATAAAACAGCCATGCCCCATTAAAAAAATGTCTGTTAATGTTCAGAATTTCGAAAATATTACTGGTCGTTTTATTGAGCCGATGTAATGTGAATACATGAATCTTTCTGTGGAAATTAAGTCCCATTTTTCGTTCAACAATTCGCACACCCGTATGCAGAACACGCAGGCATGCTTAAAGACATTGAGATTAACTTTTACACGCGCGCCGTGCGAGCGAGAGAGCCTCTCCGGCGGCAATCCTCCTCCTTCGCGGCAATGATCTGAGTCAGCCATTTTAGTAAGTCCACGGCTTCAAGAATGTGATGTCATGGCCTATCCAGTTATTTAACATGCTTGGGTGGAAGCCACTGCTGGCCCCACCCTCTGGCTGGGTTCACTCCTCTCCTCCCCTGCCCAATTCTACCCCTGTCTCTCCCCGCCCCAAAGGGCCTTACTGCTGGCTGGTGCTGCTGGAGCAACGGCTGACCATACCACTCGCACTGAGGTGCAGCGCCAACTGGTGCAACCTCAGCACAGGTGGTACCTACTCTTTAGGTGCCACAAATGTGCTTTATGGCATGTTTACAATACCCTGAGCTGGCGGTACAAATGTACCGCCAGCAATAGGGTTTACAGGATTGGGACCTTATTCTGTTAAAATATTAAGTAGTGAATCTGTACATAACGCGGCAAACCCAGTGCATTGCATAGTTCTGTTGTGTAAAAGAAAATCCATACCAAAATGGCAAGAGGCAATTGGTTGAATGCGTAATGGAATTCAACATCCATTGAATGCTGGCTTTGTTTACACTTGGGAATTCATGAGACCTGCAGAGTTTGCACGTGTTCCTTTTGCTGGTTTTGTTTTATTTTGTTGTATTAGCAATTGCCTTTTAAAAAGACCGCCTTCGGTCGGTGCAAGGGAGGCTCTCCGATGGCGCTTTGAAGCTGATGCTTCAGCGCCGACATGGGGGTGCTGCTTGGCGATGGTGCTGATTTTTTTTTAAAGTTATTTTTATTAATTTTTAAGAAAAGAGATGGGATAGGGTTACAGAAAACAAAGGAATGGGTTAAACAAAGGTAAACACATTAGGTAAGTACCTTGCAATGCATCATAATATCTTAAAAATATCATCAATCCAATTAAAAATATCACTTCTAAGGTTATCTATTTCATACTCAATATATCCAAGATCTTCTTTACTTATAAATTATGAAATATCTTAATATCCAACGTTGAACTATGTAATCAGTACTAATCTTTTATTACTGTACCATTCAACATTGCTTATCTATCCAGTCATAAAACATTTTCCAGTATTGTTTAATCTTATTAATCTTGCCCTCTTTTAATCTTTCTGTTAAAATGTCCATCTCTGCTACTTCATAGATTTTCCCTATTATTTGTTCCATATTTGGGGTTTCGTCATCTTTCCATTTCTGTGCAAATAGTAATCTAGCCGCCGTTGTTACATGAATAACAATATGTTTCATTTTTATATCTTGAATTTCTGTTAAAATATTTAATAAAAATATTTCTGGTTTGAGTGGAATATTGAAATTTAATATTTCTTGCAGCATTCCTTGTATTCTCTGCCAAAATTTCTTAGCTTTCTGACAAGTCCACCACATGTGGTAATAGCTTCCTGGCGATGGTGCTGATGACGTCGCATTGATGCAAGGGGTACTCTAAGATTGCACTATAAATAAATAAGCCAAATCCTTCCAGATGGTAATCCTGTAATACCAATTTATCTCATAACACTGGATATTGAGCTTGTGTTTGCATATTTTATTATAGATATATCACTCCTTTTTATTCCTGTTTAATTATTGTGCTTATTATATCACCATCACCAGGGCATCAGCCCTGCTTATTAGTTTAAAAGCAATATAATAGTTTTTCCTTTGTTAGACATATTATCCAGTTTTAGTGCTGGAAATGATGGTGTGTTGACGAATACTGCTTTAGTGTCCTGACCCCAGTAAGATTCTTTGGAAGTGTTTTGTGGCATTTAGTACTTTGCTAGACAGTGTGAGTCACTACTGGAAACCCAGATGCTGTTAAGAGTGTTAGGGATTTGTTTGTATTGGCATTTTGCATTTCTTTAAAAAATGGGGAATTTAGATAACCATAGCTACCTACAGCAAATTAGAGTGCAATCCTAACCTGGAGTTAGGCTGGCAGTTAGGCCAGCAGAGTTTAGCCAGCACAAGGGCCATCGAAAAATGTGTTTGGACCATTCTTGAGATCAGAGAGGCAAGCACACAGATGTGCGCCTTCCTCTCTGACTCTGAGAATAGTCCAAATGTGCTTTACGGTGGCCCTTGTGCCAGCCAAGCTTTGTTGCCCTAATTGTGCCAGCCTAACTCCAGGTTAGGATTGCACTCTCAGTTTTGGTGTTATTTTATAATTGCTAAGTGCAATTGTCAAAAAGTGCAATAGTGCGGAAGTCACTTCTGGTAGCTTCCATGGGCCATTCTGAGGCTGACTGAGGCCAATAGAATGGGTTGCTGGCCCAGTGCCACTCAGATGAGGCCTCCAGGGCCTCCTAGTGAGGCATGGCTGCACTACCAGGAGCAGTGCCCACCGCACATGGGCATGCGATCCATCAGTGGGTTGCAATCCTCAGTTTGAGAAATGCTGGGCTATTTGCTTTCTGTATGATCCCAAAGATCACATCATGGCTGTATGCTATGGTTATTTTGCATCATGGCTGTGTGTCAAGACAAAATAGAAGGTGAAATTTCAGCAGGTGCATGACCCCTTTCCCCTGCATGACAAACTGTACCATAGTGTGGAGGGGTCGTCCTGGACCAGCAAAATTCCTGGTGCAGGACCATGTAGTCCCAGGCTGCAGGTAGGATGCAGAAAGGGGATTAGGATTTTACAGCTGCCACTGCTGCTGAACCCACCCCCTTTTTGAACCTTATCCACCCCTTTTGCTGCGCTGTTCTGCTTCTCCCTGCCCTGTTCTGCCATTCCCAGCCCACCCACCCACACATTGACCTACCATCGTCAGTGGGCATCCACAGAGCTGCTGCTGTCCATAGGCCACTCCAACCTTGCCAGCAGCTTTCTGGAAGTGCACACCTCCATGCACTTTTGGAAGGCTGCTTTCAATGGCTGGAAAGCATGCTGTGCAGCTGAAACACTAATTCTGGGGGCAGGGGAGGGGCACAGGCTTGGGCTGTAATTTTTCTAATGCTGTATTTAGTCATAGCTATCAGGCCCTGGCTGACACAGTACATGCATATGACCCTCCTCGAAATCACCTTCTGTCTGAGACCATTTTTAGGTCTGGTTTTGAACCTTGCCACTGGCCATCTGCTGTGAAACTGTTGCTAAGAAAGCAATGACAGTGGCTTTGAATGCTGCTGAAATCATTAGGAAATGGAAAGTCAATGGTGATAATAATATGACTGCTGCTAAGTAACGCATCTGATAGGTCCAATTTGCATTCTAGTGACAAGCTAGCAACACGTTTGTCCTGCCATCAGAACTTTCAGGACCAGAAAACATGGGTGTTTGTCCTCCAATAATTTCTCCTTTCTGTGACAACAGTTAATGCCCAATCAGGGATTTGAGGAAGGAGGGAGACACTGGTTACGTGTCTGTAGCATGTCTAATCTGTGTGGACCCTTCTTGCAGCAGAGTCTGTTCTGCACATAAACTCCACCTGCAGGCTAAAGTTTTGCAGTCCCCCCCCCCATTCTGCTACATGTGTAGATCCAGCCTGAGTGTGAAATGAAAGCTCTGCTTGGGACATTTTACCTGAGTTTATTATTTTACATATGCCAAGTTAATCATACTTAGTGGCAACCTACAGATGTGAGGAAACCCCACAGAGGAACCTCACCAGTATCATTAAGACCCCTTTTAGCTTCTTTTGGAATTTGTTGGACGTTTTCTCCAAGCAGGAATTTCTTGAGTCCACCTTACATTTTGCCTCTTATAAAATGTGGTGGCCTCTTTTCCTGGAGGTGCACACAATGGATTACTCCGGGCCATCTTTCTTTGTTTCAGCTCCAGCTCAGAATTTGCAGCTGCTTTGTAGTGCTTTACAGACCAAAAGGGGAGAGTTGTACTGTTGACCCAGTGTGACATAGCTGGCATTTGAGAAAGTCATCCATGACTGGCTTACCATGATTTCTGGCATTGCCATGTCTTGTGGCACACATACATGTGGTGCTCAGCCTTTAGTGGCAGGAAGGATCCAGTAAATGTGTAAATGATTGTGGAGACTTCTTACAGGTTTTGGAATTTCAGTGTGAGATTTCATTGCTTTGTTTTTCTTGTTAAGAGGCTGTCATGATAGCGATGATCTGTTTTGGAAAATAATGTCAATAAATATTGGTGAATTTGGTGTAGCTCTCCTGCTCAAGTGTTTTTCATACAAGTGGGAGTGATTCAATGGAAACAAAGAATAAGGAAGTAGCCTAGTTTAAAAAACAAACAGGGAAGCTTTGCAAAGGTTCTTTGTTCTTTGGATTCAATCCTCTTCTTCTAGGTACACTGTCTCTAAGGTTGCAATCCTAACCCCCTTTCCCCCTATGCTAAAGTTGTGGTTTGTGCGGGGTGCCCAATTTGGTTGCTCTTTATGGAATAAAAAGCATTACGTTAGCCTCATGCTTAAATTAAATTCTAGGGCTGTGTTTCTTAAACTATGGGTCGGTGCCCACTTGGTGAATCATGCCTTGATATCAGGTGGGTCGTGGAAAGCTGGGAGCAGACATCTTGGAAGCTGCAGATCATATTGCTATATTCCTTTTGTGAGTGTTAGTTTGAATTTTCAAGTGAGGGTTAAAAAAATGTTTTTTTTGTTAGTTTAGATCTCATACATAATATTTTCACCTAATCTTACGTACTGCCAGAGATGTTTCCTAGTTGTGCAATAGCTGCAGTCCAAGAATGCCAGTTTGCATTCCAGGAGTGTTGTTTATGTCGCAATTACAGAACTTCCTGCTTGATGATGTCACTTTCAGCCATGATATCACTTCTGGTGGGTCCCGACATGAGTGCCATTCTAAAAAGTGGGCCCTGGTCTAAAAGGTTTGAGAACCACTGTTTAGAGTACCCTTAATATCTGATTCTTCACTGAATTCCTTCTCTTTTTTGTATACTCCATAAACTTCTCACAGTTATTTTAAAATAGTCGTCATTCCTGCTAATTCTTAATGATTTTGTCTTTCTACGTTCCTCCCTATTTCCTTTGTTCTGCTGCTACCAGCACTTTCTCTCTGTTATTTCCCACTTGTTTTGTATTGTGGCATGCTACTTATGGAATTCCCTTCTCCTAACATCTGTTGTTCCATCTAGCTCCACTTTTGAGAAAGCTTCATAAAACATAATTTTTCTCTCTCCTACCCCCTCAGTTGGCTTAATTTCCTATTTTCAGTTTCCCTCAAAATCCTGTTCTCGTCTTCAGCTCCACAAGTTGACAGTGTGGAGAGGAAGTGGGATTATCCTTGTTCTGCCCCAGCTTCTGCACATCCACTGGCTATGGCTCTGACAATGAATTCATCCAAGGTTGGAATAACAAGTACCCAATCTGAACTCTGGTTTGGGTTAATTTTGGCAAAGATTCTATTGCTCACACTAGCTTTCTGATGATGGGATTTACTGGGGCTTGTGGATCATTTCTGCTGAAAAATATTTTGGTTTTCCTTGCGGATCTTCCAGGAGATCTATGCAAGATAAATTTGCAGGATTTTTCTTGATGGAAGAACAAAGTGGTGGTTGCTATTAGCAAGCTGTCCTTTCTTCTGTTTGAAGGACTGTTAACAATTTAATAAATGAAATGAGTCATGAAGGAAGGAGGGAAGTTAAATTATTCCAGGAGGACCTTTTAACAGGCTATAGTTAGTGCCTTACGTCTGAAAAGCATTCAATTTCCACTTCTTTGATAAGGGAGGAACAATCCATCCCAGCTTCCATGACAGGGATCCAAGAAGGGCTAAGTAAGGGCTTCTTAATTTTCACCACTAAGCTTTGATAATTATCTTTAGTTCATGAAAATGAGGATGTACAGTATGCATGCTTTGAATTTTGACTTTATCCTGCACATCTCAATTTGAATTGTGGACCCAAAGGACTTCTTCTATAATAATGCTCCACATCTCTCCACCCATCTCTTTGTCTGTTTCTCTTCCTCTTTTGAATTGCTTTGCTGATTTGGGAGGGAGAGGGACTGCTGGAAGGCTCCTGGAGAGTGGAAAGTAATAGACCAGCAATTTTCAACCAGTGTGCCATTGCACACTGCTGTGCAACGAATGTCTGCAGGTGGGTTGTGGGAATTTGGTGGAGGGTCATTTATTAGTAGTAGGGTCATTGGGGGATGTGAGCCCTTGGCTGGCAATGTCTTGTTAAAAAACAACAGCACTGATCATGTGCATTGACAATTTTAGCACCTTGTCCTTTGAGCTGAAAACTGTTGAAAACCAGATAAGAGTGTGTGATTGGCTTTTCACTTGGAAGGGAGCTCCTGCAAACCTAAGAGCTCTAAGAAGCAAACAAACCTCCTTTAGAAAGTTGAATCAGAGAAACAGTAAACTGCAGCAAATCATGCTGTCCCATTCATGATCCTTGAAAGGAAGCATTGACTTCACTAGGGGAGTATGTGTGTGTTGGGGTTGGGGTTTGCAAACTGCAATAACACCATCAAAGTGGGTGTTCGACATCAAAATAACTTGCCCCCCATTACATCCACTTTCATGGAGCTCAGCCATGCAATTGCTGTTGCTGCAAGAGGCTGCACCTACATGTTCTGAGAAGCTTGGTGCAGAGTGCGTGGCATAGGAGTGCACAGTATCGCCTGGTCACAGCACACACCTCAGCTGAATTGAAGAGCTGTGTGTTCAGCCTGCCCATGGTACGTGTTGAGTTGCAACTCAGCAGCCACAGGCAGCCAAGAGATTAGAAAGAGACAGCGATCTGAGCAGACGCTGTGCATAGGAGATCCATGGGGGTGACACCATGAGTTACCACACTGGGTGACACCAACCCTAGTGATGCCACTGAAAGGAAGAGGCAGTTTGTACAAAGACCACCTGGTTTTAGAAGCAGGCTACCTCAGAATGCCAGGTGCAAGGGGGGAGTGGCAACAGGATGCAGGCATCTTGTTACCTTGTGTGCTTCCCGAGGCATTTGGTGGGCCACTGTGAGATACAGGAAGCTGGACTAGATGGGCCTTTGGCCTGATCCAGTGGGGCTCTTCTTATGTTCTTATGCTTTGCTGTTGGAAATGGTGTGACACTGCCGTAAATGGTGCACTGCTGCTGAGCATGAGGGAGCCAGCAGCAGAAATGGCGGGTGACACCCTGTGCATGCCAGCGGCTCACCCAGGCCACACCCGAGCAGGTTCAGACAATGAAAGGGGTGGGTTGTAGGCAGGAAATGAGAGGTTTGGGTGGTTTGAGGGGTGGATCCTGGCAGCAGCGACTTGAACCAAGATCATATTCCTGAGTTTCTAGCCTGCCCTTCCCCTCTTTGGACTTGCACCAGCTACATAGCTGGTGTGAGTCAAAAGAGACCCATAAGCAACCAGTAGGTGTACCAATGAGCAAGTAAAAAAAAACCTTTTACTTATTTCTTATTGGCTTTCTGGTTTCCCCCATATCATGCAACACACACGTTGTTGGCACGGCTGCATGCTATGAACTGGTGGGGCATAAGACTGGGCTGTTGCAACTGTGTTCCCATTAGTTGCTATTCAGTTTTTCAGAATCTCAGCAGGATTCTGCTTAAATTGGCTCACTTTCTGTGAAACTCTACCACTCCATAACCTTACTTCAACACAAAATGTCTCGTGTACTTGGCGGAAGCAACTGTTAAACAAGAGATTGAGCTGATCTTGGGCTGCGAACTCACACTTAACAAAATGCTGGCTAGCAACTATGTTGTGTGATTTTCCCCACTACTCCACTACAATAGTTTCCTGGGTGTGTCAACTGATTCATAAGAACATAAGAAGAGCCCCACTGGATCAGGCCAAAGGCCCATCTAGTCCAGCTTCCTGTCTCTCACAGTGGCCCACCAGGTGCCTAAGGGAGTTCAGTAGACAACAAGGTGCTTGCATCCTGTTGCCACTCCCTTGCACCTGGCATTCTGAAGTAGCCTACTATTAACGTAAGGAGGTAGCCCAACTCATCATGGCCCACGATGGACTTTTCCTCCAGAAATCTGTCCAGTCCCCTTTTAAAGGCATCTAGGCCAGATGCCATCACCACCTCCTGTGGCAAGGAGTTCCATAGCTTAATTACCTGCTGGGTAAAAAAGTATTTCCTTTTATCTGTTTTAACTCTCCCAGCACTCAACTTCAGTGGATGCCCCCTGGTTCTGGTATTGTGAGAGAGGGAAAAAAAATCCCTCTGTTGACTCTATCCCTCCCATGCATAATTTTTTATGTCTCAATCATGTCCCCCCTCAGGCGGCTTTTTTCCAGACTGAAAAGCCCCAAATGCTGCAGTCTTTCTTCATAAGGGAGGTGCCCCAGCCCCGTAATCATTTTTGTTGCTCTCTTCTGCACCTTTTCCAGCTCCACTATGTCCTTTTTGAGATGTGGTGACTAGAACTGTACACAATACTCTAGATGTGGCCTTACTATCAATTTGTACAATGGCATAATGATATTGGCTGTTTTAGTCTCAACACCTTTTTTAATTACTCCAAGCATGGAATTGGCCTTAATTGCTGCCGCACACTAGGTCGACACCTTCATTGAATTGTCCACCAGCACCCCAAGATCTCTCTCCTGAGCTGTCACAGACAGCTCAGAACCCATTAGCCTATAAGTAAAGTTTTGATTTTTTGCCCCAATGTGCATCACTTTACACTTATCAATGTTGAAATGCATCTGCCATTTGGCTGCCCATTCCCCCAACTTGGAGAGGTCCTTCTGGACCTCTTCATAATCCCTTTTGGTTTTTACCACCCGGAAAATTTTTGTGTCATCCGCAAACTTGGCCACCTCACTACATATGCCCGTCTCTAGGTCATTTACGAACAAGTTGAAAAGCACCGGCCCCAAGACAGATCCCTGGGGCACTCTGCTTTTCACCTCTCTCCATTGTGAAAATTTCCCATTGACCCCCACTTTCTGTTTCCTGGCCCTCAACCAATTCTGAATCCATAAGCAGACCTGCTCTCTTATTCCCTGACTGTGAAGTTTCCTCAGCAACCTTTGGTGGGGAACTGTGTCAAACGCCTTCTGAAAATCCAGATATATTATATAATATCCACAGGTTCACCCACATCCACGTGCCTGTTGACCTTCTCAAAGAATTCTAAAAGGTTTGTGAGGCAAGACTTACCCTTACAGAAGCCATGCTGACTTTCCTTCAGCAACACCTGTTCCTCTATGTGTTTCAGGATTTTATCTTTGATGAGGCTTTCCACCATCTTACCCGGAACAGATGTTAGGCTGACCAGCCTGTAGTTTCCAGGGTCCCCCTTTCTCCCTTTTTAAAAGATTGGCATGACATTGGCTATCCTCCAATCCTCTGGCACCGTGGCTGTTCAAAGTTGTCCCTTCAAAGTTGCATACTCTAGTTAAGAGGTCGTCAACTTCATTCTTTAAGTCCTTAGTAACTCTTGGGTGTATACCATCTGGACCTGGTGACTTATTTATATTTAATTTATCAATTTGATCTAAAATATCTTGTTTATTAACAATTATCTGACTTAAATCCTTAGTTAGGAGAGGCCGTTCGGGCAGCAGTATCTGCCCAAGGTCTTCTGCCATGAAGACAGACGCAAATAATTTATTTAATTTCTCTGCAATTTCCAGGTCCTCTTTTATCTCCTCTCTCCTTCCCTCACTGTCCAGTGGGCCGACCGCCTCTTTGGCAGGTTTCTTGCTTCTAACATATTTGAAGAAGTAAAGCTTTTATTGTTCCCCTTTATGTTTCTGGCCATGCGTTCCTCAAAGTCTTTCTTGGCCTCCCGTATACCCTCTTACATGGCTTTTGCCAGCGTTTATGTTTTTTTTTTATTCTCCTCATTTGGGCAAGACTTCCATTTACGGAAGGAAGCTTCTCTCACTTTATTCTTCAGCCATGCAGGCACCCTCCTGGACCTAGTCGAGCCTTTCTTTCTTTGTGGTATACACTTCCGCTGGGCCTCTACTACTGTTATTTTAAACAGCCTCCACGCAGCCTGGAGGGACTGGACTCTTTTTACCTTCCCTTTCAATTTCTTTCTAACTAGCCTCCTCATCTGAGGGAAATCTGGCCTTCGAAAGTCGAGGGTTTTTGTGTCAGATTTGCTCTGCCCTCTTTCCTGGACATGCATGGCAAAACCAATTGCAGCATGGTCACTGTTCCCTATTGGCTCAGTAACATTGACATCCCTAACTAGGTCCCGAGTACCACTCAATATTAAATCCAGAGTTGCCTGTCCTCTGGTCGGCTCCATGACTAGCTGCTCTGAGGCACAGTCATTCAGCACGTCAAGGAGTTCATTGTGAGTTCAGAATTTTTTATTTATTTTTGAGACAGAGAACTGAAATAGAAAAAAATTCATCCCTGATGGCGTGAGAGCACATCTCACCTGTGTTTAAATAGCTACACTGATCGCCAATCTGTTTCCAAGCCCAATTCAAAGTGCTGCTCATTCCTTGTGATGAAACGCTAAATATCTTGTGATCTGGTTATTGGAAGAACCTTTGGCTACTAAACAAGTCTGTCCAAATTTTACAAAACAATTTACAATTTACAAAACAATTTAAGACACAATCCTAGGAAGTAAGATGAAGTTTCTGCTCTGGGTCCCTTGACAGCTTTATGTTATGTTGGTAGTTACTGAAGAGAAGGATTTCTCAGTCATGGTGATTGATAACTAGAATGAAGCTCAGTGGTACCACCCTTGATATCTTTCTGGTGCCAGGATGACTTTCTATTTGCTGAGGTTTCTGGCATGTTTTTCATGGACAATAATGGTTGTTTGTTTTGTGGTTCTGCTGAATTATAGTATTTGGTGATAGCGATTTTATGGTGATTGAGGGCACAATCCTAAACTGAGTTGGGCCGGCATAAGCTAAGCCAGCAAAGTTTGGCCAGCGCAAGCGCCACCCACTGTAAAGTATGTTTGGACCACTCTGGGAGTCAGAGAGACCAGCACACGGATGTGAGCCATCGTGCCTGACTCCGAGAGTAGTCTAAACATGCTTTATATGCTGGCCAAACTATGCTGGCTTAGTTTATGCCGGCCTAACTCCAGTTTAGGATTGCGCTCTTACTGAGTGTGTTGGTTTTTCCAGTTGCATTATTATTGTTTTTCATCCATGGTCTAAATAGCTGGTTCATCTCTGAGCACCCCACTGGGCAGGCTGGGGCTTTACTTGGGGTAAGGGGACAAATGTTACTCTAAGAAGGTCCCCAGCACTACTCAAATCCAGCACAAGATGCAGCAGTTGCTGTTTGGTGCTCGATGGGATTGGGCAGTGAATCTGATTTTGTGTGCTGTAGATGCAAATATCTGGCTGCATTTTGATGGATCTCTCTACATTTTGTGTAAGTAGTCAGGAAGTATGTTTTCAAGGCCACATTTCTTCAGAGAATATGGGTCAGCACAGGGTTCCTGGATATCTCTGCATTGGGTCCTCATGACCTTTAAATTTGGTACTGTCTGTGGCTTTATAAATTGTGGCTTTATAAAACATTTGTTTTGAGCACCCTTTTTATTCTTCCAACAGAGACCTGACGATGAGGCTGTTGTGGATATGGGAGGAATCAGCAATGTCGTCAACATTCATTATGAGCCAGAAGAGCTGGAAGGTGAGACTGTTAACTTGCTGTTTTTTCTCTGTTTCTTCAT
Organism: Lerista edwardsae; assembly: GCA_029204185.1. Lineage (NCBI taxonomy): Eukaryota > Metazoa > Chordata > Lepidosauria > Squamata > Scincidae > Lerista > Lerista edwardsae. Next base: position 72,308 of record JAJKFI010000100.1, on the reverse strand, counting down.
TTTCCTGACAGGCCATTAGTCATAATTAACTGCTTGGGAATTGAAATGAATGTGCCTTCTATCCAGTCCCGATGCGGTGAAGGGTATTTTGCACACCAGGTAACCAAGGCGGCTCATTCTGTGCCAAAGAATTCAGAAAAAAATCCAGTTCCCTTGCCAAGAAAATTCAAATCCTGCACTCAGAGTTTTGAAGTGTCCTCATTTTACATTATGACTCCCAATTTTGATACTTTACCTTGAGCCCAGAAGATCATTGTGTGTGAATTACATGCATGATGTACTTGGAATTTTTTTAAAGGAATAGTTGTGGTGGCAGAAGTACAACTAAAGGCACATTTGCCTGGTAGTTTTCCTGGCATTTTCAAGCTTGTACCAGTTCCTGGCCTATTTCTGTCCTCCCACACTGCAGATGGGTTCTTTTGCAAGAACCTTGCAGTATGCATGGCAAATATCATGTTTTCGGTCCATTAAAAAAACCTCTTCTCTTTTTTTGGACACATCTACTTTGCATTTCTTAGAGATTGTTGTACAGAGATGGCTCAGGCATGAGGCAGGGTCGGTGCTTTTCTTCAAATTTTGTGGGTGGCAAAAATTTGGAGTGTTCGTATTCTGAACAGGGACTGAAACATGGTGCCATTCATCTGTGCTGTATTTCAGGAGTTCCACAGTGGTCATTTTAAGATTGGGCTTTTATTTGTCTCCTGCCAGTTCTGGAAAGGAAGCGCAGGAGAAGGTACAGAGTAAGAGAAGCTTAGAATGGCTGGTGTAAACATATATAAAGCATGTAGGTCAGAGTTTCTTTCTTCCATATATAGGCTAACTGAGGGGCAGTAGGAGGGTATTAACCCGGTATGTATCCACCTTCGGTTCGGCCATGGCTTGACTCCATATACATACCGGGTTAATACCATGCACTCTACATACCGGGTTAATACCATGCACTCTATTAACCTGGTATGTATTCACCTTCAGTTAGGCCATGGCTTGACTCCATTTGGTAAAACATGGCTCGAGAGTGTGGGAAAGAGCTGAAACTACATGCCTATCTCCTTTGTGTTTGCAAAAGGTGTGAGGTCGTAGCTGGGGTCAGGAATGCAAAATGCGTGTTTCAGTGCATTAGTAAAGTAGGATGTAAAGAAAGAGAGAGAGAGAGAGAAGTGGGTGATGTATGTGTGTTTCAGTGCATTAAAAAAGTAGGATGTAAAGAAAGAGAATCAATGTTAGAAACAGGTGGATACATGCATTAATAAAGTAGGATGTAAGGTGGATACATACTGGAGTAGGCGAGTGCGTCTCCAGCGAAGGTGGATACATACCGGGTTAATGCCGTAGGAGTGTACAGGAAGAGGGATATGACAAGAATCAATCAATCAATCAACCAACAGGTACTTATATACCGCTTTTCAACATGAAGTTCACAAAGGGGTTTACAGGCAAATAGTAATAATAATAAAGTTAAATGGCTCCCTGTCCCAAAGGGCTCACAATCTAAAAAAGGCAGACCACCCGCAACAGCCACTAGAAAGAATGCTGGTATTTTGTGGGTAGCATGAGCATCTTTTGGGTTGCACAACTGCGGCCAGGGCCAGCCCATTCCCAAGTTTAGTTAAAATGGTTGCAGTTGGAGGGGTTTCCCCCCTGTCTGCCCACTTAGTTGCCACCACTGCTCCTCCTTCCTTTTCCAATGCCGAGAGAAAGCGGAACTGTGGAGGGGAGAAGGGTGCTTGGCTACAGCATGGGAGAGCAGGAGGGGCAGAGGCTGGCATATCCCTGGACATGATGGGGGCAGCATTCAGCATTTGGCATTCTGCTTCAGGCACCAGGAGGTCTTGGGCGAGCCCTGACTACCACCACTGTGTTGACACTCTGACACAAAAGCCTGTTAAAATATCTTAACAGGCAACCGGCTTGCATAAATATGACAGCGTGACTACTTCCCACCATGACTAGCAAATATTTATCCAACAAATGCAGGCTGCTGCTGCTTCTGCTTGCAAATATCCCTCTGAACAAAATTGTTCCTTGGCACAAACTGTTCCAAAGCTTCATGCAAGTTTCCAAATGCGGAGGGGGTGCAGATGAGCTAGGATCTGATAGGGCTTCATCGTGGTATAAAGTCAAAGCAAGTCTGTAGCTCTTTATGCTGATCATAAGCAAGATTTTTTTTAAAAAAAATCTTAATCACAGATTAAATCTAATCTGTTGATCTAATCTGTGGCGTCACAGCCCACCGTTTGTTTGGACTGGGTTTTTTGGATTCTCAGTAGTTTGAACTCTACCGAAGAGTAAGAACTGGTGAGGTATTGCCATATAATGTTTGATATTCCAAGAAATGTGGCTTGTTGCAATTGTTCTTTTGTCCAAACCTATATTTGCTAGATATTAAGGGCCTTAGAGGATTGACAATGAGATGGGTTTGTTTTCTTTCCCCAAAGGCCCTGTATTTCAATTTCCAGTTGTTCAATTTCACAAAATTTCAGTTCAGTTTCACAAAATATAGTGATCTTTTCCATTTTTTCTCCTTGATTCGATTATCTCCTGGAATAGCCACATCAATTAGCACCACTTCTTTCTTCTTAACCACAGTTATATCTGGTTTGTTGTGTTCCAATTTTTTTTATCTGTCTGGATTTTGAAGTTCCACAAAATTTTATTTATCTTTATTTTTACATGTTTTTATACCGCTCTTCCTCCAAGGAGCTCAGGGTGGTGTTTATAATTCTTCCTCTCCTTTTGTCCTCACAATAACCCTGTGAGGTAGGCAAGGCAGTTGTGCAGGCCTCTTCAAGGTAAGGGAACCTTTGTTCTCTGACCTTGGGGCTGTATTGTGGCTGCATTGGAGCTAGAAAGTTGGATAGGATTGGACCCTTCGTCTGGTTTTTGATCCGAGCATTTCCTGGGTACTGCTATATTATATTTCTTGCAAAGATTGCAGTGTACTAGGAATACTACTTTGTTGTACCTTTCTAGATAATCAGTCTGAGATTTTCTTACATCCACTTATCAGGTGTTCCACTGTTTCTTCTTCACAAGCAGCATTTGCTATCATTTTAAGACTTTTCTATCCTGGTCTTGATCACATTTGTCCTGCCTGTTCTTGTGCAGCTAGTAATAGGTCTTCAGTCTCCTTCTTTATTGTTCCTTTCTTTAGCCATTGCCAGGTCTTTTCCTGATCTATATTACCTTAAATATTATTTAAGCATTGGGCATGCAGTGCCTTCTTCTGTCACCATTCTCTCTATCCTGTCAACTGTTCTTTCTGGTATTGATCTTTTGTTCCCTTATCTTTCAGTATGCCTATCTTTCCAACCTCTTCAAGCACTTCTTCTTAGCCTTGCCTGATGTAATTCATTAGGCTTCTCATTTCTTGCTTAACTGTTTTGGTGGGCTTCAGAGCTTTAGCGCTGACGTGGGAGTGCTGATCACAGCCCGCACACCGGCACTCCCGCAATGACATTGCGTCGACGCAAGGGGCATGCTAGGATTGCGCTGTTAATTTCATGGCTACAGTCACCATTTGCGATGATCTTGGAGCCAGGCGCGTATCTTACCTGAAGCACCCCATGGCATGAGCCATGGGGCGCAGGGCAGTGGCGGGGCGCCATTGTGTGCGGTCCAGGAGAGACTGCGCGGTTTCTGGCCCGCCCATGCCTCCCTTACGCTCCGAAATAGAGTGTTTCCAGGGTAAGGGAGGCATGTCTGCATGACGCGCGGGGGCGGGGCAACGTGGGGGGGCACATGTTCAGCGTCTGCCATGGGGCGTGCTCCCAGCCCGGACCGCCACTGCTTGGAGCCCAGGAAAATAAACTCTGTCACTGCTTCCATTTCTTCCCCTTCTATTTGCCAGGAAGTGATGGGAGTGGTTGTCATGATCTTAGTTTTCTTAATGTTGAGCTTCAAGCCAATTTTTGCACTTTCCTCTTTCACCCTCATCAGAAGGTTCTTGAGGTCTTCCTCACTTTCTGCCATTAGAGTGGTATCGTCTGCATATCTGAGGGTGTTGATATTTCTCCCAGCAATCTTGATTCCAGCTTGTGACTCATCCAGCCCAGACTTTCTCATCATGTACTCTACATATAAGTTAAATAAGCAGGGTGACAGTATACAGCCTTGTCGTACTCCTTTCCCAATTTGAAACCAGTCGGTTCTTCCATGTCCAGTTCTAACTGTTGCTTCCTGACCCGCATACAGGTTTCTCAGAAGACAGATAATGTGGTCTGGTACTCGCATTTCTTCAAGAACTTGCCACAGTTTGTTGTGATCCACACAATCAAAGGCTTTAGCATAGTCAATGAAGCAGAGGTAGATGTTTTTCTGGAACTCTCTTGCTTTCTCCATGATCCAGCGAATGTTGGCAATTTGATCTCTAGTTCCTTTGCCTCTTTGAAAACCAGCTTGTACATCTGGTAGTTCTTGATTCACGTATTGCTGAAGCCTAGCTTGTAGGATTTTGCACATAACATTGCTAGCATGTGAAATGAGCGCAATTATGCGGTAGTTTGAACAATCTTTGGCATTGCCCTTTGGGATTGGAATGTAAATTGATCTTTTCCGGTCTTGTGGCCACTGCTGGGTTTTCCAAATTTGCTGGCATATGGAGTGCAGCACTTTGACAGCATCATCTTTTGAGTAACTCAGCTGGAATGCTGTCACCTCCACTAGCTTTGTTGACAGTGATGCTTTCTAAAGCCCACTTGACTTCACACTCCAGGATGTCAGGTTTGAGCTCAGTGACTGCACCATTGTGGTTATCAGGAACATTTAGATTGGCCTTATGTAGTTCCTTGTGTATTCTTGCCACCTCTTCTTAATCTCACCTGCTTCTGTTAGGTCCTTGCCATTCTTGTCCTTTATTGTGCCTACTTTAGCATGAAATTGTCCTTTGACATCTCCAATTTTCTTGAAAATGTCTCTAGTCTTTCCCATTCTATTGTTCTCTATTCCTTGCATTGCTAATTTAGGAAGGCCTTCCTATCTCTCCTTGCTGTTCTCTGGAAATCTGCATTCAGTTGGGTATATCTTTTCCTTTCTCCCTTACTTTTTGCTTCCCTTCTTTCCTTAGCTATTTGTAAAGCCTCGTCAGACAGCCACTTTGCCTTCTTGCATTTCTTTCCCTTTGGGATGGTTCTAGTTGCTGCCTCCTGTACAGTGTTACAGACCTCCACCCAATGTTCTTCAGATACTCTACCAAATCTAAGCCCCTAAATCTATTTGTCACCTCCACTGTATATTCGTATGGGATCTAATTTAGGCCATACGTGGAGGGCCTAGTGGTTTTCCCTACTTTTTTCAGTTTAAGCCTGAATTTTGCAATAAGAAGCTCATGATCTGAGCCACAGTCAGCTCCAGGTCTTGTTTTTACTGCCTGTATAGAACTTCTCCACCTTTGGCTGCAAAGAATGTAATCAATCTGATTTCGGTGTAGACCATCTGGTGAAGTCCATGTGTACAGTCGCCGCTTGTGTTGCTGGAAAAGGGTGTATGCTATGACTAATGTGTTCTCCTGACAAAACTCTATCAGTCTTTGCCCTGCTTCATTTTGTACTCCAAGACTAAACATGCCTGTTATTCCTATTACGTCTTGACTGCCTACTTTAGCATTCCAATCCCCTATGATGAGAAGGACATCTTTTTTTGGTGTTAATTCTAGAAGGTGTTGTAGGTCTTCATAGAAACGGTCAACTTCTTCCTTTTCAGCATCAGTGGTTGGGGCATAGACTTGGACACTGTGATGCCTTGGATCCGAATTGAAATCATTCTATCATTGTTGAGGTTATATCCCAGTACTGCTGTTCTCACTCTCTTGTTCACTATGAAGGCTACTCTATTTCTTCTAAGGGATTCCTGCCCACAGTAGCAGATATAATGGTCATCTGAATTAAATTCTCCCATTCCTGTCCATTTTAGTTCACTAACTCCCATGATGTCGATGTTCAGCCTGGACATCTCACATTTGACCACATCTAGCTTACCTTGATTCATAGATCTGACGTTCCAGGTTCCTATGCAGTATTGTTCTTTGCAGCATCGCACTTTCGTTTCACTTCCAGACACATCCACAGCTGAGCTTCCTTCCGGTTTTGGCCCAGCTACTTCACTCTTTCTGGAGCTACTAGTACTCGTGTTCTGCTCTTCCCCAGTAGCATAATGGACACCTTCCGACCTGAGGGTCTCATCTTCCAGCATCATATCTTTTAGCCTTTTAGTTTTGTAATCCATGAGGTTTTCTTGGCAAGAGTACTGGAGTGGGTTGCCATTTCCTTCTCCAGCGGATCACGTTTAGTCAGAACTCTACTATAACCTGTCCATCTTGGGTGACCCTACATGGCATAGCTCACAGCTTCATTGAGCTACTCAAGCCCCTTCGCCACAACAAGGCAGTGATCCATGAAGGGGCTGATCTCTACTGAACATTTAATGAAATAATTTTGGGTCAACAATAGTAAGGGGGGAATTGAAAGTTAAAATATCATTTTTTAAAAAGTATGGTCATCCTAAATAATATATTTGGAATTTCAGCTGTGGTGATCTCCCCTCATCTGACCCAGAAGAGGGCTCTATTTGTAAGTTCTCACCTGTGCTTTGGTGCAAAACAAACGCTCATGATAGCATAAAACAATAATCATACTGACATGATTTAGAAATCAGTGATGCTCTATTGTGTGCATCTATCCTCTCTTTAATCGATGCAAAGCAAGCAGGGTGTCAGTTCCTATAAATAATTCCTTTTATACCAAAGGGAAGTCATCATCAAGAGGAAGCCCATTTCAGCAGGCAAGTGAGAAAGGAATCTTTTCAGCTTCTTCCTACGTCTTATGCATCATTCTCTTTATTCTCTTTTTGGATCCCATTGGACATAATATGCTTGAATTAGTAATAAAGGACACAGTAGCAAAATGTCACATATCTCCTCTCTTTCCTAATTTTACCTAAATAAAGATTGATTTACCAGGGTCAGACACACACTTTGTGAGCTTGGCTGCCTGTTTTCAGCTCCAGGGCTCAGTCCTGGAAGATATAAAGTGGTAATGAAGAAGAAGGTGCATCTGAAAACAAGCAGGATACAGTTTCCTCCCCACTAAGTAACCTGAGGCTATTTGAGATTAGTGGGAAGGTGGTCCAGGTCAGAAGAGTAGTGCTTCTAGGTGCCCCTCATCCTCTTGTCTAGAGTTCTTGCGAATCCCAAGGCCACCCTTAGCTTACTGATTTCTTGTATCAGTAATAATAACACTTTCTGCTCTGTGGTGGTTTCTATCACTAGCATCAAGGAATTCTCACCAGACCTTGATTCTAATGTGAGATTCTGCCAGCACAGCTTTCAAAGTCTGAGCAGAGTCCTTATTGTAATATTGTCTACGTGGAACTTAAAAACTGCTCAGGAGATGTGAGTAATGCAAAGCATGAAGTCTCACCTCTTGTAAATTATGGATCATCAGAAATACATTTAATTGGTGTTCCCAGGATCCAGCCTCCCAACTGGATCCTTCTGGTTCATTCAGATGTTTGTCATAAGCTCTGTAGGGCCTAGAACACCTTTTATACCTATCAGATACCCTCTGCTCTCCCCCTATATATGGCTATTCCAGGGAAACAAAATTCCCTGGCCCTAGTGATGGTGGAAAAATATCCCTGCAGAAGGGCTGCACAAATTTCATCTTCCACTTGACACCTGCTACTTCACAGAAAAGAGTCTGTGTCTCTACTTACGCTTGACCATTGTGCTTTCCAAGCACCTTTACTTTTTTCCCCCTTATACAGTCATTGCTTCTCATGTACTTCTTGCTCCCACCCCAGCCTTCCAGCACAGTTTCTTTGTGGCTATTTTCCCAGGGTCCCTAAGGGCATCTTGTTTTTTCCCTACATACCTGCAAGTCATTCATGCACCTAACATTAGCTGCACTTAACACTGTCCTGTACATGTAGCTGCAGTGCAATATCCAAGAGTGCAATCCTAAACTGGAGTTAGGCCGGCATAAGCTAAGTCAGCAAAGTTTGGCCAGCGCAGGGGCCACCATGAAGCATGTTTGACTATTCTCTGAACCAGGGAAAATGGTTCATGTCTGTGTGCTGGCCTCTCTGACTCCGAGAGTGGTGCAGACATACTTTACGGTGGCCCCTGTGCTGGCCAAACTTCGCTGGCTTAGCTTATGCTGGTCTAATTCAGTTTAGGATTGTGCCCTAAAACAGTTTCCATGGCCAGTCTCTAAGGCCAACTGAAATTGTCTTTTGCTTGATCATGAAGTAACAGTGGTATCTATAGCAACACCAGCATAATGTAAGGAAAGTCCTTTTCATTTAACGTGTCAATGTGCATATATTTGTGTTTTACACCCATATCCCATTTTTCATCTATTATGGAACATGGGATTCCTGAGTAGCCTCCTATCCTGGTTGAGGATTGTGGGTTCCTCAGTTCTGTTGAGGCCACACTTGGGACCAGGTTATTCAAAGGATAGTCGTCTTCTGCATTCCCACTCAAAATACTGTACAGTCAAGCCATATTGATGGTGTGGGGAATAGAAGAACTTTTAACATTTTGCTCTGTCTCTGATCTGATTGTGCCCCCCTTGCACTTTACTTTAAGTAGAAAAACCCACCATTGGATTTCTGCTGAAATGTTTGTTCTAATTAAATTAGCATGAAGGGGATGCAATTGGGATCAAAATTTGTGGTAGGGACAAAGCCCCTTACTCCTTGCCATGGCTTTCATCATTTCAGGCACACCAATCATTTCAGGCTGATGTTCTTCTTAAATATCAGCTGGCCACATTCCATATTTATCACAATGTGTCATTTGGCCTTTAGATTCTGGACATCTCATGGAGAAAAATACAGAACTCTTTTCTTGCGATATCGCTCTATAAAATGAATATAACTACTTGAGGGGGAAAAAAAAAGCATTTTCATGAATAAAATGTAGGGCTGAATCAGTTTTGGGTTCAGGTTTGGTTTGACTCCTTGAAAAGGATGGGAAGTTTTTGCAAGTGAGAACTCTGCATTGCTTCAACTGCATTCCTATACCTGGAGTCACTTCTGGGTAAAGTGAAACAGAGAAATGGCCGCCCCAGAGGCTGGTGGCGATAAGCTCACTGGTCAACAGTGCTGCGCCAGTTGCAGAGGGAGGGCATTCCTGGGCGGAGGGAGGGACTGATCGTGGAGTGGAACAGGCGGCGACCTAAATAGCAGGCATAGAGGGGAGTAAACACATTGCCTTCCCTGTACCCTTACCATGGGGAAAGGGGATAAATGTACCCCTTTCCCATGGAGCCTCCTGCAGCTGCCTGGCTGCCCCAGGATGCAGTGGTATCCCTGCTTGCACGGGCAGTTGGGCTGCTCAGGACTGGACTGCCAGAGTTTATTTGCCGACTGATGCAAGAATAACAATGGCAGCAAACTAGAAAAACCAATCACTGTTACAATAGGCTTGTAAAATTTATTTTTATGGTTCAGCTTCCTTAGTTGCATAGTTAAGGGGGGAGGTGTCATACCACTAGGTTTTGCATAATGCCTCAATGCCCTCCCCCCTTTCTCCTTCAGAGCCATTCCAGGTGGCTAGAGCAAAACTGGTACCTCCGTTTTGCTCTGGGGGCCACTAGAGGGGGAGGGGTCGCTTGCACGTTACATTGAGGAGCCGTGCCAAACTTAGTGCTGTGACCACTTCGGGCTATACTTCTGATTATAAGCACCTCCATTTGATAAGCTCCTGCACTACTGCTGACTTCACAAAAAATAAGGGCCTATTTACTAATGATTTAAATGGTAAGTTTCAAGATCGTTTACCCATCCATGCTGCTTTCTGTATTGTAAGATTTAAGATTTAAATCAGGATGCATTGAATTCATTTCTGCTGATTTGTTGGTTTATACTGTATTTTAAAGATGGTTTTTAAAAATGTACTACTGTGGTGCCATCAGTACAAACCAAAATCTCTCTCTCTCTCTTGCTCTTTTCTAGGGCACAGGACGCTGTATGTTGGGGTGCGGATGCCTTTGGGGCGACAGAGCCACAGACATCATAGAAATCATGGCCCGAAACACAGAAAACGAGGGCGGGCGAAGGAAAGCATTCCAGATGAGTTGGAGGGGAGTCATGGTATGCTTGCAGTTCCCAGATTGCTCTGTGATGGTGCAGACTACGACTTCACAGTGATAGAGTAGGCAGTTTCCTATGTAATGCTGTCACACCAAGGATCATGTTGCTCTTTGGGGGCACAGGTTAAAGTTTTTCTAGCATGCTTACTTCAGATATACAACTAGAGATGGCAAACTGGTCCAGAAGTCCAGAAGTCTTTGAGCTAGCTGTGTGGAGCCATGGAAAAGATCAAGGGTGATGTCCACGTTTGGCTCCTCTATCTGTGGATTGATCTGGGGCAAATTATTCTGATGCCTCTAAAGAGGGCAAAAAGCAAGAGGTTCCTTAAGATGATGAAGGATTATATGGCTGTCAGCCTTGGGCACACTGATTCAAAATGAGTCAGATGACATGATGGAGGGACTGGGATCAGCACAAATTACACAACCCAAAAGAAGGACCATTGTGCAAAGTTGTTTTGCTGGCAAAAAAGCATAGTGCTGATGTTGTTGTGTACAGTGCAGTTTTTTCTGCACTTTGGGTTTGACAATAAATTGCATATCCCGCAGTGCAGAAAGTTGCTGCCTTTGCACACCTTCATTATCAGTTATACCACATATTGTCCTTCCCATGTTGTATTCTTATGATGTTCTGCTCTTATAAGTCACTCCAGTGTCTAAAAGCACAACAGGGGGACTCCTGCCTTTGCAGGACATTTTAAAAGATGGTTCAACGTGTTCTAAGTACCTGTACTTGTTTGTTCCCCAACTTGATTTTTTTTTTTTGCTGTCCTTTGTTAGATACCCCATCTCAGCGAGTTCAATTTATCCTTGGCATGGAAGAAGATGAAGAGCATGTTCCCCACGATTTGTTCACGGAAATGGATGAAATATGCATGAAAGAGGGTGAAGATGCACAGTGGAAGGAAGCAGCCAGGTAAAAACAGAAACTGTATGCGAGCTTCTTGTACAGTCAGTTCTCATTATCTGATAGAGTTAGGTTCCTGGAAAACCTAGTGGATACCAAATTAACAGAGACTGAATCAAGGAGCGCACTTCCGGTTTGCTTGTGAAACCCAGAAGTGCTGTTTGTGCTCAAAATGGGGCCATTTTTGCTTTCAGGGAGACCTGTGGAGGGTGCTGTGGGCCTCCCCAATCCTCCCAAAGGCCCCCCCCCCAACCCACCAGGTACATTAAAAGGGCACTGAGTGCCTATGGCACTACGATTGCTGCGGTGTTTTAAGTTGTTTGTTTGTTTGATGTCGTGCATACTATGTATTATTATGCCAATAACGGTTCCTAAACTAAAAAAAATAATCATCTAGTTCCACCATTCTTAGCTCACCCTACAACATTAGAGAAGATTTCCAAGACCTGCAGCAAGACCTTTGGATTTCAGTAAACCCAATTGCCAGATTGATTAACTTCTGCTCCACACAGAACTACTAGCATTTTACCAAATTCCACTTTGATCAGAATTCAGTGGGCATTCCTATTTCAGAACAGTGTTAAAAGTGTTTTCAAATGCATTCATAATGTCTGTATAGATATACCTTAAGAGGAAAAAAAAAATCATTTGGCAATCTAACCCATGTCAAATCAAAGCAGGTTCATTGTTATCCACTTTACTTTTTTCTGAGATGAAAGTATTACAGATTTTCCCTTGCCTTGTTGACTGTTGGTGCCACCTACTGGCAAAAGAGATGTAGTCACAGATGCAAAATTCAGGAGTAGTGCTAGAAACATACCCATTAAGTTTTTATCTCCAGCTGGTGCCTGGGGCAGGAGTAATATGATGATGTTGTCATGTCACTCCTCGTATCATTGCATCACCCTCCTGTATTGGCATGTCACACATACACTCTGTGTCCAGAACAGCTCTAATTTGGAGCCATGTGGTCACAGGGGCAGGCAAAAGGGTCCATAGTGCTCCATTCATTGCTTAGCACTCAGTTGGCAAGTGCTGTACACTTTTCCCCTACCCCCAGAGAGGGGGTAAATCCACAGAGCATCACTCATATACCTGTAGAATTTATTATTGGTCAGAAATGCATTCCTGCCACAATTCTCTACAACAGAGTAGATCTTCTCTGGCACTGAGCAACATAAACATCTGCCCATTAGCTTTATATGCCCTTTTATGATAACAAGAAAGGGTTTTTGTTGTGCTCCGCATCATGATTACACGTGGTAAGAATGCAGCATGAGAGCACATGGTAAAGGCACCTGAACTGTGCAACAATGAGCTCCATCATGGAAGCTAACCAGGATACAAATGAAACACATGAAGAATGTCACAGGCATTCCCCTGTATCCACAGAACCAGTATTCACTGTTTTACTTATCCATGGCTCACAAATTCATCCCTGTGATTCACCTGTCTTCATTTGCCAAGGCTTTGTAAAACACAGCTGTTTTTGCTTTGATACAAAATTCTGTGATAATGAAAGTAGACACTGAGAACACTAGATTTAGAGTCTAGAGAACACTAGAGTTGCTAGATTAACACTACAGGAGGTGGCAGATGAAGGTGGAACACTACAGGAGTTGACCGAGGAAGGTAACAGGAAGTGGTGTTAAGTGGTGTTCTGTCTGCTTCCTCTACTGCCCACTTCTTGTTGGTATTCTCTCTCTGGATACAGTGCACGTCATGCACAGGTTAGGATTGGACTGCCCAATGTACAGGCATGGCCCAGTATCCACTGATTCGGTATCCACAGTTTCAGTTATCCACTGATACAATGGATACTGGGATTCCTATTAAAAAGATAAGGGAACATCAAACAAATCCCTCTTTTTTACCTTTTTTGCAGCAAAACAACTGATGTTTCCTTATCTTTCAAAAGGCTTCCCCGATATCCATGGTTTTAGGTATCCACAATGGGGTCTGGAAAGGAACCCCAGTGATTACAGGGGCATGCCTGTATACTGCATTGGTAGACTCCCCAGTATGTTTCATTCATTCATTCATTCATTCATTCATTCATTCATTGTTTTTGTGTAACTCTTATTTTGTAAAGCCATCTACTCTTAAAGCCCTGATCAGACTGATTGGTAATTGGTCACTTCTGTAGTTTTTGCTTTTTAAAATAAACACAACAGAGCAGAAGGAATTGCATCACAGTGGGCAATGGATAACTCCTCCTCTTGTTTGTGAACAATGGGAGAATTTGTTCTAGTTATCTGCTCAGGTCAGAGTTTCACAGAATTCAGCTATACTCTACAAAGCCAGGATCATCCCTCCATATTGGAAAATTTTGATATTGATCCATCCGTATTGGAAAATTTTAAGACTGTCAAAGTTATATGGTTAGGACTCACAGAGGAAAGTGCTGAATTCATGCTGAGGATCAGGGTAATTTTCCTCCTATTGTTTTGGGTTACATTTATATCAATCACTTGGCAGATGGGTGAAGTTTGAGGAAGATGTGGAAGATGGAGGAGAGCGCTGGAGTAAACCATATGTGGCTACTCTCTCACTGCACAGTCTCTTTGAGCTGAGGAGCTGTATCATCAATGGGATTGTCCTTCTGGATATGTCTGCAGATACCATTGAAGAAATTGCAGGTACTGGCTTTTGATAATTAACAAGTGAAAAGAAAAAGAATGGAATGAGTGATGGTATCAGTCATTTTGGTACCTGAGGCAAAGGATGGTGCTGTCCTGCGTTGAAGGCAAGTGATCCTAGATTAAGGACATACAATCCTAACCTGGAGTTAAGCCAGCTAGTTAGGCCAGCAAAGTTTGGCTGGCACAAGGGCCATGGTAAAGTATGTTTGGATCACTCTCAGAGTCAGAGAGGCCAGCACACAGACACACGCCATCCTCCCTGACTCTGAGAATGGTCCAAACGTGCTTTACTGTGTTCTTTGCGCCAGCCAAACTTTGCTGGCCTAATTCCAGGTTAGGATTAGGCCCTAAATCATTTCCCCCAAGAAGTCATACCTGGAGATCTATTGCCAGTCAGAGTCAAGTGGCCCCAAACAGTGTTGGCAGGTTGCAATCTGGGAATTTTCCCTGGGATCATGGCTGACAATTCTTTTATAATTGAAATTACATGTGGAATGCATGTATCATGTAGCATTAGCAAAATATACTACTAAGTGGTTTTTTTTTTTTTTAAGCAAAAGGGTTTAATGATAACATAAGACCATATTTTTTTAATGCCACAAGAGCTGGATCTCACCACTGGCAGTTTGGCAAGATCCACGATTCAATGACAAAATATGAGTTGATCCAAGCCCCCATTTGGGCATCATTATTTAGATCTTTCTTAAGTGACCTGCCTACTGGGAGGTGCATAAGCTGACTATGAAGGAAAAATTTATTCAGAGTAGCTAAATCTCCATCATTTGGTAGGGAGGAACTGCAAGTTGCATTGATCAGAGGGGCAGATTGGCTCCTGCATGACTAATCAGGAAAACCTTTGGAAATGTATGTCTTTGTGCCATTAGTGTTCAAAGGCAGTCCTTTTCCCTGACACCTAAATGTTTCTTTGAAAGTGATAATGGAGCTTTGCTCTTTGGTGTGTGTGTGTGTGTGTGTGTGTGTGTGTGTGTGTGTGTGTGTGTGTACACTTTGTGGAAATGGATTTTTCATTGCCAAGATTCCATTCATATCCGTGCATTTCTGTGGATGTCAGATCCTTGGCACTTCCCCTTCCCACGAGGGTTGCCAGTAATTACCCAAGATGTTTCAGTGAGGCATTGTGTTACAGATTGCTTATAATTTGATTTGATGTGCAGGGAAATAAAACTGACTGAAATTGCAGAAGCAAACTGCATTATCTGCAGGTACATTATTTAGGCAGTGATTATGCATTTCAGCAAGACTTGTTAGCCATGGAAAACTCCTGCCTTTTGGGAACGTATAGAGGTATATTGTCTACAAGCCAGCTTTCATGCATCATTGGTTTTCCTGCTTACATCGCTATTGTATCTGACCATCTATTTTTTTTTTTTAAAAGACATGGTGGATTAAAAGCAGGCTCACTGTTTACAGAGAGGCAGGAGAAAATGGGCTCGGGTGATTATTATGACTAAGGGCACAATCCTAAACTGAGTTAGGCTGGCATAAGCTAAGACAGCAAAATTTGGCCAGCACAAGGGCCATGGTAAAGTATGTTTGGACCACTCTCTGAGTCAGAGAGGCCAGCACACAGACGTGCACCATCCTCCCTGACTCTGAGAGTGGTCCAAACACGCTTTACGGTGGCCCTTGTGCTGGCCAAACTTTGCTGGTTTAGTTTAAGCCAGCCTAACTCCAGTTTAGGATTGCGCTCTTAGTTGGTGGGGGATCCTTTCTAGCCTTATTGGAGCAGGTAGTCCTGATGGTGGAGGAACAGCTGCTTGCTCCAATCTCAAATGCCCCTGGTAGTGCAAGGAGATGGCAATTCTCTGTTGGTCTGTGGGACCAAAAGGTCCACTGGATCTCCTGCTTGAAAGGGTCTCAGCCATTATGGATATGGTTTCACAAAAGTGGGTCTTCTCACTAGTCTTCTAGGGGCATGATCCCTCCTGGTATCCCCCTCCACCCTTTGGACTCCACCGAGGGCTTCTTTGGAGGTGCTTCCCTTTGGTCCCCTAGCCTCTTCCCATTGCTTTTCTTGTACCTGACTTCCTCTGTCTTCCCTCTCTGTTCATACCTCTATTCTTGGCTCTGTCTCTTGCATTTCCCCCAGCTGTCTTCTGCTGTCTCCTGATCTTTCTTTTCCCCTTTTCCTCTACTCTCCTCCTCCTCCTCTTCCTCCTCCTCCTCCTCCTCCTCCTCCTCCTCCTCTTCTCCTCTCTCTCTCTCTCTCTCTCTCTCTCTCTCTCTCTCTCTCTCTCTCAGCACTTTCCTCCCCCTCCTATTCTCCTGCAGCATCTTTTAAGCCTGGCACAGGTCTCCCAGCTCACAACCAGCCCAGCTGATTAGTAGCTGGGAAGTTGCTAGTCAGCTCCAAGCCAGAGAGGTATGTCAGTGAGAGGTGTGCCAGGTGCCTTAGGAGAAGATTGGAACAAGCATCAGCAACACAAGGCATATGCAGCACCATGGGGCTCTGTGGATGGTCATGCTCCTTCCTCTCCCCCTTGCTCCTGATTGTCTGCTGCTGTTCTCCATTGCCCTGATCAGTGGAGATCACTCCTTCACATTCCTTTGTGATCTGTGTCACCCCTTTTCCCTCCCTGACTTACTGCTAATCTTCCCTGCCCACTGCCAGCTCCTGTCACAATTGTAGGCAGAAGCAGAAACCATGAGGATATTTCTACGGGGACATGCAGCAAAACTACTTAAACATGTTGTATGGAAACCAGAGGCATACCTGGAATGGGATCACAATGCTAGCTTTTGCAGGCTGCTGAACTCTGGTAGAAAGCATCCCTTCCCCCTCCCATCTATTCAGAGCAGAGAGAGGAAACCAGAGGAGATGTCTCCACCTCCTCCAAAAGGCTGTGAGGGTGAGGGGACACTTTACACTGGAGTTTGGCAGCCTGCAAAACTTAGCATTATGATCCCTCTCCAGGAATGCCTCTGATGCAGATGCAGTTCACATTAGGTCATGCATTAAGACCTGGAAGGTACAGTAATACCAACTGTATTGTATGGCTGGAAGGTAAAGAATGCTATAAATTGCTTGAAAATCTAAATGTTGAAAGGACTGAAAGTAAATCTGATAAGTAAAATGAATTAAGATGATTGCTGTTCCATGTGGAACTCTCATTCAGTGAGTTGTTCAGCACCTACAGTCTCCACTTACAGATTATTTTTCTAGGTTAGTGGGAGAGAGCACTGTTGTGTAGATGTACCCCGTTTCCCCGAAAATAAGACTAGAGATGTGAAGGCACAGAAAAAAACTGGAAAAATTAGGAAAAAACCCATTTTCCCCCCAGTTTTTTCCTGAAGCATTTTTGTTTTTTTCCGAAAAATTGAAAAAATTGATTATGGAATATTTTATTTTAACATGATGAATAAAATATTTTAAGACAACATGTTCAAATATTCTCCAAATAATTTCTAAAAAAATATGTATGGTATCAGATTATTCTAATTTCTGTGCACTGAGGACAATCAAGTCCTAGGTTACAAACTGAACCTTCCAATGCCAAAACTGGGTTTTTTTCCAAGCTTCAAAATTTCCAGAAATTTTACATCTCTAACATAGCCTCTGACTCCTCTTGCTTCTCGCCTTCTTCTCCATTCTCTGCAGCATGTGAAAGAATCTGGTCTGTGTTTGGAACCACACTAAATAAAGAAATAAACTGACATGTGAAAAGGTAGAGAAGCTTGTTTCAATCTGGGCAAATCTTCAGTTTTTAGAAGTCCATAATAACTGTGATAATGACAGACACAACAGAGTAGCTGCACAAGCAGAGACTGAAACTGATACTGATAATTGTAACTCAGAAAATGATTCTGATTAAATTTCATGCCCATTCATTGAAACTTAGGCCCACTCCTTTCTATACACTTCCCCCCTCTTCAATTCTTTTTATGAGAATGGGTTTTTTTATTTTTATTTAATACTGTGGAGAGGAAATATGAATAATGGTTACATCTGGTTTTGTTAAAAATTGTTTTGTGGAGGTTTTTTTGTCTGTTCCACATAAACTAGGAAACAGTTCAGGAGATTATTGCTCCATTTGTTACAATTACAAATAAATATAAAAAAAGTAAATTCTGTTTGTAATAATTGTTTGGATACTCTATATTTTTAATATGCTAGTTGTGATAATTTTATGCCAAGTCAAATTGTCCATAGTCATATTTTATGTTCCTAAAGTAACAGAACGACTTTCAATCTGGAAAAGGAAAAAAAAGTGTTAATGTAGCATTTTTTCAATTTTTCCAAAAATTTCTTTTTTTCAAAAAAAAACAAAACAAAAAAAAAAACCCAGAAAAAAAAACCAGGCTTTTTTTCCGAGCTTCAAAATTTCTGGAAATTTTACATCTCTAAATAAGACCAGGTCTTATATTAATTTTTGCTCCAAAAAATGCATTAGAGCTTATTTTCAGGGGATGTCTTATTTTTTCATGTACAACAATCTACATGTGTTCATGCACAAAAATCTACATTTATTCAAATACAGTCATGTCATCTTCTTCTGGAACATGGTCTTAACTCTCCAAACCCCAAATTCCAGCCTGAATTTCTTGCAACTCCATTTCCTGTAAAATCACTGGCCCCGATCTCTCATGTCCAGCAATAAAGCTCTCCTTAAATGAGCACTTCTTGTCCATGAAGGTGCAAGGAGGGTGTAGCAAGAATACAATCACTGACAGCTGTGTTGCCAATGCAAATTTTCTGAAAAAAAATGACAGAAGCCAACACTGAAGTGGTTTTTTTGGTTATTACATGAACCATGTTGTTTCTTTGCAGGCTGAAATAAAACCCGCTGCCCACCCCCAACTCACACACAAACTTCCATAGTTCTCCATCCTTTCTCTTGTTGCAATCCCTCTCAGTTTTCATGCTGGTCCCAGTAATTCTTTTCCTTGCCTTATTTTAGATAGTTTTTTAAAAAAGAGGTTAGACAGATTTCTGGAGGTCTGTCAGCTATGACAGCTGAATGGGAGCTCCATGAACAGGGCCAAGGTGTTTTTCAACACCAGATTGCCTGGAAGTTGGCTTACCCTCTTTAGCCAATGGCTGGGCGCTCTAAGTTGGGAGTGTAGTAGGGGTGATATGCTGTGTGTATGGCAAGAAACAGCAGAAGTAAAAAGGGGTGGGAGCAGTGGTGTCATCCGGGGGAACGCGCCGGAACGGCAGTTCCTGAACCTAATTAGGGATAGCTCTGCCCACCCGCCACCATTCATCGCTGCCTCTGTGATGGATGCAGCGCTGTGATGCGCCCCTGGCCTCGGAGGGGGTGCTTGCTCGCTGGGGGGGGGACGGGTGGGGGCGTGCCAGGTGCCTGAGCGAGCGGCGGTAAGGCGTGTCCACCAGGGCAGCCTGCGCGGCGGGCGGGAAGGCGGCGGAACCGACGGGACAGGC
Organism: Lerista edwardsae; assembly: GCA_029204185.1. NCBI lineage: Eukaryota > Metazoa > Chordata > Lepidosauria > Squamata > Scincidae > Lerista > Lerista edwardsae. Next base: position 53,264 of record JAJKFI010000100.1, on the reverse strand, counting down.
TGCCAATCAAAGGTGAGTCCCGGTCACCGTTCCGGTTCCTGATCAGTTAGATCCCACCGCTGGGTGGGATGTAGGGCCCTATTTCTCAATATTTGTCCCCTGCTGTACTACTTTACGTGGTCCACGTATTGGAAATGCGAAAATAACAGGTGAAGATGTTATTGCCAGTTACTTCTGAGTTGGGAGGCCAGATGTGATGCAGCAAACACCAGTAAGCGTGGACAGGAGGAATTTTCAAGTGCGTGAAAGTGCCCATAGAGCTGAGCCACTTACTGCTGTTTGTCATGTTGCCTCGCTGGTCTCGCTGCTGGGCAGTGTCCGGGGGTCCTATGTGTACCACTGGTTGAAAGATGCTGATGTAAGGCATGAGCCCAAAGTTAATGCGCTGTGAGGTTATTGTCAAGGTGATGGTGCTGCATTGTTGGCTCAGGAAATGCCTGGGTGTCTTGTGAGGGGGCCAGACCTGTATTTCTTTGTAGAGTGCAAGGCCCTATTTAGGCATTTGAGGGAGGTGGCTGAGGATGACAAGGCTGCTGGGCTGGGTAATTACTGGGACCAGCATGAAAAGTGAGCAGGACTACAGCCAGAGAAAGGATGGAGGTTTGTGTGTGAGTTGGGGGCGGGCAGCAGGTTTTATTTCAGCCTGCAAAGAAACGACATGTTTCATGTAATAACCAAAAAAAAAAAAAAAACACAAAACACTTCAGTGTTGGCTTCTGTCATTTTTCCCCAGAAGATTTTTAAGTGTAAAAAGGAATAACATATAAGGAGCTGTGTTTACTCAACAGGCCATTGCTCCATTGAGCCCATTGCTCCATTGCTCCATTTCCTGAGAGAAAAGGTGATTGTGGGAGAGCCACAGAGAGAAACTGACAGCCCATTCTCAAATTCTGAGGCCAAAAGTATATGGGCCCAGGATCTTGATGCTTATACAGATGCAGGAGACAGAGATGGGCAATTCCATCATATCATCCTTGGGAGCTTTCCAGATGCACCTGGTTCCTCTTTGGTAACAGCATGCTGGGAAAGATGTGCTGTGATTTGACCACCATGAAACAGTGGTTCTTGTTTAAAATAGAATTGCAGTTAGTGATCAGATGTCGTAAACCCCTGAATTATCAGTGAACATGAACTAGGCAGGCAAGGGTTAAGATATAACTAATTTATTAAAATAAATTAAAGCAAATTTAACAAAGCTGAGAAGGGGTAGAAAGAAGGATAAAAACAGGTTGGTGACAAATGCCTTGCCTTGGCTGGATGGACCAATATATCTTGATCAAATTGGATGCACTAACCAGTAATGCCTGACAGAGGGAGTTGGATAGCTACTTATGAATGAAGCACAAAACACAGTCCCTATTACTAGTTATTTGCATTGTCCTAGGAATGCCGGCCTTCTGCACTTACTGGATAGTAAGGCTCCAATCCTGTGCACATTTATTTGGATGTGAGTGCCATTGACTATAATAGGACTTGTGTCTGGCGTGCCTTCCACAAGCCAACCGCTATTCTAAGAGTAGACCTGGCAAAACATAATCAAGCATCTTACGGAACATAGGTTTGTTGATATACAGTTACCTGATTGGATGAAGAGAAACCACTCCTTCCCATCTCTTTATCTGGACAGAGGGGTTTGGCTGTTCAGTTGGTGGACACATATCAATTTGAGTTGGAGTGCTGACAAGGGAAGCCGAAACGAGAGCAGTCCACTTCCAATCACATGGCTATTTGGAAATGGCATTTCAAACAAAGGCTACTACAAGAGGATGTACCACAACTTTTAGGATGGTGAACCATCACAGAAGCCTCTGGGGGATTAGAAGTGTCCAAAAATAAGGAAAAATAGGCAAAATGTAGGCAGCAAATAGGGCATTTATCCTAATGCTGATATGCAGTTTTAGTGGCTTCTGTAAACGTCTTGGTTGGTAGTGAAAACAAAGCAGCCTTGGATGAAAGCAGAACATGTGAAGTGAGCAACTGGAAGGGGTTTTAAGAGAATTGCAAGTATGCACAAGAACCTGGAAACTGCTGGAAGTTTTCATGGAATTTCTTTGACTATGTTGCTGTTCAGTTTACAGTACTTAGTTTATACCACAGTCCAAACTTCACCTGCTGGTGTGAGGTAAAGGTGGTGGTGCAGGTGGGTGGTGGGAGGCACAGTCGTGGGGAGGGATGGAATGGGGAGTTTCTGGGTGGCGAAGGGCAGAGAGAGGCAGAATGGGTGAGAGAATGGATTTGGTGGCATGAGTTTACAGCAGAATCCTCTCCCTCTCCCTTTCTGTCACAGTTACGTGCCTTAGTCCTGCATCAGCAAAATCGCTGGCACACCACTTAGGAGTCCCATAGGAACAGTAGAAGCTTTTCTCCAGGAACAGTGAACAAAACTCACTTACGCTGAGGAGACCTCTCTCTGACTGCCCCCCCCCAATCATAGGATTCATCACCTGCCTTCTTGGTGGGCTGCATTGCTGGTATGGAGATTTAGTTTGGATCGGTTTAATGGGTAGGACCAAGGACCATGTCTCAATGGCCCAGGAAGAGCCATTGATCTTAGGGAGAAACTTGTCAATGGCCTTGAGAGGGAGAAATATGCTGGAAAAGAGCTTGTCCATTCAAGACTGAAACTGCTAGCAAGCTTCATGTTTGATCTGTGCTGTATTTGAGTGACTCAGGGGTTCTTTTTTTCAGACATGGTTCTGGATCAACATGAACCGTCCAGTGACCTTGATGGAGATACCCGAAAAAAAGTATTGGAAGTCCTCCTGAGGCAGCACCATCATCAGAATGAAAAGAAGAAAGGCACCCGCCTCCCCATTGTCCGCTCTTTTGGTGAGACTGGCCAGAAAAGGTCAGATCATGCAATGGATGCAAAGGCAGGTGAGGACCCTTCAGATCATTCACCCACTGCTCTGTGAACCACCTGCTATACATTCAGGTGCCTCTGGGTGTCGCTAACAGAAGCTGGAACAAGCAGGTGTCCAAAAGGAGCCTCCTTCCTATTTTGCAATGCTACCATCGACCATTGCTGCTCTCTTGCTGGCTCATTCACCTGGCTTCTTTTAAGGATGAAACTGCATGTTTGGTACAGACCAAGAAGGTTAGATGGACAGGAGAGGACATCCCTTAAGAAGATACAGGAAAAAATTGAGGCCAGGGGGCGGGCTTAGCAGCCATGTTGGCGTACTCAAAACAATCCTTATTCCAAGCATTTCAGATTGCTTTTCTGGTAGTGTTTAGGACTGAATAATTTACTCCTGAAATAAAAACTTACCAAAATAACAACGTGTGATCGTGTAGAAACATCAGTGGTAACCATATTATGAGTTAATATGCAATTCCAAGGTTTAATTCCGCGTAATTATATTACTGAACATACCGGACGAAATGCTACTTGCTGTCTATTTAAACTCAGATTGCACTGTTTTGACAGACTTATTTGTTGAAATCTACACAACCAAAAATAAAGTGTGAACGGGAAGGAAAGAAAAAAAGGGGAGGGTGGGCAAAAATTAGATAAATATGTAGGAAAATTACATTAAAATTTCTCAATGTATAACACAAGCAGTTGTCAATATGAGAGGAATTCTTTTTTACTTCTAGGCTATTAAGAGTATTTTTTTAAACTTCTACACTCACCCCCCCCCCATAAAACAAATTCTGTTAATGTTCAGAATTTCGAAAATATTACAGTAGAAGTATAGGGAAATGCGCTGCTTAGAAGGTTGTAGGCAGTGATTATTCGGATGCGCATCGGAATGATGTACCTATATTATTTGGAAGCATGATCAAATGTGTAGTCTTATTGACATGCACATAACATTTGGTGTAAAATTCACAACAACAACAGTTCCGCTTTCGGTAATGTAATGTATTCAGATGAACGGCCAAATGTGTAGTCTTACTGGCGTGCAAACCAAACATTTTGTATCCAAAAAATCACTGCTGAAGGTTGTGTGTGGATTGAGTTCCTTTTACTTCTTCATACCTACTTCAGTTTGTGAAGGGTTGCATACTTTAGGAAGTAATATTTTTCAGTAGCAATTAATCACAATGATTTTAAGTACCTGTGCAAAGTAATCCCATTTTTCGTACAGCGATTCGTGCACCCATATGCAGAACACGCAGGCATTATTAAAGACGTTGCGATTCACTTTTACACACGTGCAGGGAGAGTTTTATTAGTGAATTCGCGGCAATCCTTCTTGGCGGGAAAGTTCTGCGTCAGCCATATTTGTATATCCATGGCTTCAAGAAAATAATACCATGTCGTCTCCAGTTATCTTACCTCTATGGTACAGACTAAATGTTAACCTGCTTTAAAAACAACACTAAAATAAACCGCTCACAGACTGAAGACCCCTGTACGTTGGGACTGCAGCATGGGCAGAGAGGCAGGCTTCTCTCTGCCAAACTTCTGACATGTTTGAGGTGCAATCCTACCCTGGAGTTAGGCTGGCACAGGTAGCCCGGCAAGGTTCGGTTGGCACAAGGGACACTGAAAAGTATGTTTGGACCACTCGGGCAGAGCAATCATACTTTGCCCATCATGTCGACACTACATCATAGCATCGACGCAATGGCATTAGTGCCGATGTGAGGGCACTGAGTGGCACCCCCGCGTTGGAGCTAAAGCTCTCAAGCCAATGCTACGAGTGTTGATGGGAAGCCTCTCTTGCGCCGAATGAAGCTGATCGGAGCGAGGGAGGCTCCATCCTATTCCAGGATGAGGATTGGCGGAAGGGCGGAGATTGTGGGCGGGGAGAGGGCGTGCTCCGGATTCGGCCGTAAGGCTGAATCCAAAGCCCGTCTGGGAGGTTGTGCTGCCCCGATTCAGGCTGTGTGATCTCCTTGGATCTGCGCCTGCTGTTTAGCAGGTGCAGATCCAAGGAGTGCATTGGGAAGGCTAGAACCTCTTCAGCTGTAAGGGCGCGAACGTGCCCTTGCTGTTGGGAGGCTCCAGCCTCCCCAAAGCAGCTTTGGATTTGGCACTGGCTGCTGGCCGTGCCAATCCAGCACTGCTTAGGATTGCACCCTCAGAGTCAGAGAGGCCAGCACACAGATGTGCGCCATCCTTCCTGACTCAAAGAGTGGTCCAAACATGCTTTATGCTGGCCCTTGTGCCAGCCAAACTTTGCTGGCCTAGCTGTGCCAGCCTAACTCCAGGTTAGGATTGCACTCTGATTTGTATCATCTCTGTTCTGGCTGCTAGTTACTCTGGAAAAGAAGAAAGTTGAAGCTGGTATAATAGGGTTGTTATTGCCTAAGGACGGATGTGGTGGCGCTGTGGGTTAAACTGCTGAGCTGAGCTTGTCAACCGGAAGATTGGCAGTTTGAGACCATGCGACAGAGTGAGCTCCCGTTGCTTGTTCCAGCTCCTGCCAACCTAGCAGTTCGAAAACATGTAAAAATGCGAGTAGATAAATAGGTACCACTTTGGTGGGAAGGTAATGGCGTTCCATGCGCCTTGGCGTATAGTCATGCCGGCCCCATGACCGTGGAAGCTTGTCCTCAGACAAATGCCAGCTCCTTGGCTTAGAAATGGAGATGAGCACCACCCCCTACAGTCAGTCATGACTAGATCATTCGGTCGTGGGGAAACCTTTACCTTTTTATTGCCTAGGAAGTATTTTTTGTGTTTCTAAAAATTTATATACAGGTGGGCACCATATCGCAGATCAGGTATCTGCAGTTTCAATTACCCTCAGATATGGGGGACATCCACTTCATGACCATTACAGTACCCTTTTTAAAAAATCCATCATGATGGTAGCACCATTGTTTTTGCTTAAATCAAAGAACTTGCTAGCTTAAACTGAAGAACATGACTCCTGGAACGGACCCTGCGCACTAGCCTGCATGTGCTTCCTGTTAACATTTGTTAGTTTCCCTCTAGTGTGCAGGTTCAGTCCTGCAGTTGCATTCTTTAGTTTAGGCAAGGATTTTTCAGTTAATTCGAGCACGTTCTTCAATTTAAGCAAAAACACCAGCTCTGCCATCACAATGGAAGAAAAAGAAAGGTTCTGTAATGGGCACTGGGGTCTTCTACTGCATCCACCTGTATCCACAGTTTCTGTATCTTTGGGGGGGGGCAGCGGACAGAATCCCTATAGGTAAGGGGGTCCACCTGTACATACGAGGTACGTCTATTAAATAACGAGACTGATTAAATAACTCACCTTTATTTCTTGGTATTACAAATTTAATATTTGTCCCCTTCAATATACTCCCCATTTGCACTAATACATCGCTGTATTCTTGTTTTCCACTGGTCGAAGGCATGCAGCAAATCAATTTCTGTCAGTTGTCTCAACATATCTGCCGTTTTCTTCTTTACAGCATCAAGTGACTCAAAATGTGTCCCTTTAAGCACTGATTTAACTTTTGGGAAAAGATAAAAGTTGTAAGGTGCTAAATTGGGCGAATATGGAGGATGTTCAAGTGTAGTAATGTGATTGTCGGTCAAAAACTGCTTCACAGAAAGTGCTGTGTGAGCAGGCACATTGTCCTGGTGAAGAATGAAACCATTTTTTCACAGTTGCGGCTGTTTCGTTTCTGACTCTTCCTCTCAACTTTTTCAAAACTTCCTTATAATAATGCTGGTTAACTGTTGTGCCTTCTGGAACCCATTCTTCCAAAATTACACCCTTGATATCGAAAAAAAATGAGCATTGCTTTGAATTTTGACTTGCTTTGACGAGCTTTTTTCATTCTTGGTGATGACGGTGTTTTCCAGTGCATTGACTGTCTTTTGGTTTCAGGATCATACTGGAAGATCCAGGTCTCATCACAAGTGATTACTTTATGAAACGGGTTTGGATCTGCGTCAGGTTGCTGCAGAATGTCAACACAACAATCCTTGCGATGTTTTTTTTGCTCTGGTGTGAACCCTTGGGACCATCTTTGTTCAACTTTTAAACTTAGCATTTTTCCGGCACTCTACGGAAAACACAACCAAACTAAATGGCGACTCACAATCAACTGAACGTCATAGAGTGTTGCTGCCTGTCATGCATTTTCAGACATGTTCAAGGTTACTATGTATGCAGTTTTAACCGGTTCTGACTGCTTTGTTTACTAGGTGGAATCACAGTCTCGTTATTTTATAGACAGACCTCGTACGGTTTTGTGGTCCAAAAAGCAGAGCATTCCCAGAGCATTTTTTGTGGTCAAAAAGCATAGCTTACCGTTGAAACATCAATTAAAATTAAATTGCTCCTTTCTTTTATCTTGCAAGTAAGGTACAGCACGGTAGAAAAATTGGCACACCTAGAGACTCACAGCCAGTGGTGGGATTCAAAGAAATTAACAACCGGTTCTATGTCCTCCTTTCTTTGTACTGCTTCTTACTACAGCACTACTTTTTGTGTATCAATAAATTAGCAACCGGTTCTGCAGAACTGGTGAGAACTGGCTGAATTCCACCACTGCTCACAGCCTAATCCTAACCAGCAGGGTTGCACTGGACAGCAGTGCAGGCTGGAGCGAGAATTTCATGTTTTCAGTGCTGAGAAAGGTCTCTGTGTATGCTACCTTAGGATTTTTATTATGAAAAAAGATGTTTGAAAACAGTATTACTTATTTTACTCAGAAGAAAGCCCGCTCTGTTCAGTAAGACTTAGGGCGCAATCCTATCTAACTTTCCATCACTGATGCAGCTGCTGTACCAGTTCCAAGGTAAGGCAACAAATGTTCCAGTGCATGTCCTGTTGGCATGGCTGCATCAGTGCTGGGAAGTTTGATAGGATTGGCCCTTAGGCTGTAATCCTATCTTATTCACTGGAAACAGACACTTGTATCCATAGATAGTGACATGTTGAAACTACTCATTTGAGTACCCTTTCATCCATTAGTCTTTCTTCATTTTCTTCTAGGAGTGAACGCCATGACTCTTCAGGTTCCTGCACATACTCCAGAGGGGAAAAATGGATTGAGCCATGATACTACCCCAACAGACTTGACCAAGGTGATGTCATATTAACCAGTTAGTTAATTAATTCAACTTGCAAACCACTTCTTTTCTTTCTGGTTCATTTTGCTGTTGGAAAATGGCTGAGAAATAGCAATATGTTGTTATTGCTGCATTTTCAGGAAAGCAGCAGGTTCTGGTGTCACAATAATGGTGTGTCAGGACATGATATTGCTTCTGGTGGGTCCTGGATAGGTTGTCATTCTATAAAATGGGTCTAAAAGTGGGTCACTGATCTAAATACTTATATACAAATACAAATACAAATACATATACTACACACACACACACACACACACACACACACACACACACA